>CABFVX010001034.1:0-142648 GCA_902151425.1 Timema shepardi | reverse complement strand
TGACGAGACTTTTCAAGTTCTGGAGAAGTTTACTGTTTTGCTTTACTACAAAGATGGAGAAGACTTCTCAGTCAATCATGTTAGAAAGCTTCTCTTTACTTCAAAAAGTCGCAGTCTATCAAGCTTGCCCCCAACTAAAGAGGAATTAAGGCAGCATTGTCTCCGTTCAGCATACCAGGCAGGACAAGTCTGGGGTCGTGCCTGCTTAGTGATAGACAACGTTCCAGGACAAGAAGGATGGGGATGGACCAGAGCTGCAGGGGAGTGGGTGCTGGTCTGGTCTTCTCCGCCCTCTATTTGGGCAGCTTGTAGAGAATTGGTTAAGTGCAGTTGCTCTGAATGCCGTACACGATGCTCCTGTTCAAAGGCTAAGGTTCCATGAACGCTGCTTTGCAGGAACTGCACTGGAGGTCAAAAATGCGGCAATAAATACAATAAAAGGCATGTGCTTAGTTGAGAATTTCTAAATTTCAATAATTCCATCACTTTCAAGATCATTATATTTATTTTTGCATCCAGTGTCTTCTGTATGTAGACTCTTGTTCAAATACTAGGCGTCAAAAATACTTTTCTTTACTCGTTAACTTTTTAAGTGTTTATGTGAAAATATTTACTTTGTTCCAGGTATGATTCGGAAGATGAGGGAGAGGATAACTTGATTTAGAGACATTTAAGCTGCTAAGAAGAAGTTAATTTGCAGGAGCATTCCTATTATTCAAACATTTTTGTAAACATTATGTTATCTTATTGTAATAGTAAAGTAAACGAGATATTAAAAACCAAAGTCTAGTTTCATTTGACTAGTAATTTCTCAAGAAGTAGTTTATTAAAACAGATGTTCTTGGTATCAATGAAAAGAAAAAAATAATGCTCTTTCTTTTTTATGTAATCTATAAAGGAGATATTATGGACAATAAAAAAGATAGCAATGAAATTTGTGAGAAAAGTGAAATCTTTATAAATTCTTAAATTGTGAAGAAACCTTAAAGTTTGGAGATAAATATATGATAACCAATTAGTTTCTTCTTAGCAAGAGCTTTCAAACAAACAAACAAAAAACTTAAATCGGAATATTAGAAACTGAGATACCATGGAATTAAGAACAATAAAATGGCGGCTATAATTGGCCGCCATTTTGGTGTCCTGCACGGATTTCCAAGCGGCTCCCTATCTGAAAAGGTATCTTTTCCCATTATATATGACTACAGAAAGTGGCATATTCCAAACAAAAAATGCAGCTTTTTGGCTTTATTTGCTATGTACCAGACGTACTACCAGCATCATGTCCCCTCCAAACATATTAATTCATGGGTAAAAGAGGACCAATATTATGTCCCCTCAAACATGTCCATTCATGGGTAAAAGAGGACTGATATTATGTCTCCAAACAGGTTCATTAATGGGTAAAAGGGGGCCCATATTACATTTATCCCTCTAATCATGATGTCTGTGCATGCCTATATTTCCCAACTTTTGCAAACCATGTACTCTTTTAATAGCCATGACCAAACCAACGTACTTCTTCAAGCTTGTAATATCAATAAATGGACAAAATACCTGCTATCTTGTAAAGTATAAACGATCTTTCCAAATGGTAGTAAAGCCTTAGTAATGAGCTAATCAAAGCCGTGACAGGTAAATAAAGTCTTATTAAAATCAAATATGAAAATTTAAATATGCATTCATTTTATTATCATACATAGCTTATAATTAATATATTATCATTATTATTATTATTATTATTATTATTATTATTATTATTATTAGCACCACGTCTTACTACCCGTTCGGGTTATACGCACTTACGCTCATGTGTAATGGTAGGGTGATTGAGAGATGAAATGGAGGACCTACAGTTTAACGTGGAATCCGAACCACGGTGGAGGCCTGGAATTCCCCACATTCACAAGTTGTGATTAATAGAATTCTTGTCAGAGGTGAAGGAAGGGTTTGGTAATCAGTTAAATCTGTGCCGGGACTGAGGATTGAACCCCACTGTACACTAAACAATGAATTCTAATTCAAAGGCAGGCGTAACTAATATTAATGTTTAGAAAATCAATGCTCTAATGTCCATACGGAAAAACCTCCCATGATTACAGATTCATTTACAAATTTAAAATTAAATTTGTTATGGATGTTGGTTAGTCTCAATAGGGGAGTTATTTTTAAATGTATAGCCTAATACATAGATTATAAGCCTTTATTTATTTGTCTATCCAAGGTGGAGATGTAAGGGACGCGAGAAAAGGTAAGTGTTTTGCAGTTTCTAAACAAAACTTGTTAGCCAAAATTAATCAAATATTACTTTAGTACAAACATAGAGTTTAACTTTTTTCACAGGGTGACCTCAACAGTAATTGTTGAGTATTTGTCATGGACATAGCGGCATTGGATGACAAACTTTTTAAACGAAGAGAAAAATTTGTCATTTATTTCCAGCTCACCCTTGACAGATATACAAGAACTGTTGAGGTCACTTTGTGAAGAAAATTAAACTCTATGTTTCTACTGGAGCTATATTTGATTTATTTGGACCAAAAAAAGTTTTGCTATAAAAACTGCGAACATAGTGAACTTTTTTCGCCTGCCTTACATCCCCAAGCTCAGTTTCATCGTATACCCAGGCGCTACGCTCCCGAGAAACAAATATCTAACCTACTTCAAACAAGTAAAGTAAATTTTGAACAGGGTTATAACACAGCATTACAAGATAATTGAGGATTTTTTTAGTGATTTTGAAGCTTTATAACTGCAATTTTCATCAGAACTACACTAATGTGCGGATATTTCCCTTTGAGAAGGTTGTGCCTTTAAGATGGAACGTATCGAGTAGGAATTGTGTTTTGAGAATTTTTAATGAATAGATTTCTCCTTTTCTTTTCATGGCTTACCACCAGTCCGGACTATCTTCATATTTGCACTAGTGACGAAGAAGGAAGATTCTAGAGGAAGTGTACTCAGAATTTTCATGAAAAAAGATAGAGGGGAAACGGATAAAAAAACAGCCTCTAGCATTAAAAAAAACTGAACTCCTCATAAACTTGCAAAAACCAAACAAGACGAGACTGATAATACTTTTATTCATGGTTATACGTGTTTAAACTAAAATTTAGGGTTAAATTGCTGAAGAGTGACCTTAAACATTAAAATATGGGAAAATTTGATTGGTGGGCCTTTTAAATACTAGATAGAACATCCTTCAGGCCATGAATTAATGGTTAATTTCTTACCTCGTTTTTAACGATCACTCTCGGAAATTTTACAGGTACAAAGTTGGCAGTGAAACAACTTTGTGCATCAGAACAAAAAGGGCCCGAGTATATTTTTATATAGTCAAAAGAATTTTACAGCTATATTTTTTTTTCTTTAAAATATCAAACGATAAAATTTATCCTTACAATAAAAAGGGCGTAACAAACTTTGAAGAGGAAGGACGTCACATAAGCTAACATTGAGGATGCAAGTCCCTTACCCACAGGTAACATAATATGGTTGTTCATATACACCTTTTTTACATTGTATAATGTGTTGGGTTTAAAATCTTGAAGAAGGTAGCTGGTAGTTAGCTCGCAAAACTAAACACCCAGCATTAGCACCAGGAATTGTAATATCTAAGTGACAAGATGAAACCCTTACACACTCATAGACCTACAAACTAATCTAACCTAGGATAGCATCACCAAACAGTTCAAGAGTAGAGAAAGCTAATTTTTCTAGGTGAGGTCCACTAGATGATTTTACTATTCCTGTATCCAATAAAATTTGTTGTACGTATACATGAACACCACCTTATGAGGAGAGTCCATTGACTTCCAAGGGCGCACAAGCTCCAGGAATTGTAATAACTAGGGGACAGGACGAATACATACACAGTAATATAGACTTACATGCTAATTTAATATAGAACAGCAACACTAAGCTTTCGATACTGGCATTAGAAGTTGTAATATTTAGGTGACAGGATGAACACATACACAAGGATATAGATTTACAAACTAACTTAACCTAGAACTGCAACACACCCAAAACTAAACTAGCACCAGACAATAAATTATCTGGCTAACAGAACGAACACAAACAGGTAAATAGACTTACCAATTTGGCTAACCAAGGATGGCAGGCAACAACCAACTTTACTCCCTGAAACTATGTTATGGGCACACAAATAAAAACAGCTTTAAACGTATAACAACATACCGGCTATTTATAAAGTACTCGTCAGTCTCGGTTACGCGGATAAATAACCCTCGACTAACAAACCTCGCGATTTTGGCATTTGTAATTCGCGGTCTTACCTTGAAAAACAGATGAAAGTTGCCAGGCGAGTAGAAGAGCTCTAAGCGGTCGTTCTTCGTGGCCCGCACATCGCCGTGTGATGACAATTATTGATTTGACTCTAAAGGGAGGGAGAGAGAGAGACATATAGACAATAAGATCACTGGCCTCGGCCTCTCAATTCCAAGCTTTCCCGAACATCTGCGGACCTTCACGAACATCGCCTCATGGGAGCAGTGGCCGGCCCTTCCGAGTTCATCCGAACAATCACGAACAGTTTTCACTGGCAGTTCACATTCTCTCCTCCTGACAAACGGGTATTTCTCTGATAAACAATCCAGCAACGTACGGTTGTTTCTTTCTATGTAAATTCTATCCCAGGTGTCTTTGACATACCTGTTTTACTACATACTTATTTTTTGCACCACATCTTATTACCTGTTCAGGCTATACGCAAATGTACTAATTACACTGGTGGGCTAGGGATGAAGAAGGTTGAATTTTTAGGAAGCGTACCCACATTTGCGTGAAGGGAGAGTGGAAAACCATTCAAGGAAAAAACTTCAGTAGGTATGTGAAAATACCTTTACCAGCAAAATTGGTAGGCCCCTTCCCTCTAGCTCATGGAAATTCATGTGTGCTTTACCTGTTTGGGTTGTACGCTTATGTACCAACTACGCTAATGTGTTAAGGACGAGGAAAGTTGAGTTTAGATTAAGTGTACCAGCATTTTCATTGAGGAGAATGGAACACTGTTTTGTAAAAAAAACACTTCAGTACATACTTTCAGTTCTAACCCCAATCTCACGGTCATTGGCAGTCTAGTTTAGTACGAGTATGATGTTTTAGACCATGTGGCCACCAAAGTAGGTAGAATGTCTATAAGACATTTTGGAGAAACAATGGGTGCTCTCCGCGTCTTAAAACCCGTCCAGGTTCCCCGACACTAACACGGAGACAGTGTATATAAAAATAATAATAGTTATAATAATAATAATAATAATAATAATAATTAGTGACTCATTTTTACAAGATTGTTAAATTACTTAGGGTGAGGGTTAGGGAAATTCCCCAGCATCCTAAAAATTAAATACTTTAGCATTTCTGTTATTACCAGATGGTGGACTCCCCCTTAAACTGCAACAACCGAATGATAGTAACTGCAAGAAATATCAGTTCCTGACGGGATAATTTACATACCAGTTCTTTAGAACGCGGAATTGTAAACACATAAAAAAAAGCTACATATACAAAGCTAGTGTTTTTTTTTGTGGATACACATGAGAGTTCATATTTACATCTTTTATTTTTAGTTGTTTGCTACATTTGGAAGATGTACACCCATATATTTTTTTGGCACACATGAATGTTTATTGAGATAAATATAAATCTTACATATTTGTTTCAATTCAAGTACAAAGTATTGTACGAGAGGGGATACGATTTTTGGGAAATGGTGCTACAAGATTAGTTTAAATTAACCTTAAATACGAGTATGTCAAAACATTAAAGATATTAAAGAAATGTGTTCATATAATATGTATATTTTACTGTAAAAGTACCAAGCTCAATAAATCTTATAATTTACCTGTATTTCTTAGCATTTACCAATATCTGATGTTATAAGTCTGAGACTTATTAGAAAAAGTTAACATTTTCAGTTTTAACCATTTCTAGAGTGAGGTGGAACAGAGGATTCCCAGTTATAACTTTGGGCTGCACTCAAAAGTGAACCAATAACATAACATAGCATAACCCAACCAAACCAAGCCTAATTTAATCTGACCTAAAGGTTGGATCGGGTTTGGTTAGGTTAGGTTAAGTTAAGATAGGTTATGTTATGTTATGTTATTGGTTTACTTTTGAGTGCTGGTCAGAGCTAGAACTGGAGATACCCTCTCCCACTTGATTCAAGAGATGGTTAAAACTCAAAATGTAAACATTTTCTAAGATATTAATTAGCCTATATACATATATAATGTATATGTATATATATATAATGTATTTATACAAGGTATATAAGTGTATATAGGCCTACACATATATCTGCATACATCTATATGAATATATATCCTTATGTATATATAAGCATATGACTATATAAATGCATATACATTTGAATATATGCGTATATAGGGATACATACATTTATGTGAGGATATACATTTTATATGCATATATAATATGTATAAATAATTAAATATGGATGTATATATGCACTTATATGTATATTTAGATATAAATGTATATAAACATATTTATGTGTGTATGCATAAATATATACGAGAAAGAAAGAGAGAGAGGTGTTGTTTGAGAGTCGAATCTCGAGTGAGGTATACTAGGAGTGGCTCTCAACATTGGATTCATCCCTGGGATTTTCACTTCTCCTCTCTTCATAGATGCAAGAGAATTTCCTATAAGTCACCCTTCTACTCTTATAATTATTACCCCTTAGAATAAATTGTTAGTAACTTTGGCGGTGAGTGCAATAATAAAACAAATTGTGCTAAACTTATCAATAACAAAACTCACTTCAACGCCGTTAGATGTATTTGATACTATAGTTCTAGCACGTAAGAGTTTATGGTTGCCTACTTAGGAAAATTCAAACGCTTGGTGAAGTATTGATACCCCCAATATCACTTCTGAGAGAACTGCAGGTAGTAGGAAGATGTGCCGGGCTAAGAAGGAGCCACTACAACATCGATTAACCATCGTTGCAAAATGTGTCTTATATTTGAGGGGAGATTTACCACACATAAACAAGAGAATGACAATGCTGCTTCCCAATGGTAGCCATGCAGAGTTCCCTCAAAGATTAGATTCAGTGTAGTTTGAGGGTTTAAGTGCTTGATACTACCCTCAAATTTTCCCATCTTCCAAACAGAGATTAATCAATTTAATCGTTGATAAGATAAGTTACATTTAAGTACATACATGTTTATAAACATTTTTAGTGCTTTTCTTAAGAGATGTAAAACAGATAATACATAATTAAAATAACTCATTTAAAAAATGTATTCCATGTTTGTAGGAATAAAATATATACGACATTAATTTTATGACAAGGGATTTCTGTTCAGAAGAGCTCACGTACTCTAGTGACATTACTCGCTAATAGATGCCTATGTGTTTATTAATAATTTTTTGTTTGTCATAATTGCGTAACATAATTTACCGTATTACGATATGCATATGCTACGTGTAAAGTTCAAGCCCAGATAAAGTAAATATTATCCAGATAATATTGACGTTATCCAAAATACGTAGATAATGTTTAGTGAGATGTGATTGAATAAAGTTTTTCGAAGTTTATCCAGATTAATATTGACATTATCCACCCACACTTGTATAGTGGCAATTTCTATGATTGAGTCTCGGTTAGTTAGGTTAGGCTAGGTTAACTTAGATTAGGTTTGGTGAGTTTAGGCTATGTTAGATTAGTTTAAGTTAGGCTAGGTTAGGTTAGTGGAAAATAAAGTAAAAAATGAAGCATTTCTAATGTTAGTGCACTGCTATGATCCAATTTATTGTCCAATTTCGAAATATTGTTACAAAATATAATTTGTTTTACAAGTATTGTTCCACGTTATCCAAGTCTTGCTGGCTAGTGTCAATATTATCCGGATAGTGTCTAAAATCAGGTACATTATTTTATATTTCTGACTTTATCCACTGCACCTGGCTAATGCTGAAATCTTCCGTCTAATCTCGACATTACCCAGATCTCACACATTAACTCTAACATTTATATAAAGGAAAACCTACTGTTTATTATTATTATTATTATTATTATATGTAATGTGCACTTTATAAACACAAATTATATTAACATACGAACCAAAATACACCTGTAACATAATGACTGCTGTGTTAGCGTAAAATGAAAGATTTATAAGTCGAATGTTGCCTCAATGGAATGGTTCAAAAACTTCACAGTACTTAGGAGTTAGAATTTGTAAGAATCATTAAAACTGTTATAGCATATTTATTTCGATGGATAAAAGATAATTTCAATATTCCTTTCAAGGATAAACACAGAATATTTAAACACATTAATTAATGTAATTGAGTGAAATTCATACACCTTTCTAGTTAGAGAATACTACCGGCGTATCAGGACTGTCAGTTGGGTTGACTAACTATTGCTCGCCTATTTGGAGATGAAATTCTTGAACTGTCTCTACAAGATGATCCGAAACTCTCTGCACAAATTTTATGGGAGATAGAGAACATTTTGGGCCAATAAATATATGTCCACAAACGCCATCCTTTGGTACTAGAGGACGCTATTGGACGACGCATTTAAGGACTATTTTTCACCTTGGTCATTAGTCACGTGTACTTTGTACGTGTAGAATGGATAATTTCACGAATTCTGAGAAGGCTGACATGCATGACATGGGGCTGGGAATGTGAAAATGTACAGTAAGCAATGCGCTGTCACTGTCAAGCAGAACAATTTCTCCCTTTCATTTAAGTGCGGTACCATCAGCGCCCTCTAGCATCTAATAGGGACGTCTGCGGATGTACATTCACTAACGAAAAGGGTTTGTTTTACGGTTCCTTATCTCCCATTAAAGTTTGTACAAAGAGTTTCAAACCACCCTAAATAGCTCTCTCACAAGGAAGGAAAAGTATTGAAAGTCCTCTAGATTTAATTGACAAGGGTGTGTAAGTGCAGCTCGACCTCTAGAGCTCACCTATAAGGGAAAAAAACTATATTCTATCCCTCAAGTAGGTATGGGCTACTAGCGCTTTGTATCCCACTAAGATAGAACACCAAAATGCTCTAATTTCTTTTGTCTCATAGTAGTTGGAGACTAAGACCAACCCAACCGGGTTTTGAACCAATCTCTTGGAAGTGAGGTCAATAAGTACTTGAACTGTCAACATTCTAGGCTGCATCCAAATCAATTAAAACAAATTACTAATTATTTAAGAGATTTCATAGTTTTGGGAGAAATATTTCCCTTAAGTTTGGCTCATGGTTTTTTTTTAAAAAAAAAGCTACTATTTAAAAATAGCACTGCTACATGACGTACCATTTCATACTCAATTGGTGTTGCAGCTACTAAATACTTTATTACAAAATGACCATAATTTATTATTCCACATGGAAAACGATATTTTCAATCAGATGGTAGTTTCCGTTGATTTGAATTTTGTTTGTCTAGTATTCGATATTGCTTGGTTACAAAATTGTACTTTAATTATAAATAACTTCACTAATAAAATATAAAGCTGTTAAGTTTAAATTATGTTTTACTATTCATATTGAAATGACGCTGACCTTGTCAGGTTTTAGTCGTGAATTTATTAAATGGTGAACCTACTTAAATGTGTAACGTGACCATCACACAAATACACATCTTGACTCTTAATGTATTAAGTTTGGAGAAAGCTTTAATCATGTTAAATGATTAAAACACTCAATTTTGAAAACATAAAGTCTTTACTTAAACGCGTGACTTTAATATATTTGAAGTATGGAAGCCCATAAGATCTAACAGAATTGTGATTTTCATCTCAAAATCGTTAGGTTTCTGATTAAAAATTTGGAATACTACAGACATAAAGTCAAACTTTTTGGATATTTAATCAAGAATAATACATTTCCTGTGGGTGTTATTCGTATTTTAGAGCTAGAAGATAAATAATTGTCGTAAGCCATCTTTTCATGAGATTCTAATATATGTCAAAAATATAAAAGAAGACATTTGATCAAATTGATAACGATTTAATAAATAATGAATCGAGATATTGAAGTAAATTATTGGTCCTAGTACAGAATACGCCACTAGATGTCATCATTGTATTTTCTTGGTCTTTGTCTTTCATTGGCTGATCATTTACCTTTGGTAAAGTAATAGAAGCTTATTAAATACCAAGTTTGCCAAAGTATAAAGTTATATGTTTCTAAGTTAAGCTTAATACCCCTCTGAACGTGTTCGCCTCTTCACTTGTCTTGTTGGTGGCGCTCCTGTTGGTGACAGTGACGGACTAATAGGTATCTTGGGAGTGTCGCTCAAGGGGCATTGACTCCGACAGGGACACATAATTAATTCCACATACCGTTTCCCCCTTCCTAACCCAACCTTCGATATAGGGGCAAGGGTCGGGTCGTTTGGTCCATTCTTGCTCCCTCGTGACAACCTTGACACGAGCTGACTTCACTTCGGGAGGCGGGGGCCGGGGGGTTCGATCATCCATGATGTGGTTTGAGGCTGAACATGCATCATGTCTTACTCCCCATTCAAGCTATCTACCTGTTTACACTGATGGGGTAGGGATACATAAGGTAGAATGAGTTAGAGGAAATTAAGCGTATAGCCCGAACGGGTAGTAAGATGCAGTGATAAAATAATATATAATATATACCCAGCATTTGCGCGTAAGAATTTTGAGGTCATCTGCTCTCCCATTTTTAGGGTTCCCTCGATTTGTAGAACTCTTAATTTTTATATCATTTTTGCATGAATTGTAAAATGTGTAAATAGTTTAAACTAATTATTTACTAGGAGAGGGGAATTGAAATAGTATTAAGAACTACTGAAGAAATTAAAACACTAAGTAAAATATCAATTGAACATGAAATAACATTTATAATCGTTGCTGACGTTTAGAAATACCGGATTATTTTTGAAGTCGTGTGATATGTTCTAATATTGCTTTCACCAAAACATAGGCAAAAGTTCTGACCAATTAAAAAGTTTTTTTAAATTTATGTTAGCTTACATAAAACTTTTTCATAAAGCGTCGTTTTTTTAACTTTGAACTGATTTTTTGATCTTTTTAACTAGTTCAGAAACCCGCTGATGATTTTGCCTACATTTTATCAAAAAAGATATTTAAAAAAATATCAAACCACTTCTTAAATAATGTGAGAGCTTTTAAAGTCTGCAACACGTCTTAGCCTTGCGTCTTAACTTAAAATTGTATATAAGTGAGTCAATCCATAGAAATGTTTTTTTTATTTTTTTTATTTAAGTAGTCTTCTCTTCTAGTTACTTGGGTTTGAATATTTTTTCTGGCAAGTTAAAAAATCTTTAAGTACCCAGTATTCTAGAACGATGCGTGAATAGATATTTGGGAAAAAATTAAGAAAACACCCCCTCAAAACACCCTACAGATGAGGTGTGCAACCCTATCACCATTAGCCACAAGTGGTAAATTGGCCATAAAAGTGTGGTGAATTTGAATTTGCCAGCTCTCACAGTAAAATAAACTTTTTTTCCTGACATTGTATGCTAGTTGAAACTTTCAACAGAAGGATTGTAATATGTCTTACTTTAATCTGAACAATTTTATACATTTGCAACTGAGACATTTGTAACTGAGTAGTCAAAGTTTACACGTTTTGAATAAATTAATTCAAACAATGAATATTTGTTTAAAAGTTCTATTAAGAAAATTAATTTCTCAATTTTTACATGATGTGGCGAATTTTACTATTTCTTCGCCGTACCTGTGGCTATATTGAAAAAAAATGTTGGCCGATTCTGCCCTACAGCAATTAGAACCCCATCGCCAACAGATCTAGACGAAACGAGACTGAAGCTTTTGTAATTATGCCCACCATTGCCACTTAATTTTCTAACCCCGATGTCACTGACAGCTATGACAACTTGGTCTAAGGGGTAGGGATGGAGGCTAATAGTTCAAAAAAAATGTACCAGCACTAACCCACTAAAACACCTTGTAGAAAAATCACCTCACTAGCCCACCTTGCTGAGCATCGAACCGTGACCTACCCGGTCAGTGTCACTGGTAATCCAGTCTAATGTGAGTATCACACCCTAATACTAACTAACCATCGATTTAACACGTATATATATATATATATATATATATATATATGTGTGTGTGTGTGTGTGTGTGTGTGTGTGTGTGTGAGAGAGAGAGAGAGAGAGAGAGAGAGAGAGAGAGTCTATCTCAAACGGTTTTTGTGTGATACGTGGGGAATATAGATATACTACAGGAGCCCCATGGCTTCTTTGGTGCTGAGTGACGGCTCACATCTGGCAGCTTTGAAAAGTTACCAGGCCAAATTATGTATCCCTATGCTGAACCATATGATCTGCAAAAACATGTGTTTAGCAGCTGTAACTTTTGACATACAAAATTTAGATATATAACTAAATGTTGACTGTCAGTCAGCACCAAAGAAGCCACGGGGCTACTTTAGAGGCGTGGAATACAAACTCGTAACAAAACAATTACAATACATTATTTAAGCACAGTCAACATTTTAGTAATTTTATTTGATGTTAAGCGTTTTTAGTTAAAATAACGATAGCTTTTATACAAATAAGTTGTTTAGAAATTGCTACTAAAGGGATATTAATGAAAATCCAATAGTTTAAAAAAATGGTAACCGTTTTATTTACTCCTTTACTATGGTTAATTCTTTCTTTTAGATTAGCTCATTGATCTTCATTTATTTGTATACCTGTATTTGATTCACCGTAGCCATCCTTAGAAAGTTCAAGTTGATCCAACTTGGAGCTACAAGTTAAAGCTAATAGCGATCATTTTTAAATATGGTGACGTCCCTCTCTCAGGTATTTGACTTTGAAGAGATGTAGATTTTTAAGAGGATGGTCAACACTCTTATCCTATAGACTATTGGTATTGCTAAATGAAACCTTGAAGTAAAACCGTTAACTATATTTGAAATCGATTTTGACCAATGAATATTGATTTTTATTTCTAGAGAAGTAGACGTATAACCCGAACGGGTAGTGAGATGCGGTATTATAGTTTTATAGAGAAGTGTAAATGTAGAATTTTGACTAATCATATTAATTAAATTAAAAGAGGGAAATTATAGGATCTTTAGCCTCGCACTATTATGCTATTCATCATTTCACTGAAAGGCCGCACAGTGAGAGCAAAGATGTCTGAAGACTGTTTTGTCGGAGTCTGCTACCGTGCACGACACCAAGAGGGCACGACTGTTTTGTCTTGATACCCCTTCACACTAGACAAGTCCCTCGTTGTCATTTGTTGTCTCGATAACGTTTTATGTAGAGAAAAAAATTGGGTTTTGTAAAAACTGTAGTTGTTTTTGCTCTGGTTATTCGATCACAGAAGAAGAAAATAATAGGCCGACAGCACTGGGTGCTAGAGATGGGAAAAACAGTGATTTTACGATATCAGTGAATACAGTGACTGTGATTTTAAAATATCGGTGATTTATACCAGTGATTTTCCACTGTTAGTATTTAGCTGCTGTCCGAGTAGGCACGTACAATCGAGTATTGAGTAGGAGTATGGAGTATTTCTGAGTACTGGGTATTTACTATTTACTCGAATAATCCCATGACATTCGGTTGTCGGTTGGAACTTGAAAGGAGAACTAATTACTTGGAAGTTTGGCGGCTTGCAATGGAATTCGATACTTAAAGACTTAACATAAGCTCTTTCTGTCGGCACTCGGCACTGACATTGACATTATTGACATACAGCTACCTAATCTCCGGGTTTCGTGTTGCCTGACTAATGTACAGTCAATATAAAAGTATGCGTTTTAAGAAGTTTAATACAATTGAAAAATAGAGAAATAAAATATGTTATTTAGTATTTTATAGTGAAATGTTATGTAATTTGGGCAAAATTAGTGGTCCAACAAACATTATGTTAAACTTGAATACCAATATTAACTTATTTTACGTACTATGAGAAACTCTTGTAATTGTGTAATTTATTTAGTGATCTATTTCACTACAATTAAAATTTATGTGAGATTAAAAATGAACATAACATAATGGTGATTTGTTTAGAAAACGTTTGGAAAGCAGGTCATATATTATATTATTGTAGTGTTATTTTATTTTAAATACCGTACATATAATAGTAGATGAGCTATACATCTATTAGAAGCAAATAAACCTATAAGATGCTAGAAAATATTTAATCAATTATTATATAAACACACTTTAGATTAGACTATAGGATGATGAGGATCATCAACGCATTGTAAATAATATATTAAGGTTTATTTCTATTTTTTCTATTTTGTTACTTATTTTAATTCATTATTTACGATTTTGGGGATAGGATCACCGAAAAAAAGAAATGATTTTTTTTCGTAGCCTACTTTTAAAAAGAATCCGAAATGTGATTTGCTTAGTAAGCTAAGCTTGCTTTTGTATTTTTCTCTTAACAACAAATGTTTTGTATTGAAAATGCATGTGAAGGAAACATTTAAACTATTAAAGTTATTTTTACGTAGCAATCTTATACTGATTTTGATAAATGAGCTCTTAAGAGATCAAGGGTTTTAAATAGAAATAACACGTAAAACATGCCAGTCAATAAGGTCGATTCTCAATTAGTTGTTAGAAAATAAAAAATAAAAGAATAACAAAGGCCGCGAAGCAAGTATTTATTCGAGTGTCTAGAAAAAGAAGCAATACTAGCTCCGTAGCTCGAGTATTGGGAGTATTTCGAGTATTGTGATTATTTCGAGTATTTCGAGTATTTCGAGTATTTCGAGTATTGTGAGTATTTCGAGTATCACTGATATCTCAATCACCGTTACTTTTGGGATCGAGTAACTGGGAGTATCAGTGATCAAATGGTATCGGTGTAAAAATCACAGTCAGTGATATATCGCCCATCTCTACTGGGTGCATCCAATTTACAGCTCCAGATTGTTAAAAGGAAAATTTTACACTCTATCCAAAGAGCACCCAACAATTTTTATTCGTACCTCCGTATGAATGTATCAACGTTTGACGAGTTGATAACTATTGTTGGACCATCTGTAAGCTACCAAAACACAAACTTACACTTATGTATACCTCCAGAATATAGAAAAGTAGTAAAAATTAGGTAAGTTTGGAATAAATATTTATTTTATAAAAATGGTTTATTTAATCAAATATTAAGTAATTTAAACTTTTTAGAGATTTACAAACTCTGTATTATAATCACTTGTACCATCACTGAAATTGATGATATAAGACTGTATGGTGTCATCACTTTCTGGAGATGCTATTGGTGTGACATTTTGCATTTTTTTTTTCAGGCAAGGCATCGACGGTCCTGTAGTATACTGAGCCCCAAATGGTCTCTTAAAATACTGAGGATTGCCGTTAGGCCATTTAATGATTTTAATTTAAGTAAATTCATTATTAGAAATTTTGCCTCCATGTTTTTATATTCATCCAGTGACTGTAACATAGGAACCAAAGATAGCGCGAAGTTTACGTATTCATTTATCTCAGTTAACTTTTTCTTCTCCAAAATATTTAACAATGATTCCTCAAAACTATCTTTTCGAGCAGCTGGTGGACTCTACTGACTGTTTCCAGGACGTCTTGGCTCAGTTACTTTCTTAAATGCTGCCTCATTTCCAGTCTAGGCTTCTGATAATGAATCTTGATAGTCCAAATTGCTTTCAGTTTCCCTATTCTCGACGGATGGGAGAAGGAACAGTTACTTTTCAAAGTATACATACCTCCTTCGTTTCTTTGCATCCTTTCCAGATTTTGTATCTTTTTGTATTATTAGCTTCTTCGCGAAGCAATTTCGTAGACTCCGCCACTTTTTTTTTATATCCATAGTTAAAAAAAAGAGACAATATTACTATTTAGCTATAATTTTTCCATTGCTTAGTATTACACGATACTCCAGATCGGATACAGCATATATGAAACTGATAGTTTCACATGTACAGTACATTAAAACAATTTTTTAACTAATAGCAGATTAAGTAAGTAATTTTTATATAAATCTCATAATATGTTAATTATAATTTACAGGTATCTATCAACAGGAATCAGCTTTAATGTATTGTCTTTTGAATATCTGATAGCACCTTCTACTCTTCAATCAATTGTGAAAGATTGCACGGACAAGATTTGGGGAGGACTACAGCCACTGTACATGCCAGGTAGAAAAATTCAGGAAGATTTGATCAAAATCACTGGTCAATTTTATGACCGTACCAAATTTCCAAATATTATTGGAGCTCTTGATGGCATGGGTCGACGTGGATTACAAATTTTTGTTTATAAACGTTGGGTCTCTTGGAGCTATGAGTGACTCAATCATTTTTAAAGAATCCAAAATGGGGAGTATTCTTG
Source organism: Timema shepardi (assembly GCA_902151425.1). Taxonomy (NCBI): domain Eukaryota; kingdom Metazoa; phylum Arthropoda; class Insecta; order Phasmatodea; family Timematidae; genus Timema; species Timema shepardi. Next base: position 126,275 of record CABFVX010001034.1, on the reverse strand, counting down.
AAAATAATTCATCGAATATTCCAGAAGGGTGGCCTTTACCCAATGATGAAAATGGTAGAATGATACCATTTTACGTTGTAGCTGATGAAGCGTTTGGTTTAACAAAATATGTTTTGCGCCCATACGCCAAAAAAATAAAGAAGAGAGTTTTTAAAAGAGTTTTCAACTATTGGCACACAAGATCACGCAGACTTGTTGAGTGCATGTTCGAAATTCAGTTAATAAGTGGCGTATATTTTACAGGTCTCTTGACGTTAATGAGAAGTTTTTGTGACAGTAGCGTAATGTGTTGCTGTAATTTGCACAATTTTGTGCGCATACACGATGCTATATGTTTTACCGACACATTTTATGAGAGTACACTTGACAGAGCGTCTTCTGCTCAATCTCAAAATAGAGGCACTGATGTAAGGCAGTATTTATACACTTATCTTACATAATCACAAGGAGCTTCACCATGTCAGTACAATAAAATATAAACTTTATTCTTGAAAAACATGTTTATGTTCCATGATGGTTAATTGTCTGTGTGTTGTGAAATAGCAATTAAAATATGGTTGCATTTTCGGTAGTTATAAAATAATGTAACAATGAAAAGTATTAATAATATATTAGAATTGTGTTCAACATTTAAATGTTTAAAAAAATAGTCAAATTAAACATTTTAATATTAACCTATTTTTATGTTCAAAATTATCTCAAAAGAGATTTTCACATTAAAAGGTTGTATTTTTATGTTATATTTTGTTATTTTAAGAGATAATAAAGTGTTTTGTATTATATTACAAATAATGTACTTATGAACTCGCCTGATTGGTTTTATTTCCTCCTTCCAATTTTGTCCAATTTGGTATCACAGCCGCACAAACCTCCTCCCACAATTGCTTTTTAACGTGTATATTAGAATATTCTTTTTAAATTTTACCATAAATTTCCGGTCGCTTTTCAACCTCTTCAATTAATTTTTCCATATTCTTATCCATCTTTATAAACAATATACAAAAAGATAAATTAACAACAAAACACCGTACACGTTCTGGAGAGTTGACTTCTTGTGACTGGTAGTTTTGCTCTCGATGTGTGCGTGCCGATGTATTTGTTCAGGTCCCCGACAGTCTGCCGATAGATAATACGGTGGCTGTCTGCCGAGCTCAAGGGCTATTCTGTCTTGTCTCTGTTGCGACTAACAGTGTGCGTGCTCATGTAAACAATAATAATAATATTTAGCACCGCGTCTTACTACCCGTTCGGGTTATACGTTTTTATTACTAATTACGCTAATGGATTATGAATTGGGAAGGTTGAATTAGAGGAAGTGAACCCGCATTTGCGTGGAGGGAGAGTGGAAAACCATTTAGGAAAAACCACCCGACCGAGAGTCGAACCTAGATCTCCCCGTCCTCAGCAGTCAAGCTCAATACGACAAGCGCGTTAGCCAACTACGCCACCAAGGCGGGTCTCACGTAAACGAAATGGCCCTAGCACTCAAGACAAAACTGTCTGCGGGCAAAAAGTTTAAAGTGTGCAGGGTCTCACAGTAATAATTAAAATGTGTGTTCATCACAAAAACCAAAACTATGTTTACTTCATTTACCTTAGATTTTATATTTAGGGGTATATGTAAGTACCTATTAAAGTAAGGTGGCAGGAGACGCGAGAAAAGGCCAGTGATTTTGCAGTTTTTATAGCAAAACATTTCTATATTCAAAATTAATAAAATATTGCTCCAGTGGCAACGTTTAGTTTAATTTTACCCACAGGGTGATACAAACATTTGTTGCATATCTGTTAAAGGTGTTCAGGAATTTAATGACAACATTTTCTTTTAATTTAATGACAGTTATTCAACAACTGTTGATATCACCGTGTGAAGAAATTTAAACCAAGAGTTGCTACTGGAGTAATATTTTAGCCAAAAATGGTTTTTCTATAAAAACTGGAAATCACTTACATCCCCTACATCCTCACCTTAATATTAAAAAATGAAGATAGCACTAACCCAAATTTTTTCTCCCTTCCTATATAAGTTTTTTAAATAATTTGCATGAGCTACTTGTATTGGTTCGCAATTCTCAGAACTCCATGAACAGCTTTGCCACGGTCGTTTTGAAGGTGAAGAGTAAAAAATTGTCTTCCAAAATTTTTGAAACTTAAAAATAGTGTTGCTTATTAGAAATCAGAAATAGGAACAGATGTAACTTTTTGTGTGCGTTGAGGAAATGGTTGGCACTTGGAATTATTTTAATTTTTAGTGTTATTTCGTGAAAAGATATGTTGAAATAAACCATTAATATACCCTTTAAGGTAGCAAGCTTACCTTGAATTATTCCACTATGGTATAGCTTATAATATAGGGCCATAGTGTAATCCGTCAAGGTAAGACTTCTACCCCTCAGGGTGAATGGAGATTAATTATTTATTATACAGATTACAAACTTAATATAAAATAAATGTTATCTTGAAATAGTGGTAAACAAATGCACACAAGTTCACGGTAAGAAGGGGGATAAAGATCTATTAGAATTTAAAGCAAAGTTAAAATACTAATTTTAGACCCATATCATATAGGTTTGGTTTTGCTACAATATTGTAACTAATTGATACAGATGACTACACATGGAAGTTTAGTACTAACACTGAAAGTCCATAAGATATCAGGCTCACAATATATGGGATTGTTGATAATAGAAGATGTATTTCGGATGAAAAAGGGGAAATTAGGTGTATTCCCACATTTGATATTGTACTATGATTTTCACATTGTCTCTTTACGCTAATGCTATGGAGATTCCTAAAAACCTTTCCTCTCCTCCATTGACTAAGTGATTAGTAGCCATAAGTTAAATGTATTACCAAAAAAATCATAGTGAACTTATAAACTCATATTAAACATAGAAAAGGAAAAATAAATAATTTTAAAATCAATAAAAAAAGTTTTTATTGTGAAAATATATGGAAAATATAGCTTGCATCGATAGTCACATGATCTATAGTGTCAGGCACGCAATACATTGAACTGGCAAAGAGGTGAAAGCTGGCGTTCAAAGTTCTGCCGGGTTTACTGAGGGTAATTTTAGCTAAATATCTTACTACTCTATTTACACAATAGTGCAAATACATTCCCTCCCCCCTTCCTCATTAATGTAGACTTTTGGATGGTTTGTACCAAGTGAAAAACGTGATAACAAAATCTAAAAGTGCTGTCAAATATTTATATTAAGGCTTCGTTTAATGGATAATAAAGTTTTGCGATAGTAATACTAATATTAATGAACTAGCTCAACTAGTAGATATTAATTATTTTGAAAAATGTATTTGTTTGAGAAAGTTACAATATTCAGATTAATAATAAAATTATATGTGTTATATAAACGGAACATCTGTTTTAAGATGAGTAAGTCATAAAAACTATTTGTCATTAAATATCAAATTTAAGATAGTTATTATAAGTATAACTTTAATATAAAAGTTTGTTTGTAATTTATTCAACTATAAAACGCATGTAAAACGTGATTTAGCTTATGAGGTTTTATGATAAAAGCTCACAAATAATAATGGTATAAAAATGGGTAATTGATTAGCAATATTTTTTAATTACAACCTTAGCACTAGGAATTGTTAAAATCTGGGTCGTAGGGTGAACATGTACGTACAGTACATACTAACTATCCTTAAAACCAGCCAGAATAAACCTAGAAGGGTCCTGACTGAGGTGTACAGTACATATAGTTGGGTTTCCCTCATCACTTAGTTCCAGGGAAATAGTTTCTGCTAACAAATTTCGTACATTGCTTTGATTAATTTCCAATTTTAAAATACTGTACTTATTAAATAATCAATTCACTAAGCAGATAAAACCATATATTATAGTCTGTCAATACTTTACGTAACATTTACTTACTGAAAGACTGAACCGTGGATACCTGAGAGTTATGCACAACTCTCATAGCAAGTGTCGTGCTGAGTTGCCAGTACTCAAGGCACATTAAGGCAATTTAAGCTTCAGCCTAAGCGGCATCTGCCAGGTCAAAGATATTGGCATCCTAAGTCACTGGACTTTCGGTGACGGGCAGGTTGAGTTTTGCATCTCAGATGCATTTGGGGAAGGGGGGGGAGGGAAAATATTATTCATCATTAGGTTTTTACATCTTCTCTCTGCGCTCATGCAGAGGCTCTCTCTGCGTTCATGCAGAGGCGTTCAATTGCTTTAAAACTACCCCCTTACCAATAGCTCATACATAAAACCATTAAATAGCCTATGTCAGTCACCTCCCCTCTCCCCCTCATTTCCCCTACACGCCCAACTAATTTCATTCAGACAAATTGACCAATAGTTGCTATAATTGCTCTCACCTGATTGTCGAGACTATCCGGAACACAAACAAGGCCTGATACTCACTCACGTAACGGGACAGCCTACTCAGAGGCCAATAAGAACACTCTGAATGGACTCTTAGACCAACCAGGATTCACGTTACCTCAAACGCGACTGGAAGCTGCCACTGGATAGGCCCTACGAATTTTTCCCGCCAAACTTTGCCTTGCCTGATCATTGAACTAGGTTAAGGTCATGGGCAACCCTTCCTCCCCTCCTTCCCTTCCTCTATCACTGTGTGTATAGTTATAAGGCTCTTTCCTCCAGTAATTATGATTGTGATATTACATGCAGGTTAAGGGGGCCGCCTACTAGAGCGCAGGAGCGCGCTGCGGTCATCCAGAAATATCGTGTTATTTTAAAAATTGTTTATTAATTCAAAATAGGGCTAGCACCAAAATATAGGCAGAAGGCATTAGCATAGCCAGCCCTACAGTATTATAAATCTTACATTTTAAATCTAATTATTTTTAAAAATATCATGGAAAGGTAATATTACTTTATTTTCAATGACGTTTTACATGAAGTACCGGTAAACATAATCAATTATACGTTAAGACTACTTGAAGGGAAATATCCTCACACTGCTGTATTAATTATAATAATGACAGTTCCGAAGCTTCAAAACAAATCAAAACACATCTCTATATCTTAGAGTGCTATCTTGTGACACTAACTTATTTTTTTGCACCACGTGCACCCGTTCAGATTATACGCTTATGTACTAATTACGCTAGTGACTTTATGGACGATGAAGGTTATATTTAGAGTAAGTGTACCCGCATTTGCGTGGAGGGAAGGGGAAAATCATTAGGGGTAAGCCACTCTCAATATACCCGACCAAGATTCAAACCTCGATTTCCCCCATCATTGGTAATCTAGTATAATGCAAGAGTGGCACCTTAGATCATTCGACCACCCATGCAGTCTGTGACTCTGTTAAAAAAAAATTACTTGGTTGTTTGAGGAAAATTATATCTATGTTTCTAACAATTTACTTTGATATCAGGAGTAAGACATTTCGCGTGAAACGTTATTGAAAATGAGATAGTTTAATCTTTTCATGATTTTCTTAAAATTATGAAACTTAGAATACACGCTGTTAATCTCATAGATATAGATATTATCCCTTCCATTTAGTTTTGAAACAACAAACCACTTATAAATACAACATGTCTCAGTGCTCCGGTGGTTGGCCTCTTTTAGGTAAAACATAAAAAGGCGAAAGCACCAAACACTTAGACATATATTATTAGTAAATATAAATTGTTTATGAAGGTTAATCAAATCAAGATGCTGGTTTTCTGGGAGGTGCACAGGATACGTTTATTTTTCCATTTGATTGTTTGTCACTTGGATTTTCCTAATCTCTCCTCACGCTAAGTCAAGTGCACTAACTATAAAACTGCCCTTCTTACTATCATTCTTACTACAATCAGTTGGTGCAGAAAGTGCATGTTAAATACTTCAAATAATTGAAAAAACTTTGCTGTTGAATCAACTAATAAAATTATAATTCATAGATAAACCCACCTTAATATTTTTTTAACTATCATGTTCAACCTGGTGGTAGCTGTGAGTATTAAAGGTGTCTTCAAAATAATGTTTCCCACTTTCCCTCCACGCCCATGTAGGTATATTACCTCTTGATTCTACCTTCCAAATAGATTAAATATGCGAATAGCACTTACAGGGGTAAAACATAAGGCAATGGAGGGGGGGGGGTACAGGAGGTAAGACCATGGTAATGGTTTATAAATCACAGAACCATGTTTTCCCATTATTCCGGTTCTAAATATGTATGGTTCTGTATTGGATGTAAAATTAAACGCCCCCGTTTACTGTCTTAATTTTCCACATATCATTGTTCAAGCAATTTTTATTTGAACAGCTAAATAAGTGACTTCGTATTTATTTCCTACCTTGGTAATTTATATCGATTCTGGTAGGGAAGGCAGTTTATAAAGTAAGTTAAAACTTTTTGTGGTCAACATTGATGATATTTTACCAAATTATTAATGTTATTTTATAGATATTGTTGTTAGCTATCAGATATGACAACTGCAAATCACATGACTTATGTATTGGCTTGGTAACCTTTTTAAATGACAGATGCTGTATTTTCTACTGAAGTCCTAAGGTAACTGTAAGGGCAGTCCAAAAGATTCAGGGGGCCTGTTGCAACGGAATTACAAGCCCCCCTTTCTCCCTTTTCCCACACAAAATAATAAACTTAAAGTCAAGCTTTAGCTTTCAGATTTAATTTGACTACAAACTACTTTGAAATGGATGTTAAAAACTGATAACTCACATTAATACACTAATAAATTGTTTATAGGCTTCTGTAGTTTTGGCGTAAACTGTTCGCCTCAGGATCTGATGTTTGTGGTTCCGAACCCATTCGAGGTTGACGGATTTTTACAGAGTGATGAAAATCAGTAGCACAGCTTCCTTCGGATGACAGTAAAGCCGTCGGTTAAATGTCACTTGTGGCTAATAAAAGATCCCCAGAATGTATAGGATTTACTTTTCCAGCCCATTTGTAGGTAATTTTTCGCTCGCTAATAGAAATTCAGTGCGGCGAACAACGATAAACCACCAAACTTTCAGGACTTTCATAATATATGTGCTTTCTCTTAGATGGTGTGGATGAGTGACACTAACCATCTAAACGTCCGATTGCACGCAATGCTTCTAATGAATGGGTAACACATCAAGACCAACCTCACGTATGTAGAATCACTCTATTATTTTATAGAGACTTTGAAAAAAATATTATTACATTATAATCCCGGTCTTTATTGTGTAATAAAATATTATCGATCCTATATAATTTATTTTGAAACGTTAAATTTAGCCATTTTGTCATTTTTCTTGTCTCGTATTGAATGTTAGTACTATGTAAAACAATTTAAACAATTATGACTTGCCAGTTTCTCTTATTTTATTATATGTAATAAACTATACCAAAATAGATATGATGGCACGTTGGAGATGGAGATGACCGTTAATTTATTTGTTTCATTAATCAACGTACAATTTAAACAGCGTATAACCCAAATGGACAATAAGATGCGGTGCTAAAAAAAAAAGCTATTCACCTGGAAAAAAGAAGATAAAAGTGTTCTTTATTATATCAAGTTACATTATTTTTATCTTTAAAATGCTCTTTACCTTAAAAAAACAGATTTGGAAAATCAGTGTAAAAATAATTGCCTATTATGCATTTGTGTTGTGACTACAGAATAATTGGTGCTGTAGAAAGGAAAATGTTGAACGTTTGGGAACCCCGAGTAGCACCCACCCCATTAGACACCTCCCTCCGGATGGCCTTACTAACTGTAGTCTGGACATTTGTTTATCTCGTCCATACAACTTTGGTCAATAGCGCAAGATTGCTTCTAGACTGGTTGTAGCACGTATGGGACTTCCTGTCAAGAGACCGGGATTCGATTCCGGTCCCATTACCTGGATGGGAGTCTCGAGGCATTAGAGCAAGGCAAGGTGACTGGAGGTACACATCGAGAATTAACTTACCTGCCCTGCAAGAGTATCACGAGAATGAACCCGTACAGGATACTGAATAGCTTGATCTACATTGCAGGTACATCACGAAGATTGGGAGGAGCTTTTCATACACTGCGAGTGTATGACGAGAATGAACTTACCAAGGATGGGCAAGAGCTCTACACTGTGGGTATAAAAAAGATAATATATTTGCCTGGAATCAAGAAGGGCTTGCCTGACCTCTACTGTGAGTCAGTCATGAGAACGCACTTACTCAGGATGGGTAAAAGCTTTCCCTGTAGTACGGGTGTATCGCGGGAATGAACTTACAAAGATGGGGAATAGATTTTTTGAGCCTCGGATATTTCGCAGGAATGGACTTAACAGGAATGGGTAAAAGCTCTACCTGCACTGTGAATCAATCACAAGAATGAACTTACTGAGGGTAAGGAAGTGCTTGCCCTAAAATAAGGGTGTATATGACTGAACCTATGAGAATGGGGAAGAGTTCATTCTGCACTACGGATACATTACGAGAATGATTTTACCAAGGAAGAGTAACATCTCTACCTAGACTGAGAGTTCATCCCGAGAATGAACTTACTTAGTATGGAGAAGACCACGTGAATTAAATTACTGAAGAAGGAATATTACATAGCAAGGTTCGTTTATTAATACATGGTCGGGATGAGTGTAAGGCCGAGGTGGTTAAACCATTGCTGCAAGAAGATACATATAGTATTTTTTTTATCATCGCATTTTACTACTTTTTCATGTTATACGCATGTGTGATAATTCTTCTAATGGAGCATTTTAGACGTAATCTACTTGCATTTACGTGGGAGGAAAGTGGAAAACCATTTAGAAAAAAAACATGCTCGGTAGACCCGACTGGGATTCAAGCCCCAATTTCCCAGTCATTACATATATTAGCTTTGTGAGTTTCATTACCTTGTGTCAGTAACATTATAGTGGTACCAGTTTTCAAAGAGGCTGCAAAAGCTCTAGGGCAGGAGTGTTCATTACATAGTGACTACAGAAATTTAAAGAATAACAAATCTCCAACGAGTTTTCGATAATTACAACAAAGCAGTGTTCATTCCTCGTATTAACAAGTTGAGAATAAAGCCAGTTGTTCAAAGAGGTAATATTTACAAAATGAAATTGTTCACGCTCTTGTATCAGCAGCAGTAGAAGAGTTCCAGTTGTCCAAAGAAGTTGTAACATTTACTAGACGAGAGTGTTTACTCCACCGTGTCAGCAGCAGTAGAAGAGTGCCAGTTGTCCAAAGAAGTTGTAACATTTACTAGACGAGGGTGACCTGGTGGTCTAAGTGTAAGGTGTCAGACTTCTATGCTGGCGGCCGGGGTTCAATCCTCGGTCCCGGCATAGATTTATCTGATTGCCAAACCCTTCCTTCCCTTTCATTTCATCTCACAATCACCCTACCATTACACATTAGCGTAAGTGCGTATAACCCGAACGGTTAGTAAGACGTGGTGCTAATAACAATAATAATACTAGACGAGAGTGTTCACTCCCCCATGTCAGCAGCAGTAGAAGAGTTCCAGTTATCCAAAGAAGTTGTAACATTTACCAGACGAGTGTGTTCACTCCACCGTGTCAGCAGCAGTAGAAGAGTGCCAGTTGTCCAAAAAAGTTGTAACATTTACTAGACGAGAGTGTTTACTCCCCCGTGTCAGCAGCAGTAGAAGAGTGCCAGTTGTCCAGAGAAGTTGTTAACATTTACTAGACGAGTGTGTTCACTCCCCCGTGTGATCAGCAGTAGAAGAGTGCCAGTTGTCCAAAGAAGTTGTAACATTCACCAGATGAGAGTGTTCACTCCCTCGTGTAAGCAGCAGTAGAAGAGTGCCAGTTGTCCAAAGAGGTTGTAACGTTTACCAGACGAGTGTGTTCACTCCCTTGTGTCAGCAGCAGTAGAAGAGTGCCAGTTATCAAAAGAAGTTGTAACATTTACTAGACAAGTGTGTTCACTCCCCCGTGTCAGCAGCAGTAGAATAGTGCCAGTTGTCCAAAGAAGTTGTAACATTCACCAGATGAGTGTTCACTCCCCCGTGTCAGCAGCAGTAGAAGAGTGCCAGTTGTCCAGAGAAGTTGTAACATTTACTAGACGAGTGTGTTCACTCCCCGTGTGATCAGCAGTAGAAGAGTGCCAGTTGTCCAAAGAAGTTGTAACATTCACCAGATGAGTGTGTTCATTCCCCCGTGTCAGCAGCAGTAGAAGAGTACCAGTTATCCAAAGAAGTTGTAACATTTACTAGACGAGTGTGTTCACTCCCCCGTGTGATCAGCAGTAGAAGAGTGCCAGTTGTCCAAAGAAGTTGTAACATTCACAAGATGAGAGTGTTCACTCCCTCGTGTCAGCAGCAGTAGAAGAGTGCCAGTTGTCCAAAGTGGTTGCAACAGTTAGAAGACCGAAGAAACACGTCGCCCCTCAGTAGCGAATCAGTCAGACAAGAGAAAGGACGGATATTCCGAGAGTACCGCTACGAAGTGGTGTTACATTTTGACATAAGCTCGCGCACGCGCATGAGTGTAGTTTTAGTGTCTTGTGATTGGTGGAGGGTCATGAGGACTTATATTCTGTTCCTGATCCTTCTGGGGTCGGGTTCGAGCCTGGCACAGGACACGGAATCTATAGCCACAAGTTTCTTCTCAGGTAAAACGGCAGGCTAAACTTTATAGTATAGAGAAATTATTGTAATCGTGAAAATATTTCCCCTCGAGATTTTCATATTGAATTTTGAAATTTTCTTTTCTTTGGAATTCAAACAAATGGGTTTTAGAATATTCTGTGTGTCCCTTGTCTGTTTGATGAATGGATTTCTTTCAAACTTGATATTTCCATGTTAAATAGTATCATATGAGGATAAATCGTGATTTTAGCTCTAAAACTATCTGGTTTTTGAAAATCTCAGGGTCTAGTTCTCTTTCTCTGACTGTCAGAAAAACATAAATTTGTTTTCTTTGCAACGTAATATTACCTAAATGCATTAGTTTTATTCATAATAAGCACTCTAAGATTCGGAACTTGACAAATAATCATTAATATTTCTTGTAATTTCAATTATTTATTAAATAGATTGCGCACTGAAATAATTTCTTGCTGCTCACGCCAATTTGATATTTTTCAATTACTGCTCTAGTTATATAATATTTTTGGCTTAGCAAAGAACAGACACACCAATAAAATATTCCCTTAAATATGTACTTCTTCCAAAATGTTATTGATTTTAACAATATTGCCCATCGAAACATAACCTAACCTTTTATTTGGTGACGCACGGAAGGTTAGGTTTTGTTAGATCGGAATGGTTTATTATTTATAAACATACTTACAATTTTTAAATAATTTGCAAGACACGTGGGTTAGTGTATTCGTATAAAGTTGCCCAACTGATTTTAAGAGGTGTTTCAAACAATTTTGCATTGTAAATGTAAAAAATATTGCACAACGTTATTCTGTCATGTAGGCGAGGACATAATTAACTGTTTAGTGCTAGAAAATGGGTAAATAATTAATTTTAATATGTTTACTTCCCTGATATTGTGAGTCGTTTATTAATAATAATGTTTTTTTTTGTGGTTTTGTGTTTCCGAGAAAACATGTTTCTGACATTCAGTAGAGTTGTGTGTTATCATCCATCACTTTGTAAAACTCGGGCAGAACTATTCAACGCTTAACACCTTACATATTCATGACTCATACAAACGCATTCAAAATAACTACATTATTTTAGGGCCCACATTGAGTGGAATCAGGGTCTTTAGTTATGTAATCAGCTTCCCTGACCTTAACTCTGGGCTAAAGTTATTTAATTATTGGATGCACAAAGTGTATTTATCACCCTATTAAAAAAACCAAATCCCGCTCCGAATAACATTTACAGTATATCCTGCACCCCTTATTTAAACTTTTTTTTTAGCACCACGTTGTACCACCCGTTCAAGATATACGTCTATGTACAAACTACACTTATTTGCTAGGAATTAGGAAGGTTCAATTTAGATTAAGTGCATCCACATTCGTGTGGAAAGAACTTGGAAAACCATTTATGAAAACCATCCTCAATGCACCCAACGGAGATTGAACCCCAATCTCTTCGTCTTCTGCAGTCTAGTCTATTGTTCATTCACGGGAGGAGTTTACCTGGGAAAGGTCTTTTTTCTTACCAATATCCTACTATATAATAGATTTCTGGTAGGGAAAAAAGTCCTTTCCCAGGTAAACTCCTACCGTGAACGAACTTTAGCACGAGAGTAGTGCGTTAGACCATGCAGCCATCAAAGTGGGTCTTATTGAAACTATATACATCTCCGATATAACTATACTTTTAACAGTTTTATTTTTAACAGTAGTAATAATTTTAATAAAGTGAATAGTACGTTTCGCCTATTTAAATGTAATCTAAATTGTAACGCAACAAGCACTAAGATTAATCATAAAGAGTAATTTAGTAATCTATTTCAATACTAAATGATAAATTAAAATCTTTATGGAGATTAATGAAGATATATAGTTTTCAGCAAATTTGAAGCTAACAGAATAGGATTAAGAACCTTACAATACAAGTTTTATAATTATAAACATAAACATGAAAAGGTAGAATTATCTCATTTACAAGGACATTTCACGCAAAACCTTTCGATCCTGCAATCAAAATAAATCGTTAGGAACATAAATTCGTGCTTCCTCTAACAAATGAAGTCGTTTCTAACAAAGTCACTATCGAACATTACTAGATACCTTATGATTGTTTTAGTGGTTTTGAAGCTTCAGAACTGACAGTCCAATAGTAAATACAACATCAAGAGGACCTTTCTTCTTAAAGGGGGCGGTGTTCTCGGGGGCTCATTTCCTCAAATGAGTATAACTTTATGTGGTACACATTGATTAATTTGAGATATATTTTGAAAATTGACAGTGCATATTAGTAAAATATTCTACTGTGTACAATGTGAAATTTAAATATAATATCCAAGTTGTTTAAACAATAAGATACTAGTAGTTATATGAATAGTAGACCTTGTTTTCTTCATGTTATTATCGTTATTACACTCTTAAAGATTTCAATTTGGATTTCGAGTAGACCTGTGCGGGAATTACATTTTTATTTCGGAAACGGGATGAGAAATGGTGAAGAAAATTAAAAATCGCTTTCCACTCTATACTTATATTTATTTTTCAGATTTATGATTTTAATCTAATCTTATCCCTCCTATTAATTCCAGGTTGAAATTTAAAAGCCTGAACAGTAAATTTAAATTGTTTAATCTTGTAGAGTATTTTTTTAAAAGGAAAATGATATCTAAATACATTTTCTATATTGATTTATTTTTAATTTGTAAGTTTTCCAAATAAAAACTAAATAATATTTTGTCTAACAAGTGTTAAGGTTTTTAATATATGGTAAATTAATAAACCTAGGCCTATTGAAACTATGATTCTATATTTTAAATCACGTATTTTTGGTATATATAGAAATAAATTCTAAAAATAGATTTTAAGATTGACTTGAAAAGTTCATTGCGTGAAATTTAATTACTACTTACACAATGAAATTTATATTTTTCCTTGTAAAGTCAGAGAGAAGTCAAATTAGTGTACTATACTAAGCGGGAATAGCCGTTGTTCACGTGGTTTAAGAATTTTAAAAAAACTCCTTTTAAATGACCACCATATTGAAATGGATACCCATATTTAAAAAAAACTATGTATGAACCTTTACATGCATCGTTTGGCCTAGGCTCAAAGAATGTCCCAGCCAAATTTTGTTAAAATTTGTCCACGTATTTGACAGTTATCGTGTAGCAAATATTAGGACATTTAAACAGTTTAAATTCTAAATGCTCAATTTGAAATAGAATTTCGCTTCGCTCGTTTATTTTGAGATATTTTATTTTAATTTTGTGGAAACTTTCTTCTGTGTATCACTATTACATCAGCGTATAGTCAAATTATATTATAAATAATACATCATGTTCAATAATATTTAAAATGGCACTGGTAAATAACGTAGTAGGGTTGCTTTAGTCCTAAATACTTTTTTTTAAATTTTGTTTTGTCATATGGCATATATGACCGGGAAAGACATAACGTCCTGATTCGATGTGTAGACAATGATCCCCCTGGTGGCACAAAGCGTTGCCCGGGGTACAGCATAGAATGTTGTCTACACGTAGTAGGCCTACCCCCAATGAGCTGATGCAGGTGCGGATTCAAGGGGGAGGGGGGGTCAGAGAGCCAGTTGACCCCTCTGTGAAAGCTAAATAAATTAATACAAAAAACAAAATAGAAGTTTAAATTTTATAAAGAAAATACAACACAGATAAATTATACTTTTTGGTCATTTTACGCGTAGACACCTCTTAATCCGGATCTACACGTGCGTTATTCATCCACGTTTATTCAATTTTTTGTATAACTCACTCAAGTGTGGACAAAATATTCGTGTTCATGTACGAGTATTTTTCATGCATAGCGAGTAAGGAATATTTTTCCGCATAGAGAAGTTAGACTACCAGACGTCAAAGAAGGCTAATAATCGCCTGGGAGCAGTTCATCCACGAATACCGAATACAAAGTATGTGTGGACATGAGGAGCGTCGGAACTGTGGGGGATTCCCCCCCCCCTGGAAATAATTTGATCCTTCCAGGAATAAATTCCCCCCATGGATATATATTTCAAATCCTCTGATATTATCGAATATGAAGCTGAAAGATGGCCTTAAATCAAACTCCAAATAACTTCTAGATGCATTCTATTGTAAACAATTTGCCGGAAAATAACGCTTAAAATAATTACTAGACTAGAGGCATCTGTAACTGACAGAAAAAGCCGGGGAGGAACGCTCTGAATAGCCTAAAAAGTCATCCAAATTTCAAAAAGTCTAGGGGAGGACAACTCCAAATAGCTTCTAGATGTATGTCATTTTGAAGAATTTTCATATGAGGAACACCCCCGAATAACCTAGTTTCTGAAAGAATTCAATTTTCAAAATTTTGTTGCTGGAAGAGACCACTTCAAATATTATCTTCTAGAGGTGGATAACCATCCTAAAAAATTAAGGCGAGGATCACTCTAAATATCTTCGAGGGGCATCCAAATTTTAAAATGTCTAGATGAATAACACTCTAAATGGTGGCTTTTTACAAAAGAATTTAATTTAAAACAATTCAAAGCAAAGACTACTCATAGCTTTTAGGGTTAACCATTTTTCAAAATATTGTTCAAGGAGTGCCACTCCAAATAATTTATAAAAACTGTATAATTTTAAAAATTTGGAGAGGATGATCACAGTTTTAAACATGCATAAGATCAAATATGAATAAAAATTATTAGATGGCTTTAAACAGACACCCGACATTGTAGGTAACTATGTTATTTATAATTATGACCCCCCTATGAAAATGATCTGGATCCGCCCCTGAGTTGATCAAGTTATATTTATTATGAAGATGTGAAGCCGGTGCGAGTCTTAATCTAACTTAAGTCTAATCAACCTAACGCTAGTGACTGATGGGAACATTCTCTTTAAGGGTAAAATACCGAAGTTACCAGTAAGGAATCGAACCTGGAACCCCTAGACTCGTTGCCAGGTGCACTCGCCACTACACCACGGGGCTGATTATATTTTATATTGATGTACATATACAATTTATATGAATCACTGAATGTATGGACACCATTATAAAAGGGTTCCCGATGTCATATAAAAAAGTTGTTGTGGTTCTATAAAATACCTTCTTGAGCTGTAGTTTTTTCCCCCACAAAATCACAAAACGCCTAAAATGTAACTACAGATACTTTACTACAAATCCTGTTACTCCATTTGAACAAGCAAGAAAGTTGAAAGCGATTTTTTTTTTCTGGTTATGACTACTAGTAATAAAAATAACAACACATAGGATAACCTTTTTATACGCCCCTTAAAAAGCAGTTTGTTGAAGCTAACGATACAATTAAATTGCAGTAAAGGATGAACTAAACTTTTTATTTTCAAATTGTATACAAACAAAAATATTTACTTACCGTACAAACTATTTACATAAATTAACAATGGTTTTTAATGACCTATGAAAGCAATTACAATCGCAGTTAACATTTTGAAGCAACGTATGTGTTTAATATTTAAAAACACAATAGTTAGCGTGGAATATCCCATTATTGAAATAGTACTAGGAACCCAACACAATATAAAATCGCTGCCAATACTTAGGTATTTATATAAGAGTTTATTAAGAAATTCTTAAAGGATTTATTTTCGTGTGTTTTCTGGGTTCGGCAATTCACGCTCACTATTAATAATTCAAAGTTTATATTTAACTTAGTACGTAAAATTCAACTAGCCTCGTGAACAAGTAGCGAGGGAGGTTAACTTAATTTTAGACGACTGTTTTTACCCCAGAAATTGCCCAAAATTAAGTATATCATTTTTGCCAACTCTGGGCTTTCCGCATATTAAGCTTATTGGGGTAGAAAATATAGATAAAGAGTTTTCGAGAAAATTTATACGCATTTCTATGAATAAAAGTGATAAGTTTTTTTAAAGAAAAAATATACGTAAGTACACTCACACGGAATTCAAACCCCTTTGGCATCTGACACCTACGTCTTAATTTCTACTTGTGTGGGTAGCCCTAAGACAACTTTATGCTTTCAAGCACAATGCAAGGGAGGAGGGGTTATTAGAATCAATAACTGTATGCACATTAGCATAGAGAGGGGTTAGGAAAAACCATATAAATAAATCACTTATTGAGAAAAACAATTTTCAGTGCACCTAGCCAATATTTGAACCTATACCCCTCATGTCTCATGGCCAATCCAGTCTATTATAAGTTTTACATCATCACAAACTACGCATTCACTAGGGAGCGGATTCTAAGCACCAGAAATATTTATAATAGGCAGGTAAATAAGCATTAAAATATGAGATTTAGCCACTCAACTAGCATTAAAAATATAAGATTTAGGTCCCAGAATAGGCCCTTAAGGAAAAATCACGTGCACAGTAAGCAATGTAGAATTGATTTTACTACCATTACTTACAGCCAATTCACATAGCTTTTTTTTCTTGCACCACATCTCATTACTCATCCCCAGGTTGTACTAATATGTACTAATTACGGTAGTTATTTCGAGATTATTAAGGTTGAATTTAGAGGAAATGTGCCTGCATTTGAATGGAGGGGGAGTGGAAACCACTATGTTAAAAACATCTTAGGTACACTGGCTTGAAATTAGAATCTCAATCTTCTCTTTATAGACAGTCCAGTCTACTACAAAAGTGAAGCCTAATTCGACCACTGACTTTTATAGATTTTCAGTAGTGAAATGGGTTATATTTTCAGATTTTTTTTCTTTCGTATTCTGAAAATCTTAGTTCTTCTTCATACAAGGTCAAGGAAAGATGTTTAAATTTGTCGTTCTCAAAAGAGTTGAGCTTTTCTCCTGATCCGTCTCACCCGTTGTTCACCCGACTTACGCTCATTGGAAGCTAGTTAACAAGTGTTGATTTTCAAACTTACTCCAAACAAGTATTCCGCTATTTACAATTCACAAGAAATTGAACTTTATCTTCCAGCAGAATATTCATACCGTATGAAAAAGAAAGAGGACAAAACCAAAATAGGCGCGTTACGGCTCTTATTCATAAAATAGGCAAAAACCAACAGAATAGCAATTATAGACACTATAAAATGAACATATTTTACTCGTTATAATATGAAATGCATATATATCTACACTTCCTATGTTTTGCGATCAAGGGAAAAAAAAGGAAGATAAGCGAAATAAGGTCCCTAGTATCACCAGTGAGGGTAGCACACTACAGGAGCCTCTTGACTCACCACCTGACCCACTAAACCTATTAATGGCACTTTTAGGAATGTAACCAGCAGGTGATTAGCCTAACGACTCATCAGGAGGAGGAGGGGAAAAGGAGGGGAAGGAAACAGACAACGGTAAACCTAGAATAAATTGGGGTAGAGGGGGGTTAGCCAAAGATTTCCTCGAGAAAGTCGTCGACTCTACTACCCTGGAAAATGACGTAACCGTGAAACGAACCGTAATGTTCAGGCTCACCCATCGTGTGTCATCTTGTCCCGAGAGAGGAAGGTTGACGGAAGTGAAAAAGGGAGCTCAAAGTAACTACACGGTGTGGGCAAGAATAGTAGAACGAGTCAATTCACCATAGAAGTAAGCCTTAATACCCGCACCTGTTAGCCCGGGGTGGTTAATAATAATAATAACAATAATAATGCCTTTATTTGGGTGAGGTTAAGGTGGTGTTGTAGGGAACGCGAGAAAAGGTCAATATGTTTGCATTTGTTAGAGCCAAACTTTTTTTTTGACAAAATAAATCAAATATTGCTTCAATTCAAACATAGTGTGTTTAATTTTCTTCACATGGTGATATCAACATTTCTTTAATATTTTTCAAGGGTGTACTGGTATTTAATTAAAGCTTTTTCTTTCATTTAAAACGTTTGTCATCTAATGCCGCTTTGCTCATAACAAATATTACCCGCCTCGGTGGCGTATTTGGCTAACGCGCTTGTCGTGTTGAGCTCGACTGCTGAGGACGGGGTGATCGAGGTTCGAATCTTAGTTGGATGAACTGAGAGTGGCTTTTCCTAAATGGTTTTCCACTCTCGCTCCACGCAAATGTGGGTTCACTTCCTATAATTCAACCTTCCCAATTCCTAATCCGTTAGAGTAATTAGTACTTAAAGCGTATAATGGGTAGTAAGACGAGGTGCTAAATAGTATTATTATCATAACAAATATTCAATAACTATTTATATTACCCTGTGAATACAATTAAACTCTATGTTTGTACTGATATTTTTTTTATTTTGGTCAAGAAATAAAAACTGCAAAAACGCTTGCCTTTTTCACTTTACCTACATCCCCACCGTAAGACCCAGTACCCACTTGGAAACATTGTTGGTGAACCATTTCCCAATTGCTAGTCAACTGTTTCTGAAACAAGAGCAACATTTTGGCAAACAATATTTCCGGGAAAATATGTTCAAGTGCGTACTAGGCTTAAGGTCAACGCCTCTTCTTACGCTTAGCCACATATTAATAATGCATGATCATACTTAAACGTGCGTACAAGGCTATTCATATAATAACTACCTATTCTATGGAATTAGGAGCTAGACAAGTTTATTGCAGCACTAACAAAAGTACGCTCCCTACCCCTATCTTTAGCCAGTTCTATACAGTCCACCTCATTAAACCTTTTCTCTTTCAGGCCCATTCAACTGTTACTCACCCATCTGCGTCTAGGTCTTCCCAATGGTGTCTCCCCCTTTTGTTTGCCAGACAATACTTTGAACATGGTTCTAGATTCTCCCATTCACACTGCATGTCCTGCCCACCGTAATCTTCGAGACTTGATTACTATAACAATGTCTTGTGATGAGTACAGGGTATGTAACTTATCACTATGTAACATCCTACACTCACCAGCAGCCTCATTCCTTATTGCACCAAATATCTTCCTAAGCACCTTGTTTTCGAACATGCTAAATTAGTTTTCTTCGTGTAAGGTAAGAGACCACGTTCCACACCCAAAGAGAATAATCAGTAAAGTTAGTGTTTTGTATATTCTAAGTTTTACATAACTTCAAAGCAGGTGAGACGTCTACAACTTACTGAGCAAGTAACAGCATGCATTTTACGACTGTATATTTTAACCTAATTTACAACCTAATATCGTTCTGGCTAGTTAAAATTGTAAGTTCATTAATTTTGTTAAATTATGTGTTGTTCGAAGTAATCTCTAAATTATCGTTCCCAATTTGTTTTCTCTCTGTGACCAAACACTAGGTCTTTTCAGTGTTCTCTTCTAAACCTATTTCCTTACTAGGCTCTAATAAAATCTCTGCATTTCTTGCAACAGCTTCCTTACGTATTGTACCGTTTAATGTCAACCCTTCTCTACTCTCTTGCATTATCCTAATATCATACTCTTTATGTTAGATTAAAAAGTAATGGGGAAAGTGCATCTTCTTGTTTCAATCCATCGTGTATTTTGAAAGTAACTGGTAAGGAACCTCCAGTCCGTACCCTGCCACGCGTCTGTCAAAAATAGCTCACTAAGGCAAGTTTTTTGGGATGGATAACAATATTTCCTGATATACTATTTTTTTTAAGTTGTTAATTGTAAAATATAATATAATATAAATATAATTAAATCTTTAAGAGCTACTTATATATATATATATATATATATCAATATTTATATATATTGCCATATATATATTGCCATATATATATTTATATATATATATATTTACATTTGATGACGAGAATTTTATTTATAGAAAAAAATATATATCTATATATATATTGCAATATCTTTACATTTGATGACGGGAATTTTATTTATAGAAAAAATAGAATGGAGCTAAATATTATGCACACAAATATATAGGTAATATATTTTCCTCTCACAGATAATTCATATCAGCTTTTATAGGCGTGATATACAGGTGGAAGATCATGTGTGGCTGCCATTTGATTTATGTAGTCTTGATTTACGCGTTTACTTAGAAACCCCTTCCATACAGATATGTAGATGAAAACAGGATAATTGTTATTATTGGTTTACTTGTCAAATCAAAACACTCATGTATTTATTTTAGACGATCAGAACTTAAATTGTTGGGACAAAACAATTGATTCAAACATATAGCGATGCTGTGCCATACCTGAAATCCCCTCGTGCGTCTCACAGTTTGAGAAACCCTACACTAAGGCACAGCTTTTAAGATATGGCCGTAATACAATACGCCAAGATAGGACTACTATATTTAAGTATAAGTGGACTGTACAGTACATTCATGGACATATTGCAATGAAATAAATGAAGAAGGAAGAAATAAATAAATGATAAAGTGAATAAAAAAAATATATTTATATATATATATATATTTTTTTAGCTCATACATCATCACAACTTCATATGTCTGGTATGGTTAAGGTTTGTTTGGCTGAGGACTTGGAGATCAGGATTAAAATCCTGGCCTTGTGTACTGAGGCTGATTTTTCTTAAATTGTTATTTAATTCTCTACTTCTTCGCAAATTCGAGTATTATTGTAACCCAAACATAATCATTCATAAATGGAGCGTTATGAGTTTTCCAACAACTCTCTCAAATTTAGACATTAGTTTTGGTCAGGAAAATTTATCTTTTTGGGTCAAGAAAGAGTCGAGAGCTTTTTCTTTTAGTTTTTGTGACCACCGTGTTGTCCCACTCTGTATAATAATTGTCTTGAAGACACGCGTGCTATCCCGGTATGCAGTGCTTAAGACAATGAGCTAGAGAGAGTGTGCGTGATTGGGTGACTTATGAATAGGCTATTTAAAAACTGTCACTCAGATAGACTTGGGAGAAAGTACCGAATCGTAATGCACTTATTATAAAGTGATTCATTGTCCAGAATGTATCGTACATTTTTACAAGAATTGTAGTTATGTGATGGTTTAGAAAGGGGGAAGCACATGTTACACATGTATACATACTCATAGGGACCCGCACCGGCAGGCACGTGGACCAAGATCTTGCCCTTATCTTATCTAGATTTGTCTGTGAGGGAAATGGTTCGAATCCCAGATGAATGTGTTGAGGCAAGTTTTTCTAAAAGCTTTATCACTCTACCGTCAAACAAGCGCGGGTGCATTTCCACTAAATCTTTACCTATCTAATTACTTCACCATTAATGTGACAGATAACATGGTATGGAGGTCAATGCACCTGGCTATGATCCTAGGAGTCCTAGGATCTATTCTCGGTTGGTACCAAGGGTATTTTTCCCAAAACGGGAATCATCCCGACGGTCACCAGGTTTGTTTGATTAGGATCAAGTTAGGTTTAAAATCACACCTGACTCACCCTTCATAATCATAATCATCATATGATCTCATTGTGGGTACGACGTGTAGACAACCTCCATAGGTGTACCCTGAGTCACGTTCTGTGCCCTCAGTGTGGCTAAAAGTCTACACACAAAGGCGACTGAACAAGATACTCTTATTCTCTTACGTTCGAAATTAATATGCAATTTGATAAAAGAATATTAAAAACCATTGGTCTGAATATACAATTATATATATATATATATATATATATATATATATAATTTTTAGCGCCACGGTGACCTGGCGNAAACCCTTCCTTCACCTCTGACAAGACATCTTGTGAATGTGAGGAATGCCAGGCCTCCACCGTGGTTCGGATTCCACGTTAAACTGTAGGTCCTTCATTTCGTCTCACAATCACCCTACCATTACACATTAGCGTAAGTGTGTATGACCCGAACGGGTAGTAAGACGTGGTGCTAATAATAATAATAATAATAATAACAATTTAGCGCCACGTCTGTCTACCCTTTTGGGCTATTCGCCAATGTGAATATTGCTTGGGCTATTAGTAAGATGTAGTACACGAAATATTCCCACCTTATTTCCCCAAAGATACGTTTTTAAACCATGTCGGTTATCAAACTCGGAACCATTAACAAAGGTAAGGAGAGGTTCCTATCTGAGCTTTGATATGAAACTTACTTTTACACTAATAAAGATAATAAGTATTTATTACGCTAATGGAATTGAAAGTGTACTTTTATTTTCCTGGAGGCAGAGGGGAAAATTATTTACAAACTAACCACTCTTTACACCCAAACTAGATTCGATCACTGATCTTCCCATCCGCTTTAAACCAGACTAGATGAGCCTGACATCTGCCATCTATTTTGCGTGGCCACCGGTGTCGGTGTGTCGGGGTTAGACTAATTTAAAACCACAGGAAGTTCTTGAAATGGGATAATACCAATCTTAGACCTGCTTTGGTGGTCGCATGGTCTTAGCCGCTACTCTCGCAGTAGACTAGATTGCTGATGATGGGGAGATCAAGGCTCTCATGTTGGTCGGATGTGCTGAGGGTGGTTTTTACTCAATTTTTTCCCCACTCTCCCTCCATGAAAATGCTGGTAAACTTCTTCTAAATATAACCTTCCTAGTCCCTAAAACAATTAACGTAATTAGTATATAAGTGTGTAACACAAACGGGCAGTAAGACGTGGTGCTAAAAACAATATTATTCAGTGAGCAAAGAACTGTAGGACATGCATCCGGCCACATGAATTTAGGACCCAACAAGCTCGCAATGCGTTCAGCCACTAGCATGCTCGGATTAGATCTGGTGGGGAGAGAAGAAATGATGACTAGACCAACACAATAACTCCCTTATCTTTAACCTTCATCACAGCACACATAGTCAAGAATTCCTGTTTAAACATGATAGCATTTCCCTGTGACTGACTGATCAAAGTGGTACGGCCATAAGTATAAATTACCCTGGGTGGTGCTGATATCCAATTGGTAGATATCTATCTGCTAGGTCCAGACCAGGTGACAAAAATTGTGGGACCCAATACACTGATGGTTTTGGGCCCCCTCATCAGACGGGTACAGAGCTTCAATTAAGAAAAGAATTAGATAAAACAAATTATTATTATAATTCGGGAAAGTAATGTATTATTATTAATATTATGATTATTATTGTTGTTGAGGCTGCCGTTTTCTTTAAATTTTCAGTGCTGGCTTGTTATAGCTTTTGCTACTGTTGGTCATCACTATAACAAAGGAAAAATTGAAAATGGAGAATATTCGTGTATCGATCTGGTTTGTCAAATTTTCATCGAGACTAAAGTATGAACACGAACTACACACTGCACATTGCTACTATAAGAGTTTTCTCACTTTAATTGCAGAAAAGTTTATTATAAACTTATTCGAGTAAATTTTTTTACAAGCTGGTGCCGAAGCTGGTTGGAAATCATACTCTATTATTATTACTATTATTAATATTACTATTGGTGACCTGGTGTTCTAGGGGCATGGTGTCAAACTTCTGTGCTGTGGGTCCGGGGTTCAATCCCCGGTCCCGGCACATCTTGCCAAATCCTTCCTTCACCTCTGACAAGACGTGTATTAATCACAACCTATGAATGTGTAGAATTCTAGGCCTTCACCGTGGTTCGGATCCCACATTAACCTATAGGTCCTCCTTTTCATCTCACAATCACCCTACATTACACATTAGCGTAAGTGCGTATAACTCGAACGGGTAGTAAGATGCGGTACTACTACTACTACTACTACTAATAATAATAATAATAATAATAATAATATTACTATTGGAAATTTAGTCATGTTATTATTGGAAATGTAATCAATATTATAGTCAATGATATTTTATTGGCTTTTTACCACTTGGTTAACTCGCACAGATTTCTTTGTTAGTACAAATATTGTCAAATGGTTATAAGTTATAAGTGGAGAGATCTTCTCTAGCTTGGGGCCTGTTACACTGGTCCTCCTAATCCTCTCTCCCCCATCATCGGGCCTGATAGGGTTGGGTATGCAATATTATATATATTGTCCTAGTTTGTAGGCCCTGTTATTTGTTTGGTAAATATCTAATAAATATTGAGCTGGTTGTGTAGTATTAGAAGTAATATGCTATACTTGTCAACTATGAATGGAGAATCGTCAGTTTGAAGATGGTTGTTTAACTATTACTGAAGTGATCATTGTGACGCCCATCTGATGTTGTCGGTGGGTGACCTCAAGGTATGGATGGCGGCCAGTGTCTGTGCCCTTGAACTCCGGGGCCAGTCGGGACCAGGAAGACAGACAACACGCCCGATAACTCGGACCTCTCAGAGGTACAGCCGTAAGAACTCTCTTGCTGGAAGCAACTTGGCCTCATTCACGACATCAACGGAACAGACCGATAGCCTTATTCACTTTTGTCATTCCCACTCTTCCGTCTTGTCCTTCCTTGTGAGTTGTGTTGTGTCTTATTACGCCTTTTACTGGTTTCCATTACGGCCATCTCGCACTGGCTGACATTTTTTATTTTCGCTCTCTATTATTACGTGTTGTTCAATTATACTTCGATTTCCTCTTGGTTTACATTTCATAGTTTCATGTTTTATTTACGGTCACTTCTTTCTTCCTCTCCCCCTTTCATTGTTTCATTGGTACCCGCCTCGGTGGCGTAGTTGGCTAACGCGCTTGTCGTGTAGAGCTCGACTGCTGAGGACGGGGAGATCGAGGTTCGAATCTCGGTCGGGTGAACTGGGGGTGGTTTTCCCTAAATGATTTTTCACTCTCCCTCCACGCAAATTCGGGTTCATTTCCTTTAATTCAACCTTCCCAGATCCTAATTCATTAGTGTAATTAGTACTTAAAGCGTATAACCCGAACGGGTAGTAAGACGCGGTGCTAAATATTATTATTATTTCATTGGTACAGTGAATCATCTTCACGGATAAGTCAGATAGCAAACAGCATCACCGCTATTTATTCAGTGCTGACTTTTCTAAGAGAACAGCAGTTCTGAAGCTTCAAAACCTCAACCAGATTATTTATATAAGGAAGGCTATCTATATCTGTTCCTAGCCATTAAATTTGAGTTTAATGCTTAGACAGTTCGCGTGTAACGCTGTTAAAAATAAGCTAATTTCAGTTTCATGAATTTATTTCTAAAATGATAGAATCTAAAGTGTAAGGTTTAAGAGCTGAGAATCATTTGGCCTTTAAAAAAACTAATTGTGTTTACTTCAAATCCTCGTCATGTCATCATCTAACTAGGCATGGGTGCCCATAAATAGGAGGTAAGGTGAGGGGGGGGGTCGGCTTCAGCCCTCTTTGTCACTCTGCAATATATATTATCTTTTCTTTTTAGGGGGAAAAAATTATGTATTTAGGATTTGACTGCAATGTGCTATTAACAACTTTGAATCATCAATATCCGAGATTACAGATAAAAATGATAAATATTGATTGCCTTCCATTCCCTCTTCATCAGCTCTCATTTCAATTTGTTCTGTTCAATAAACTTGCGAAAAATCTAATGTTTATTTTCAATGGGTTCAGCTACAACTAAATTTGAGTTTTTGTTAAAGTCTTCAGAAACTTTTTTTACACGAAAATTGGCTCCCACGAGATTGAATTCCTGAAAGATCCGCCCCCCATTTGGAATGTTCACATGTACGCCCTTTTAACTAGGCCTATAATAGCTGTTTGCTATTACTACATTGTACACTATGGTTAATAACGACTTAATCCAAGGAAGGGGTCAGCCAACCTCTTTCTAACAAGGGTCAGATAATAAATATTTTGGGATTTGCAGGCCAAGAGATAACATTAAGGATATCCATATAGTCTAGTTAAATTTAAGACTAGCATAAGTAGCTGGAGTTTCCAGAGGTAGCCAAGCAGTACATTGTGTGAATACCCCACGCAATTCTTTTCCTTGATTCAAAAAGACTGAAAAAAAATCCTTCATTTTATTTATTTCCACCCAGTTTTTGATAAATTAAAAAAAAAATCCAAAAGTTTAACATTCCAGCTTTGAGGTGCACATATCTGTGCACAGAGACTACTAATATTAAAATTTCAGCTCTCTGCTTTCATTACATATCGCGCAATATTCATGACAGGCAGATCATTTTATTAATATAGATAGAAAGCATAATCTACACCATTTAATTTTATTAAAAGACTACAGAATATAAGTGTGTACAAACATATTTTTCAGAAACTATTGAGAAGCCTGGTATTATTTTAAGAAACATTACGCTTAGTCGGGGTTCAAAGTTAGTGTTCCCAATCGTCTAAATTGACTCAAATGCTCATGAGATAAGGCCGATATGTAACGGATTATCACATGTTTCATCATTGAAAAGAGATATTTTCACCAATATTGAAGTTTGTCCACAAGCAAACGTACCAAAATTCATCGACATTATCTACTGGACATGTGTGACTGGTAAGCTCGTGGCGCTCAATACACTGTCAGGTTGGTCGGGTGTGAGTGTGAACGGTGACAATCGTGCAACAGACTGTCGGTCGGTCTTCTGCCGCTACACATGTGGCGCGAAAGTAGGAATAAACAAGACACAAATGGACAGGCATGGCGGCGTCATGTTAACACTAGATACTGACACAGAAACTTGATGGTTCTGTCACGAAATTTATTTAAAAACCATCCTTACCTTGTGGATCTTACAATAATATGTGGTGAGCCGGATCTGGCTCACGGGTCGTAATTTTACAAACCCTGATCATAGAGATGTTTATACAAATTATTTGTATTGAATAACGAACTTTTACAATAGGGGAGTATTCTGGGAAATTCCTGACAAAATGTTTTCCCATCCTATCTCTTGATAAATACTCTATTTAATTAATATTTAGTTTAACATTCAAGGTTTATACTGCTTAATCCAAGGGGTAGTTTTAAAGTGGGTATAAAAATTGGAACTACATTCACATTAACACTAAATGGGCATCTGAAGCTCACAAGGAGAACCTTGACCTCACCGCCAAAGGAAATCCGGCCCTAGTGCATTACGAAGACGCCATAAAGAGTCAGGTAACGATTGGCGACTTCAACTGGTGCGAAAGACACGAACTCGGTCATCTCCGCCGAACGGTAAACTTCTTTTTTCCTCAAATTTATTTGATTGAACTTGTACTTTGAAGAGGCATTTGTATTACTAACTTAAAGCATGATTTCACAGTTGCACGCACTCACGCACACGCACGCACACACATATATATATATGTGTGTGCGTGAGTGCGTGCAACTATATATATATATTGGCGCAGCCAAGGGAGGGGGGGTTGTAGGGTTGAACCACCCCGCCCCCCAGACCACACTAGCCACCTTCCTCTTTTACGTCCCTAAAGCTGTTTAGATCATACATAAGGAACTCCAAAAATGAAGACAGACTTAATGAACTTTATGTAAATACATCCAGAGGTGTCAGTTACGGACCCATGTGGAGAAATGTCGGAATTGGCCAGATCTAGGAATGCCAGATTTACCCCAGATCTGGGCATATCTGGCCCAGATATGGACCATTTCTGGCCAGATATGATATTTCCACATGGGGAGGATGAAGTTCTCAATGAATTTTCTATGAAGTCAAGGAAAATTAACATAAGACCAAAGTGAATTAGTTCTAAAGTGATGTTGTGAGTTAAGAGTTAGTACAAGTTGCTTATTTGAATTTTCAGATTTTAGCTCATAAAATAATTTTTGAAATCAAATTTCCAAAATACAATTGTTTTAAGCTTGCCTGTTTGTATATTCTAGCAATATGCATGAATAAAAATGTGTTCATAAAAACTTAATAGTCATGTTAATTACATAATCATGACCATTTTTATAAATTTTAAATTATGTTAGATATTATTGTATTTCTTTTGATGCGTCTGCATTTTGCAGTACTTAAATATTCAAATTTTCCCGCGGGAAAAACCAATGGACCCCGCTTAGTTGGTCAGTGAAACTAACACCCCACTCCCCCTCGAACGAATCCTGGCTGCGCCAATGGATATATACACACACACACACACACAGAGTTGAACATATTATGAACCTTAAAGGGATCGATATAAAAGTTGCAGTCATCAGTACCGCGTCATACTACCCGTTCGGGCTATACGTACTTACGCTAATGTGTAATGGTTGGGTGATTAAGAGATGACTTGGAGGACCTACAGTTTAACGTGGGATCCGAACCATGGTGGAGGCCTGGCATTTCCCACATTAACAAGTTGTGATGAATACACGTCTTGTCAGAGGTGAAGGAAGGTTATGGCAATCAGATAAATCTGTCCCACACCAACGATTGAACCCCGGACCCCCAACACAGAAGTCCGATACCTTACCCCTAGACCGCCAGGTCACACACACACACATATATATATATATATATATTTCTGACATTGCATTGTAAGATTATATAAAGCAATCTTTATATATGTTAAATAATAAAGTAATGTAGAATATATAACATAGATGTAATAGTATAGAATATAGTATATGTATGATTTAATATATTAAAACACAATATTCATATTTATATATTACACAATATAATATATAACATATAATATTAAAATTTATATATTATATATATCACATTTGACCTAATAGTGGCCTCGGCTTCAATTTGATCCCCTACTTCCGATTACTTTTAAAGCTCCAACTTAAAAAAAAAGCTAACTAAATTGAAATTAAAACGAAAGGAAAACGAAAAATACAAGAAAATATATTTTATTTTTATTCTCAAACAATGAAATACAATATGCAGCACCAGCATCGTCATGACGTTTTTGTTTTTCCGGTTCCTTTTCAAGTTATTTTATTTTTTCCCAATCTCGCATGTGCTTCGTATTAATGTTGTAGTGTTTAGCAGTTGCTTCATTGTTGTGTGTTTCGTCATAAATAATCACTCCTTGTTGAAAAATAATCGTAAAAATACAGTTTCTACTAAAGATGGCTTTCGCGATGTTCACGGAGGTAAGGGAGACTAGTCGATGACTGAAGCGTAGTTGAGTGGAATTGCCCTTCCATGAAATTAGGGTGGACATTACTTGGAAAGCTCAGCCCGAAGTTGAAGTCAGGTGAGTTGAATATCAGGAAGGGGGGTATTAGGAACATTGAGTGGTGTGAGGACCACGAAAAATTATCAGATTGCCTATTTCCCGGCTACAATTAAGTCAGCCCAGCCATTATTAGGACCCAGAATAGGCCTTCTATTAATAGCTTTACTTTGTACCCCAGCTACAATTATATCTCCCTGCTTCTATCATGTCCTTAGCTTCCGGTAATATTAATTCAAGTACGTATACACGTATATATGCAAAAACACTGGCCTTTTCTCGCGTTCCCCACAACCTCGATGTCTCCCACCTATCCCCCGCCGTTCGGCTGTTGCCCGACTCGGAGCTACCAACTTGACAGTTACGCCAAGCTAGGTTGTCTGCGACAGGGTTGATTTGTTGTTTGAGTACCGAGTCATTGTCATGACTCTTAACCTCGTGAATGAACTTATATACCAGATGAAATGAAACAGATTAAATGAGCCTGCAGAATACGAGAGGTGTGTGATTTTGTAGCCCGACTCAGGACATTTCTGACTTGACTGTTATGCCAAGCCAGGCCGCCTGCGACAGGGCTATATTTGTGTTCGAGAATAGAGTCACTTTCGTGACTCCTGACCTCGTGAATGATTATAATACCTTGTACATTACAATTGTATAATTAATTAATTGTGAGTTGAAATTGGTGACTCTGAATGATTGCGCTGGGTCTCGGGATTTGGGGAGGATTTTCTTGTTTGGGATGTGGGAAGGTGTGTATAAGGTATGATGATGAGATGTTGATTTTCTATGAGTCGATTTCCGGGAAGAGGATCGAAGGGTTTAACTTGACTGTGGGAAATAGGTTTGACGCGGTTGGTTACATATCCATTCCCCATCTGGGGCCGCCAGTGGCGCCAGCGTTATTCTCTGGCTAGAAGGTCCACCTATCCCCCCCAATAACACATAACTTAAATAGATAACAGGACCTACAGATCTAACCAGAAGATGCTTCGTGTTGAGATTTTTTAGAAGATTTTAAAAGACACCGAAATTGAGAGCAGCAAAACCATTTTAACAGATTTTTAAAAAAACGACATCACTTTGATGTGTTTTCTAGTTCAAGTGTAATCGTGTATCTAATTCCACGGTTTATCGGCTATGAATGAGATGGGCTCTTAATCAGAGGAACTCCATTCTCCCATTTAATTTTATCAACAAGTTATTTGAAACGGATTTTAAAAATTGACATCACGCAATATGATATGACAATGAAATAAGACAACCCAGTCTTTAAAATAATGGTATATTATCAGGGTCACTGGAATTTTTTATGTCCAGGAGAAAAGAAGTGGTGTAAAAATGGCGTTATATCCTGGTTAAAGCTAGGATGAGTGAAAATCACAGAAGAGGTGGTGAGGGGAGGGATGCAGGCAGAACAACTTATATATATATATATATATATATATATATATATATATACACACACACACACACACACAGTTATACCGTTGGATATTAGTTTGAAAAAAATGCTATTTATTGTATGACAAGATAATAAAATAAGATATAACAATGTGCTTTTTAAGGTTGAGTATCAATGAACCTATAAAAAGAAAAAGTGTAGTTAGCACTTTGAATAAAGAATTAGTTTAATCAATCCTTTTCAATGTTACTGGTCGTGAGAATCATAAGTAGGCTCAATAGCTTAGCAATAATTTTTCCCAACAAGAAAACAGGGCTAGTGGGACAATTTACCCATGATCACCCCCTCCCCCTCAGTTACGTAACCTATGGATATTACCAAGAGTAAATACTTTCTTCGGAAACTTGATTATTGGTATTCTCTTTAAAGTGAACCATTTTGTTTACATTTTACAACCATCTCACTGTTCCAAACACCCAATACTGAGCCAATTTTAATCATTTCACCATGGGTAAAAATATTTACAGAAATATTGAAAGTGACACATTAGCGGAGAAACAGTCAGTTACTAATGTACGGTTGTATCCCTTCTTAACCTTATTTTGATGTCTAGAGTATTGTAAAATCCATAATGCTTCAATCACACTTATGTTTTAAAATATCTTTAAATCGCTTCAAGAAAGATTCACAAATTCCTTGTCATATCTTGGTAAGGGGCTTCACCACGAAACACCTAAGACATGAAAACAACCTTCCCTCCGCACCCTCACCGACCACTACACCACTTCCCACTCCCCCCAAAAATGTGTACGCCCCTTTCAGCCTGTATTACTAGCAAATATCAATTATTTCCTCCAAGCAACACGTCTTACCCTTCGCACTATCCCCATATTTACACTAATTGGATAGGGAGGTAGAATTATTTAGAGTAAGTGGACGCGCGTTTGTTTGGAAGCGGAGTAGAAAACCATTTATGAAACGCCACCTCAGTTCACACAACAGAAATATGAGCCACGACCTTCCTCAACGCCGGAAAACCAAAAATACAATACTAAAGTCTTTTCTCACGTACCCACCGGTACAGGTAATGTCATTTACGGTGGCTCCAAGGTAAGCTTAGTGATCTTTATTCAATGTTGGGGTGCAAGGATAGAGTGACATTTAGCCAATGTTGGGGTGCAAGGATAGAGTGAACTTTAGCCAATGTTGGGGTGCAAGGGTAGAGTGACATTTAGCCAATGTTGGGGTTGCAAGGATAGAGTGACATTTAGCCAATGTTGGGGTGCAAGGATAGAGTGACACTTAGCCAATGTTAGAGTGCAAGGATAGCGTGACCTTTAGCCAAAGTTAGAGTGCAAGGATAGCGTGACCTTTAGCCAATGTTGGGGTGCAAGGATAGAGTGACCTTTAGGCAATGTTGGGGTGCAAGGATAGAGTGAACTTTAGCCAATGTTGGGGTGCAAGGATAGCGTGACATTTAGCCAATGTTGGGGTGCAAGGATAGAGTGACACTTAGCCAATGTTGGGGTGCAAGGATAAAGTGACCTTTAGCCAATGTTAATGTGAAAGGATAGAGTGACATTTAGCCAATGTTGGGGTGCAAGGATAGAGTGACCTTTAGCCAATGTTGGGGTGCAAGGATAGAGTGACATTTAGCCAATGTTGGGTGTGCAAGGATAGAGTGACACTTAGCCAATGTTAGAGTGCAAGGATAGCGTGACATTTAGCCAATGTTAGAGTGCAAGGATAGCGTGACACTTAGCCAATGTTAGAGTGCAAGGATAGCGTGACATTTAGCCAATGTTAGAGTGCAAGGATAGCGTGACCTTTAGCCAATGTTGGGGTGCAAGGGTAGAGTGACATTTAGCCAATGTTGGGGTGCAAGGATAGAGTGACATTTAGCCAATGTTGGGGTGCAAGGATAGAGTGACACTTAGCCAATGTTAGAGTGCAAGGATAGCGTGACATTTAGCCAATGTTGGGGTGCAAGGATAGAGTGACACTTAGCCAATGTTAGAGTGCAAGGATAGCGTGACCATTAGCCAAAGTTAGAGTGCAAGGATAGCGTGACCTTTAGCCAATGTTAGAGTGCAAGGATAGAGTGACCTTTAGCAAATGTTGGGGTGCAAGGATAGACTGACATTTAGCCAATGTTGGGGTGCAAGGATAGAGTGACACTTAGCCAATGTTAGAGTGCAAGGATAGCGTGACCTTTAGCCAATGTTAGAGTGCAAGGATAAAGTGACCTTTAGCCAATGTTAATGTGAAAGGATAGAGTGACATTTAGCCAATGTTGGGGTGCAAGGATAAAGTGACCTTTGCCAATGTTGGGGTGCAAGGATAGAGTGACCTTTAGGCAATGTTGGGGTGCAAGGATAGAGTGACCTTTAGCCAATGTTGGGGTGCCCTGAATTTATTATCTACTTATTAAAAACAAAATTATTTTCATGGTGATTCAGCTATAGCCAGGGTAACGGTAGAAGAACCAGAGGATAGGAAGACACAGACACCGGTTGACTCCGGGCACGTCCTTGAATAAAATGTAAGGTCACTGACTGCTCTGCTACGCTCAGGGTCGTTCAGCGGCTGACTGACCGAGACACATCACACACATTCCACGTCCTTGCCCGTCATCAGCGGCGGAGAATACCTTCTCGCGTGTCATGCCGCCCTCATACAATACACTGCACTCCGCTGGCAGGATCTCTTGTTGCCGCGTGTCTCTTACCCGTTCAGGGTTCACACACACGCAAATATAAATAAGACAAATTAATTATATAGACAGGCGTTTCTAAAACTACTTTAATATGTATTCAACTCATATGATCTGTAGCTGTCACGTTTGATAAATAATATCATTACTTATAAAATAATAATAAAATAATAAGAATATTGCTACCAGGTTTCGGTGAGTGGGTAAATGATCTTTCTAATAAGGAGTTATATATACTCTCACAAAAGACTTGAATGCTGGTGATGGGAAGATCGGGATTCAAATCTCAGTCAGGTGTATTGAATTGTGGTTTTTATTAAATTGTTTTCCCCTCTTTATCCATGCAAATGCGCGTACACTTTTTTCTAAATTCAACCTTCCTTATCTCATCCCATTATAGTAGGGTGGTCCAAAGTTTTCCATCCCAAGGGCTAAATATGATTATATATTTGCACCGTGGGCCAAAGCTATATTTAGTAATCCCATCAACTTAATAGAGACCTACAAACAATAGTCAATAAACAATTATTTTATTTATTAACGTATAAATTGCATTTTTGTTTTGCAGAATCTTTCATATTTTACTGCCAAAAATAGGTTTATTAATCACTCAAAAATGTATCACAAAATATGAACACGCACACACTTTCATAAAACAACTTAACATTTTAGCCCTGTATTTACACATATATTTAATTAATCCAATAAATGCATAATAAACTACAATCACTTCTGGTGCTGAGGTTTTCCCAATTCCCTTAAATATTTCTCCAGGATTTTGTGTAAGGGCCACATTTGGCCCGCTGGCCGCCAGTTGGACCACACTGCATTAGTGTAAATATGCGGATAGTGAGACGTGGAGCCAAGCTAAGAGACTAATTATTACTCAGATTTAGTATGAAAGGTGGGTGAGAATGCCATAAGCTGAAACCGCAGTCAGTGCACCCGGGCGAGATTTGAACTTTGGCCTCCCCTCTCACCATTAATTCATGATGTTTGGAAATTGATACCTTAGACATCATTAGCAACTGTGCGGCTGGTTTTTACAATGTGGTTTGTCTCTGGTTCCCCATCTTTACACTATTGCGGGTGCATTTAGCTCTTGAGGAGAAGCCCGGATCCGCGTTCCTTTATTAGACCCCGCGCATAAGAGCTCAAAGGTTGTCGAAGTGGCCGGGTTTCGTGCGTGTATGTGTGGATGTGTCCCGTTACCGGGGCTGTGACGTCATGAGGTGTCCGTTACTAGCCAAGGAAGAGGAAGTATTGTACCAACCAACTTATGATACGCTCTTCAAAATGGAAAGGGACCACGGGCAACAGTGACTTAAGTAGCACTATATTTTATGAATTGATTATCCACTCTGGTGTCTCATGATTTAAGACGTCAATCTCCAGAAGTATAGGATTTATGGTGATCGGGAAGTCGAAGTTTGAATCTCCCAGATGTTAGATACGAACTATATAAACTGTATTACAAAAATATTCAAGGGATGGAGCAATCTGTAGGCCTAACAGGGAGCACGTGTCAATCTCATGTAGTTTAGTTTGTCAACAACTAAAGAGATCTGGATTCAAATATCAAACTGTTTTATTGAGATTTTTTCTTACAGAATGATTTTACATCTTACTCACCTCGGATGCGATTACATATCCTCTACATTCTACTTCCCTCCTACCTACCTATTAATGTAAATATTCGAATAGTCAGAAGCGGATTAACACTATAGGCCCACTAGGCACGGGCCTAGGGGCGGCGACTTTAGGTGGCGGCACATTTTGGATAACATTATTTTTTGTTTTTAATAATAACGTTTATGACTGATTTTCTTTCATAGAAATCTTTTCTCGAATACTAACTTCCGCTTCCCCCCTCCCCAGCCCCCGACATTTATTTCCTCTGAAACCTTCTAAAACCCTTGGAAAAGGCGGGGGGCGCATATTATAACTGTGCCTAGGGGCGCAAAAGTTTTAAATCCACCACTGCGAATAGTCTCGGAAAAAAGAAAATGATGGTTTGATTCTACACCTTTAACTATTTCAAGTCCGACACATTAGCTCAGTCGTTGGGCTACTGAGTTAATGGTCTCAGTTTCTTGCCCTTTCACATTGATGAATCATTGGTTAGAGGACTGAGTGGTGTGTCTATCCTAGAGTTAAGTTAGTTTGTAAGTCATATGCCTATATAATTAGTCGGTTCAGATAATTTATTTTTAATAACTCACATAATAGAATACATTTATTTATTTAAATGCTGTTGCTTTATATTACTGACAGTTATAATTGTGTGTGTAGGTCTCTTGGATACGATCACGAGCACAGCCGAGAGCAGGGACTGTCCCGGCGTGTGTGTTCACACTCTTGCAACCCTTATATGCTACGAGGTGCTTGAGGACGTCGTCTGCCCCTCTCCATCCATGAGATGTTGCGTAGAGCCGCCACCCCCCTCGACCAACACATCTAGTGCGGCCCCGGCGTCCCCAGCCCCCCACAGGACCACACCGGCGACAAGTGACACTACCACCACTAGGCCAACTCCCACACCCTCAAGGAGACCTCAGGTACACTCGGCTGTATCCCTTCCACTGCTGTTAGAAAACATTATACTGGAGACTCCAAGGTCACTGGGTAGCCCACCAGTGCTCAGGTGCACTGGGTTGTTTCCCACTGCTGGTAACAAACATACTTGAAACTCCAAGGTCACTGGATAGCCCGCCAGTGCTCAGGTGCACTGGGCTGTCTCCCACTGCTGTTAACAAACTTTATACTTGAAACTCCAAGGTCACTGGATAGCCTGCCATAGTCCAGGCACACTCGGCTGTTCCCATATACTGGAGACTCCAAAGTCACTAGATATCCTGCCAGTGCTCAGGTGCACTGGGCTGTCTCCCACTGCTGTTAACAAACTTTATATTGGAAACTCCAAGGTCACTGGGTAGCCCGCCAGTGCTCAGATACACACGGTTGCCTCCCACTGCTGTTAACAAAAACTATACTGGAGACTCCAATGTCACTGGATAGCGTGCCAGTTATTGGGGGAGTTCGAGTGGATCTGTAATGCCAATGAAAGCTAGCATGATACTGGAGGTTTACAAGGTCCCTTGCTATCCTCTCTGTGTTTGGGTGAGTCTGGGTGGCTCCGTGACACCATTATTCACTATTTTATTTACCATAGGTATTATTAGTTAATACATATAATCTTTTTACTTTTTCAACAAATTTATGACAGATAATAAGCCTTAATTGGTTGTGATTAATTTCAAATAACTAAATTTCATGAGCTATTAGGGGTTTAACTTTTTTCTTCTTTTTATTGGTCATTGTTAAGGAAAAGAAAGTAATGTCTTATGATGAAGTTTAGTCCAACAAGATGTGGATATGGGATGTACACAATGAAATAATTATTTAAAAAAACTTGAAAGAATTTTTTTTTCTTGAAATTTATAAGCATTTCAATAAAGATCAAATTATGTATTTTTAATGACCACTCTTGTTCTATTTATTTTAGCAAATCAAATAATTTATTTTATCAGTGAGCATTAAACAATCTTTTTTTTACAATATTAAGTGTACAAAGGTCTGAATGCTGTCTGCACTTTCTTTTAACTACATTGCCTCCTGTGACATGGAAGTTATTTAAGATAGGATTTACCATGGAAATGTAGTTAGCTTTTATTCGGGGTGTTTTAAAGATATAAAATTGAGTTGAAAAACATAAATTCTTAAATAATTTTAAAATAGCTAATTTGTGAAAATGGCCAAGAAGGAAAAGTTTAGTTTGAAAATAAAGACTGTCCAGGAGCAAATATTTTAGTGAGTGTTTATACTTGTCAGCGGAAAAGGGGAAGTATTATCAGGAAGATTTGATCTCCTTATAGTTAATACATTGCCATTTAAGAGTTATCTTGCTTAGAGTGCTTAAGTGCGCCAAGTTAAGATGTAGCCTGCATCGCAAAATGGTTTTGTATTTACCAAGTAGGCAACATCGTTAAGAAATAAGAACATAATTTCTTAAGAGAATATCGTTTACAGTTGTTACTTGCATAGGTACTATGGTTGCATTGTAGGAAGATACGTCTCTATACCCCCTTTAACACCACAAAGCACTCACTGAGAGAATATGATAATATCTACTTTCGTTCACTCTCGATAGTTTT
Organism: Timema shepardi; assembly: GCA_902151425.1. Lineage (NCBI taxonomy): Eukaryota > Metazoa > Arthropoda > Insecta > Phasmatodea > Timematidae > Timema > Timema shepardi. The sequence goes on along the minus strand of CABFVX010001034.1, from coordinate 88,614 downwards.
AATAAAACAAATCAACAAATAATTTATATTTACCTCCTGCTTTCTTGAACGCAGCTTGTTTGTTTCAGTCTACAGACCCAGCTCCTAGCAGTTCAGAAGCTGTGTCAGAGAAGGAGGATTCTGGTAAGAGCTTTATTGATTATTATTCTATTCAGCATAGAGCAGAAACAAAATGAATGTTTGGTAGATCTGGCCAACTAGGATCATCTTCAAAGCACTTATGTGACCGCAAGCTTTCATTTTGGTGCCCTCCCCTCTACCACATATTTTGCCCAAAACATTGTCATATGACCTTGAAAGGAAACCATTACAAAACAAAAATTAGCTGATGTCCGACACTATTGTTTTTATTGATTATAGGATTTTATACAAAAGCTATTAAATTTAAAACGTTTGGATAGGACAACTTTAATTTTATGTAGTTTAGTGATATAGTGACTGCTTCTGTGGTCTAGTGGTCAGAGCTCTTGTCTACAGATCCAGATCCCTCGGGTTTGATTCCTGGTGCTTCTCGATTTTCTGTGAAACATTGGGTCTGGAACTTAATGAAAAAGTAATGGATCCGATCTATAAAACTGAGATTAACAGCCAGAGGGCTAAATGTGCTGACCACATGACACCCTATATCCACTGAAGCTGGCACTATTTTCGTCAAAAAACAGCAGCCGCTCAAATGCAGGCTGGCACATGCATTTTTTTAATATAGTTTAGCATGAAAAGTTATTTTTTTGTCTAAAATATATAAGGTTAGTAATAATAATAATTATTGCATTTTTTTAAATAAGTCCATTGAGCTAGTTAGGATTGTAAATTTATTCTTTTATACTAGAAACAAGTTTATCAGAATCATGATTATTCAAAATTCCAGTTAATCCATAACACCTTTTAGGATAAACATCTTGTATTAATATTAAATGAAGAGCTTTGATAACAATCATGTCTTGCAAAATAGAGTACAATAATAAAGTTGCTGTTGATTATCCTGATTGGACCCGGTATCAATAAATTTAGACGAACAAGTATCCAGGGTACTTGATGTAGGCCTAATGAACATCGACAAGCTGATGGCATTCGAATTTATGTAAAGATTCAAGGAGACAAAATAAAATTAGGATGCTGGATCAGCTTTATCAGATACTATTTATTTATTTACTAAAGGCCCTACAGTATTGATGGCACGGTTTTCCATCTCGACCGATGCCTCAGATTATCCCCGCTTTGTCTTCCCCTTGAGATGGCCTTATTGCCAACCTTATTAGATGTATCCCACAGATGTCGAAAGTGGCAGCTAAAGGACATAAGAATTGGATGTATAAAAGAGTATTTAATAATTCTATGAACTATTAAATAAGGTTCTTCCACATGGCAATTTGATCGTATATTACTATATTACTGTTGTAGTTAGGAAATAGTTTGGGAGTAGAGTATGTGCTAAAAGTAGAAAATAGAGGTATGCCGCTATCAGCTTCTAGTACTAATAATGTATGTTATTAAGGTGTGTTCTTATCATCATTCCTCTCCAGTGCCCTGTACTGTCTGAATGGTTCTCCTCCCCAGTGAAGGCGTGTCCAGGGGTGTGTGTAGCAGAGAGGATCGCTGACTACTGCGAGGCTGTGTTGGATGTAAAGGAGCTGTGTAAGACAGGACTAAGATGCTGTGTCTCCAGGGATGTGTACGGTGACACAGACCTGCCTCCTAACCTCATCATCATGGACCGCAACACATCTCGTCTTCCTTCCTCCAATTCAGGGCAAGGTGAGGCAACACTCTGCTGGAGGGCGTTAGGATGGCATGGAAGGGAGCGTGAGTTAAGGTAAATATGTTTTTCAGTTTTGTGAAAAAAACATGTTTCGGCTAAAATAAATAAAATATTGATTTGGTAGATACAATTAGTTTAATTTTCTACACATATTAATCTAAACAGGTTTTTAATAACTATCATTGGTATAGTGGTATCTAAACCAAAGCTTTTTAAATGGATAAAGAAATATTCTGATCAAACTAAACCTTGTATTTGACCATTCATGAACCGTTGAGATCACTATGTGTAAAACATTAAACTAAGCACATCTACTGAAGGCAGGTTTGGTTTATTTAGGCCAAATATGTTTTTATTCTGCTGTAAAAACTGTAAAAATCTGTTACTTAACTCATGTTCAATTTCATCTCACCATGGAGTGGGGATGTAGGGAATGCGGGAAAAGGAGAGTGTTCTTGCAGTTTTTAAACCAAAACATTTTTTTTTTGCCAAAATTAATCGAATATTGCTTTAGTATAAACATAGAGTTAATTTTCTTCACATGATGAGATCATTTATTGAATAGCTTCTAAGGGTGTCCTGAAATTTAATGGCCACTTTTTCTCTTCTTTTAAAAAGTTTGTCATCTAATGCCGCTATGTTAATGACAGATATTAAACAGTAACTGTTGATATCATCATGTGAAGAAAATTAAACTTCATGTTTGTACTAGAGCAATATTTAATGTATTTTGGCCAAACAAATGTGTTTGCAATAAAAACTGCAAAAATATTGTCCTTTTCTTGTGATTTCTTCATCCTCACATTGAGATCATACTTCAAGGCATCATCAATGAGTAGGTACTTAAGAGAATGTAACTTTTTTGAATTGAGTGTCACAAAAATTAGAAAGAGGGTGTGAGTGGGATAGAAGCGCCATTTGCTCCTTTGTGAACATTTTCTGAAAGAACCATAAACAAAAATAGCACTCTCTTAATTTATCTAGCCTATATCTGCCAATAGCAAAAGGAAATAAAGCCCTCTTTACACTCTGTACATCAATAAATGTCACAACAAAGACAATGAAAATCAATATTTGTAAGGACCATTGACTTGTCATTAATAGAATAAGTGACAAGAGCTAGATTGAAAAACATAATAATAATAATATCATTATTATCACATTTTTCTCACTTTCGTAAATTAGTTAAGACTACTTTGATTATAGACAAAGCCAATTTGATGAACTCAATAGAAAATAGTATTAAATGCAAACCCAAGGAATTTTGGAAATTTGTTAAAAATAATTGTGTGATTAAAGTTTCCCCAGCTAACCTAGAAATTAATGGCAAGATTATAGTGGATTCTTTATTAATTGTTAATGAGTTAGGGACATACTTTCATTCCGTTTATAATTCAGCCTTTCCTGTCTTACCCTGCCCTATTATTGAAACTCGCGCACCCTTGTATCCATGCCACAATACACCTTTGGATTTTGCTAATGCTATAAAAAATTGAGTTCTTCTAGATGTGCTGGGACAGATGGAATTCCAAGTTTTATTGTTAAAGGCTGTGCCAGCATTTTCAGCACTTTGTTAGCCTATATCTTTAGCATTAACCTGTTAAATGAATCTTTTCCTCTTACATGGAAACAATCTGTTGTCATACCTATTTATGAAAAAAGGGGCAAAAACAAATGCTTGTAATTAGACCAATTTCTTTCTTAAACACTTTCTCCAAAGTATTCTAGAAAATCATACACGAGCATACCTTCCACCACCTTAAAAATAAACTTTCAGCTAATCAACATGGCTTTATAAAAAATAAATCTATTGTCACTAATTTAGTAGAATTTCTTGGTCATGTTGTCCCTCAAGTCTCTGCCCAAGGTCAGGTTGATGCTATTTATTTTGACCAAAGTAAGGCATTTGACTTATGTCAGCATAGTGTTATTCTCTCTAAACTTGATAATTTTGACCTTTCTCACTCATATGTATATTGTTTCAGCATTTATTTTCATGAAAGATCGTTCACTATTAAAATTGATTCACACACCTCAAATACATTTTTAGCTGTCTGTGGCATACCACAGGGTTTTAATTTAGGTCCTCTTCTCTTTAATGTGTTTATTGATGACATTGGTAAATATTTGAACTCATCTAGTTATTTACTCTTTGCTGATGATGTAATATCATTTAAAAATATCAAATCAATTGCATATTGTATAGAGCTACAAACTGATGTAAATGGTATTCTACAATGGTCTTTTGAAAATGGAATGTCTATTAATAAATCTAAGACCAAATCTATAACTTTTACAAGGAAAACTAATCCTTTCTTTTTTACTTTTAAATTGGGCAATGGAAACATAGTTTGCACCCTTTATATTAATGATCTTGGTGTTCTCATGGAAACCAAACTTTTTTCCACTATCATGTTGACCATGTAATTTCTCAATCATTGAAATTATTTGGATTTATTAAATTTATTACCTCATTTAAGAAAGTTGACTGTTTTTTATGTCTGTACTACACCCTGGTTAGATCTAAGTTAGAATATGCTACTGTTGCTTGGAATTACATTACCTTAACTGACTTTCTTAAGTTGGAAAACGTTCAAAGAGAATTTGTTGTTACATGCTGTGATAAATTCTTTACTAACCGGATTTATTGTGATTATGACAGAATTCAAAACCTCTTAAGGTTCTAAACTCTCTTCTTGCATATACTTTATTGTGATGCCCTATTTGTTTTTAATATATTCAATAGCAAAATTTCTTGCAAATCAGCCCTTGATCATGTAGGTGTTCATATCCCTTATCGGGATTCTCGTAATTCAAAATTATTTTTTCTCAATAGCTCTTATAAGGTGAGCCCTATGGGTTGTTGTATCCATAGCACCAATTCTAGATTTGTCAAATTCGATTTCTATCATAAAAGAAAAGCTATACTCCAATAATTTATCATGTAGAGGTTCTGCCTATAATATTTAAATTTATGATTTTCTGATTTATTTTTTTGCATATAGTTACTGCTTATAACCACTCTTTAGTTTTTTGTTATTATTGCTATTTTAGATTCTTATCATTATTACTTATTATTTTTTCATAACTATTCAACACTATATCAAATTATTTTGCTATTATTGTTTATCTTATTTTCTCATGTAAATATATATTTACAAGGTACTTGTGTACTTTTCAGTGCTGACCTGTTATAGGCTTTATGACTGTTGGATAAACTATAATAAAGGAAATTGAAAATAATAACAACAATAATAATAATAATAATAATAACGCTAATGTGTAATGGTAGGATGATTGAGAGATAAAATCAAGGACCTACAGCTTAACATGGGATCCGAACCACAGTTGAGGTCTGACACTCCACACATTCACAAGTTGTGATTAATACACGTCTTATCAGAGGTGAAGGAAGGGTTTGGCAATGAGATAAATCTGTGCCAGGACCGAGGATTGAGCCCCAAACCCCCAGCACAGAAGTCTGACACCTCACCCCTAGACCGCCAGGTCACTAAAAAAACAAGATTAATTTTTAATAATTACATTATGTAGGTACCCCCAAAATAGTATAAAATAAACATATATACATATATGCTAAATGGATGTCATAGTGTGGGGGTTGGGAGGGTCTAGAAATCATCACCCGAGAATGCAAGTGCTCTATGTCCAATTTTTCACTTTTGTGTAAAAGAGCATTGAAGTGTATAAAACCAATGTTACTAGATGACAACTCGAGTTTGTATTATCTTAGGTAATTATATATTAGTCTCAATTTCACCGCAGGTGAATCACATGCATTCTAAATAAACATAAACACCAAATTTCTGATATTTAACGATTTTGGAAATAAAACACTTGCATTCTTGGGGGATGAAATTATTGGATCTCCCTTGAAATGGATGAACTTCTAAAAGTGAAGGTTCCCCACATATACCGGCCTTAAAAAACTCAAGTTATAGTTCTTATCAAATTATTTTACATTTAAACAAATAAATCTTGGTTAAAAGATATTCTAGGTCATTTTAACATACCAAGCTTGTCCCACTCTCTCAAACCTTATTATTTTTATATTAAATTGCCACATTTAATTTGATACCCTTTAATCCACCCACCTCCCCTCACCCATACGTTCATCCTACTCCATGCCATATACACAGTGGCGGCTCCATAAGTTTGAACACTGGGGGTGCTGGCACACGCAGGGGCGGCTTAAGAGCTGAGTGAATCAATTGGCTGTCCAGGGCGCCAGCTCGAGGGGGTGCCAAACAAAGCACCAACCTAGTCTACATAGCCTGGGCATTATATGAAGATAATTCCCAAGCCTCTAACTCCTCACCTAATGTAACTACGCTTAAAAAGTTATTTTACATCGCTGATCTTGGAAAACGATTTATTGCAATTATCTCCCAAACTGTTCATTATATCAAATTGTTTGTTATTTTAAAAAATAAAGAAGAAAACATTATCTACAAAACATGTTCATATAATATTTTTTTGTAATCATAACAGTTTTTGTACAATCTTGCAGTGAAACGTTTTGAGTTTGATTGCCATTTGTGGAATTTCCCTTCAGATTATTCTACTATTATGCCAAGGCCTTGTTAGATTAAGGTTTGGGAATTATTATCATATTATACCCAGTTATATAGGGGGCGACAAAAAGCAATCCCGCTCGGGCGAAAAATTAACATCACGCCACACCAAGGTACATAGAATAAATATCAAGCTTATCTACTTTTTCTTGCCAGTGGTGGGAAGGTCAGAGCTCGATACCCAACTGAATGAGCAGAGGGTATTTTTTCCTAAATAGCTGTCCACTCTCCCTTCATACAAATATGGGTATGTTTCTTCATTAATGTATGTATGTATGTGTATGTATGTATGTATGTATGTGAGTACTAACAACAATAAAAGTTAGTGGAATTCCATGTGAAGTGTTTTTATCTATAACTTTCAAATAGATGAAGATTAAAAATGCCACTTGGACAGGATAGTCGAACCTAATAACTTTAGCTTGTATTGCTAATGAATAATGACTAATGAATTATGTATGAAATGTAATATGAGACAAACACTGGCTAATTCAATGATAGAGCATTGGCATGATTAGCCAAAGGTGCTATTTCCGTGTCAAGGTCTCATGTTTTTCAACTTATATAATAATATATAAACATTAACTTTAAAATACTACACACCTTGAGATTATTTACATAAAAAGTGTAGGGTTTTGCAGAACATGTCAGTCTAGTTGCTGTACCCACACTGGTTGGCACGCAGAAAAAGATGTAAGTTTCATTTAATCTGCTAGTGGCAGAGAGGTGAAGGTTTAAATCCTAGACGGATACAATGAAGGATTTTCCCCTTATGGGTTTTCCATTCTTCTTCCATATAAATGTAGTTACATTTCACCAAATTATACCACCTCATTCCTAACCCATAGATATATATGCAGGAACAGCCCAAATCTATAATAAGTTGTGCATCACAAAAAAAAACAACATTGTTTTGTAGTCTAATAATGTTAATTTTAATGTGACTCCCCCTAGGTGGTGGTGGTAGTAGTAGCCCTCCAGCCATCTCCACGACACCTACCCCCAGTCCCCGGCCGCCACCCGCAACCCCTCTCAAGACGTGCAAAGGCGAGTGTGTCACGGGGCTGTTTGCTCTCTTCTGTGATGACATAGACACCCAGGCCGTTTGTCCCGAGGATGGGAGTTGCTGCATCACAAACCCTGCTCCTCCCCCCACCACCAGGTCAGTTCAAATTAATAGTGGTATCTACAAGTACTGGTGGTGACACAGTCTAAGGTGTTGGTCCTCGCAATATACTTTATTTCTGGTGACTAACTAGCTCGGGATTTGAATCTCAGCTGTGTGAAGGAGTAAAAGGGAATTTTAGATGTTTGGTTTCCTCATACTTCCTATACCTGAGTGAGGGTGAATTTATTCTAGTGTAAATATGTGCACCTAGACGGAATCTATGACAAGGTTTGTGATAAAGTATATAGAAAGAAATATTAAAATTATGCTGTCTTTCACCATTTTACTATAATAATTTGTTACTTATCAAGCACATGTGCCATTATTGTTCTCAACAGGCCAGCTCCCCCCACGAGTACAACAGCTCCCCCCACCTCTACAACCCGACGCCCCACAACACCCAAACTGCCTCGCTGCCCTGGTTTCTGCCTACTCAACATCATGGCTGCATTTTGTGAGCGACCCTCAGTGCTGATCCCGTACACTTCTAACTGCCAGCGGGGCTCAGTGTGCTGCGACAACACGAGATCTGGTGGTGGCAGTGGGTCTTCCCAGGAGGTGACGCCCTCCAGGCCCCGTCCCCGGCCCAAGCCCCACACCACCACCTCCACGACTACCACCACTCCCAGACCACCGGATGGCCGACCAGACTGTCCTGGATCCTGCATTGTTTCCTATCTCTCCTTCACATGCTTCAGTGAGTACTTTGTACTAAGGATCTGAGAATACCGCTTTAAGTCAAAAGAACAAATAAACTTATGACAAAAATTACTTTTGATGAAAAATCAAGTAACATATAGTATGTATACCTGATGCAAGAATAATTTAATGAATATATACTTTCAATATTACAATAAATAAATATTTAAAAAGGCAGTTTCCATTTATTCTTTTTCAGAGTGCCCGGAGAGAGAAAGTATTGTGATGGTCAAAAAAATTCTATAGTTTTATTGATGTTGAGGTTTCATGACCCCTTGAAGCCAAAAAAGCGTTTTTGTGATGTTGTCTTTCTTTCTTTGTCTATATCTTTGCCTAGAGTCGAAACCATTTTACCTACCAGCTGAAAACTTGGTAGCTAGAGTTTTCATAAGGTTCCTCAGAAGGGGGTTTGGAAAGAGCTATCTAACCATAAATTTAAGGGTAGACAAAATTATAAAAAATTGATTTTCTCAAAATCGGTTCTTAACAATTTTGATTAAAAGGTATACATAAGTATTTTTAGCATTATATAAGCATAAATTTCAAATTTTTATCATATCCCCGCCTTTCTATGAGATTAAAAATAACTTAGCCATTTCAAAGTTGCAGCACTGTTAAAGAAATAAAACTTTTATTTTAAAGAATATTTTATAAAATACATATTTTCCCATTTATATATTTTTTTAAATAGAGCTTTGGAAAAGGTAAGTTGAAAACGCACAGCACAAATAATATGTTTCTGTAACAGTGTACATTATTTCATATATACTCTTTGGTTAAATGCAATGTTTTTTCCTGATGTTTCTATGGCAATGTCTATTATTTAATATCACTTATTTTATGAATTATAAGTATAAATAAGATCTTGTGATTGTGTCCCTCTCCCACTCTCCCCCTCACTTAGCCTTGTTGGGCACATCTCTACCATTGAGATTCCACTTTTAGCTATTTTTTGAAATAAGACCTAGACACCAAAAGCAAACCTGAAACTTTTAACATGGTGGGCTGCCACTTCCAAGAAGATTAGACAACCCTTGAATTTGAGACTATCAACTAATGAGAACGTGAGAAGAGGCTCTAGCCAATTAAACGTCAATATTCACAGCAGCTGGAAAATATAATTCTTTCATGTTCAAAATGCCTTGTTTATTGTTGATGAATTTTTTGTTTAATTTTATCAACTATGATTTCAGAAATAATTAAAAACAAAGAGGAAATATTACATTTTGATTCTGTTATCAAAGTGTATTGTAGGTCTACCAGAGCATTTATGATAATAATAAAATCAGAAACAAATAAACATCAAATTTTAAGGCACTACTTAAATTAGATTAATTTTATGTTTTAATAGATACAGTTTAATAAATGCTATTTTTCAAGTAAAATTCTAAGTCACTTATTTTTAAAGACGTTATTTCATTGAAAAATTTGGTGTCTGCCAATTTATATAGATAAGAAACAATTTACTTAAATCACAAAGTTTCATTAAAAACTGTTGTATTTTTATTATAAATTGTGCACTGTGCATTATACCTTATTCACTATCATTTATGTTATAAACATGAACATAGACCCAAACTTTACATAACAGTATCACTCAGTTTGGTAGCCTCATGGGGTAAGGTGTCACTATCACAATATACTAGATTGCCAATAATGGGGATATTGGCTTTAAAATTCCATTCGGGTGTATTGAGGGGAGTTTTCCCTAAATTGTTTTCCACTCTCACTCCACATAAATGCAGGTTCACTTCCTTTAAATCTAGCATTCCTCATCCCTAGCTCATTACCATAATTATTACATATGCAATGTGTGTAGGTATAATTCAAATGGGTAATAAGACACAATGCTAAAAAAATTTTGCCAATTAAAAAACAACTTATGTTTCACCTTGTATTTGTGTGTCTCTCTCTACCCTCAGGGAATGCGGAGATGACAGAACTGTTCCAATGCCGCAAGTCTGGCACGCAGTGCTGCGCCCCCAAGTCCATTATTAGGGAACTTCAGGAGCAGAAGAGTGGCAACACAGCACAGCAGCGCAATGACACTGTGGACTCCAGCTACAGGCCCACACCCCCGCATGTCCATCATATAACTGTGCCTTCACACGCAACCGGTAAATGTTTGTTCTTATGTTACAAGCTTAGTGACTCACACCAAGTACACACATAGACATTGGTATCCGGATCGCAATATACTGGGTTGCCAATGACAGAAGGTTGAGGTTCTAATAACAGCCAAATGCACTGGGAGTTATTTTCACATACGCGTGATTTTTACTGGAGGTTTTACACACTTTAACACCCAAATGGGGATACATTTCATATAAGTTATCATCCCAATCCACAAACTTTGAAATAATGTGTTACTAACTTTGGTCTTTAACATACAAATCCTAAAATGGGGTTTGATAAATGAAAATCCTGGGGAAGAAGGGGTTCCGGAGAAGGTAGGAGGTCAAAAGAAAATATAACTTATTTTTATATGAAACTCCTCATCATCATGAACTGTTCCCAGCCTGTGGCCCGGTCCGTTTAGTAAAATTTCTTCATCTCCCCCTATCTTTTCTCCTTCACTTTCTTCCACTCTTCTCCTTTCACTTGCACACTTGATGTTATTTGTTCATCCCATCTCTTCCTTGGTCTCCCTTGTGGTCTCTTCCATACATACTTCATATTCATTAATCTTCTTGGATTCCTCTCCTCTTAGATCCTCACTACGTGTCCATACCATCTCATCCTCGCTCCCTCAACCATCTCGTGTACCCCCATACTCAAGCTCTTGACTATACATCTTAATTCCTAATCCTATATCTTCTGGTGACAGCTAGCATGCTCTTCAAAAACTTCATCTCCACGGTCTCCACTTTCCTTGTTTCTCTTACATCCAAAGTCCAAGTTTCCACTGCATACATAATTATGAGTAAGAAGTATACTCTGTACTACATATCCTTACACTTTAAGGGTAATCTCTTTTCCATAATAGGTCTCTTACACAACTGCAGAAACCCTATCCCTGCTGCCCTCGTCTCACTGTATCTTCTCTGTTGCCCCATTTTACCTCAATCACACTACCTAGATATTTTACACGCCTTGCTTCTTTCAAATCTTCTCCATCCAGTTATATCCCCATCCTTGTCATCACCATCCCTTCACTTTTCCCCATACTAGATTTCATTCCACACTCTTTCATGTCCTTATTTCATTCCTGCAGCGGTCCCTGTACTTCCTCTTCCTTATTCCCCCCAAACCATCAAGTCATTGGAAAACATCTTTGCTTAAATTTCCTCCTCAACCAGTTTCTTTGCCACTCTATTCATACTCATTTCCATCACCAATACAAATAGTAATGGTGAGAGGGCCCTCCCCAGCTTGTCTTGGGTCAATTTTTTTTTAATTGGAACCACACAACTCAGATTACTATCATAAATATTCCCTCCTCTCCTAGCCACTCCTATTTCTACTCCAACCTCCTACATTGCATTCCAGACTTTCTTTCTATCCAACCTATCATGTGCTTTTTCTATCTCCATGAATGCCATTACCAGATCCTTTCCAAACTGATATCTCTTTTCCATCAGCTGACTAATTCTAACTATTAAATATATCGCCAATATATTTTCTCTGAGCCCATGTTGCTCCTCTCACCATCTTCCCTCTACGCTTTTCCTCAATGTTCTCTCCAGAAATTCTTCATAAATTTTCACGCATTGACACAACAGTGTTATGCGTCTCTAATTTATGCACCTCTTTCTTGAATATAGGTAGTACAATACCTTTAGTCCAATATTGTGGAACTTTATTCTCCTTCCACAATGCCCTTACTACTCCATATACCATGCAGTAGACCCAATTCTCCTGATGCTGTCATCATTTTCACTGTAAGTTTGTCCACTCCTGCTGCCTTTCACTTCATCATTCTTTACTAGGCCTCTTCTACCTCCTTACAGGTTAAGTCTGCTTCTTCTTCCTCCATATCCCTGTCTATTTCCTCCTCTCCTTCTCTCTCCAGGTTCAAAAATCTCTCAAAATATTATTTTCACAGCTTTTTTGTTTCCTCACCCCTCTCCATTATCCTTCCTTTTCCATCCATCATACGGACGTCTCTTTTTCCCTCCTCCTTTGAATATACAATATTTTATTGCTCCCAATATATCTAACTGTATTGTTTTCCCTTTTAAATCAATAAACAGACAAGGTGTCACTAAAAAATCTTAATAATAAAGAATGAAAATTATTTGACAATTAAGGCATTAAGAATTTATAAAAGAATTAATTACAATGAAAATATGTAGGAATTTATAGCCATTGGGTGGGAATAGGTTTTAGAAAAAAAAACCTTCAACCTTGACACAAAGTGCTTAGCAGAAGAGGAGGAAATGGATTTTTTGTGCTTGTTGGCTCTGTCACATTTGTATTATTTTATTTAGCACCGCGTCTTACTATCCGTTTGGGTTATACACTTGAGTACTAATTACACTAATGGGTAAGGAATTGGGAAGGTTGAATTTAGAGGAATTGAACCCGCATTTGTGAAGGGAGAGTGAAAAACCATTTAGAAAAAAACACCCCCAGTTCATCCGAGCAAGATTCGAACCTAGGTCTTTCCATCTTCGGCAGTCTAGCTCTATATGAAACTAGCGTGGCAGGTGTCACACTTGTACTTTCACAATGTAGCCATTCATCATGGTGGTAGCAGACTGCCTTTTTCTTGTGTGTCTCAATAGGGACTGTGAAATGTCACACATGCAGTTTCTAAAACGTATTGTATCCAGCCTATTTTGTGGAAACACTCGTTACATGTTTGCATTTTGAGATTAATAAGAGTGCATTCCCATTGTATGTATTGACTGTTGAATGATTAAAAAAAAGACTTCATTTAATTGCAACTGTTACCAGTAGTAGCACTGAATAATAACACAGCCTGCCACTGTTGCCATGTTGTGTCATTCGTTATGTTTGTGAGAAGAGGTGATATGTTGCAGGATCTGTGGCACAGTTCCCAAGTTCCAGCACCATGCGTCCCCCTGTGTACAGCAAGTATGTGTGCGGAGTGAAGGGCACTGCCAGGGCAGGGAGGGTGGTAGGAGGAGAAGATGGTGACCCTGCTGAATGGTGCTGGCAGGTGAGGGGCCACCATTTATTGTTATAACTGTTGTAATTACTATCACTTTAATTTCTGTTAAGACTCGTTTCACTGGCTTCATGGTCTAAGGTGTCGGTTCCCAAACTCTGGGTTGTGACCCAAATTAGGCTCACAAGTATGTTCCTGAGGGTCGCAGGAAGGTCTCGATTATTTTTTTTAAACTTTATGAAATATTACATCTACAAACAATTCATCAAATTGGGACATGAAGAGTTACTGTAATATTGAGAATAGCAACAGTCTTAAAACAAAGTTTTTAAATCCTCCTGTACTCAGAATTTTGGACCCAGCTCAAGGACATGCCCATTATCACCTGGGAAAGTTTAAAAGGGTCTTTTCCATCTTCTGACAAAATAGCTTACCTCTGTGAATAAAGATTTTCAGGTCTTGGAACATTCAAGAGTCTCAGAATGATTTTCGTTGTACTCTACCCATCAACATAGGACTCAAACTTGAAAAACTCACCTACAAAACGGAACAGCATCATAGTTGTCAGTAGAAAACTATGTTTTTATCACCATTTTTTTCTCAGAAACCTATTTTGTAATTTTCTTTTTATAAGAAAATAAAGTAATTGAAATATATTTAATGTATAAGAACTCAAAAGAACTCTACACCAAGAATGGAACAGAATTATAGTAGTCACAGAAATAGTATTTTTTGGTCATATACTAAACATTGTAACCAAGTCGCAATTTCATTAAAAAATTGTGCTTTGATTGCTTTGTGATTAGAAAGTTAATGAAATAATAGGCCAATGGTTTTTATAATGTAATGAACTCATTTAATATTAATTTAATAAACACTAGTATGGAAAAATAAAAATATAAACATGTAGTTAAATCACCCTTTGGGTCACCAGGCCGGGAAAATATTATACTTCGGGTTGCTCTCAAAAAAGTTTTAAAAACATTGGTCTAAGGCATCACTCTCACAGTGTAATATATTGACAATGATGGGGAGATTAAGGTTTGAATCTCGGTCAGGTATACTGAGGAGGTTTTTTCCAAAATAGTTTATCACACTCCCTCCATGCAAATGCGAGTACACTTTCTATAAATATAGCCTTCCTCATACTTAAAACCACTAGTGTAATTAGTACATAAGCGTATAAGACGAATAAGTAGTAGGACGTGGTGCTTAAACAAATTCTAATGAGGTCGAGAGTACCAAGGGTCTGCATTGTTTTGGTTCCTCTTCCAATCCTCATCATTACTTTCCATAAACTATCCGTCATGAATAATACAAATGATTTGTAACCCATTATAATCAGTAGATCACATGTGTGTCAAGTGCCTGAAGAATAAAAAATATGAAAATATTTTTTTAAAATTACAATTATTGTAATTATAAATGTTGTATCCACAAACCTTGTTGAACAGAATAATTCTGGTAGGAAAGATGTTATAAAAAATTCAAATATTTGTTTGTGTTAAATACTGATAGCATTTTACTACATTATGAGTGTTATTTTATAAAATTGATGATATCTATTAAAAGTGATAGCTGCAGACTGAGGCGTAGTAGCTAGGGTTGACGTGACTGATGGAGCCCAGGGCAAATAAAAAAGATTGCACCCCTTGAAAACTTTTCTTTAAAATATGGCTGGATTCTTATATTGCTACTCAAACTGGTTACTCATTATAATACTGGTTACAAAATAATAGAAATAAAATACACTTTTAATTTTAGTAAAAATTATACTTTTATTGTTAGCCATATTGCTAATGAATTTGTTTTCCAGGACACGTTCCCCACCTTCCTCACTCAAGTTACACCACATGACTTGTAGTTTTAGTAACTTTGGCAACTGTCCGATACACCCCTTCCTACCTTGTTCCGACAATAGCTAGCCCACCTTTTACTGCAGAACTCTCTGGCTTATGTCTTGCTCGGTTACAGGTAGCCTTGATAAACTCCTTGAACCAGTATCTATGTGGAGGTGCCCTTATAGGAACACAATGGGTGCTGACAGCTGCACATTGCGTCACAAAGTAAGACCATACAAGCACACGCTAGAAATAATGATATTTTGCTACACCAATCAAATTTTGGTTTACTAAATTTATTTTGTATTTTTTATATTGTCTTCTAAAATAAAATAATACTTTTATGCCCATCAGGGGGCAGATTTACATATGGGCAGGTTATAGCCCATGGTGGAAAATTTTTGAGTGTCAAATCGCAAATTGCAGGTGTTAAAAGAAATAATAAGAACAAGAAATTTGTCGAGTACACAGCAGTGACTAAAAGAGATATCCTAATCGACCTTTAGCATGCATTTAAAAAAATTGCCAATCGAATAACAAACTGCCTCTTATTAACTCCAGTTTATTGATTATCCTGAAAACAAACATATTTTATAGCTATATTAAACAACACAAAATAATAATTTTTTATACTTGTTTTCTGCTACCCTTCTAAGTTTTTTTAAATTTCCTGTAAAAATTCAAATTTTTGTACCCCTTAAATAAGCAGCAGGTTGCATCAGCCCAGGACATCTTGCAAAGTAAATCTGTCCCTGATACCCATGGTAATTAATTGTGTTTATGCTCGCTCTGGTGTGGGCTGCAAATTTCTCAAACAGTTTTATACTTTGCCAAGTCAAGCGTTGTTTGTGGCAGCGAGTCCTACATTGATAAAAATGCACAGACATAGTAGAGTGTGAGGTGGTGAAGAATGGAACTGCCACAAACTAGTGCGGCCAATCACTGGATTGTTTAGTTTTACACTACGATTGCTACCTGTTCTGTATTTCATGCAATTGATGCAAACAAAGAGGGTGGGGATGCCAAACAAATCAAATGTACTTATATTAAAACCATTAATAATTGAATATTTAACATTATAATTACTTAAGAAAAATGGCACCAAACGGCTATATTAACTTAAACATAGAAAGGAAGATGAAAGGGCAAGGCCTACACACTTACCAGAAAACTGTAAGCCTTAAAGTTCACAATTAAAACACATAATTATGTAGTATTTGGGGTACATCAGTCCCCTTCTTCAGCAGAAGAGAGTAAATTACAGACTGGACTGTGGCAGCATGGTTAGAGGTTGATCAAGGTCATTTAGAGTATGTTATTACCTGTTTCTTGATTTATAAAACGATTAAGAAAAGATGGCAGACCCAGCATTGAAGAAGTTCACTCCACCCTCCAACTGGGACCCCCATTACCTTAAGACCACCCACTTTTACATTATATTGCTTATGTCTCAGCCAATGTGACGGAGCCATAATTTCCTAAATTCTTACCTACATACCAAAACTTCAATAGTGACCATAAAAGGCCACTATGACTGCTTCGTAGAAACTCTTATATACCAGCTTCAATACAACTACTGCATTGCTGATTACATTAGCCTCACCACAGGAACACTCAGGCACTAAATTAATGGTCACCGTTTTGATACCAACCAGAACAATCCTGAAAAACCTGTAGTACTTTATGCCCAGACATATAATTCAGATTTTGTCTCATACTATAATACTACAGTAAAAACAAACAAAGTTACTTGCAAAATTTCAAATATAGTCCTACAAAATATATTATAGCCACACTGCTGAGGCCACATACACCAACTTATTGTCAAAAGATTGCAATCACCTTGAACTAACTGAAATTTTAAGGAATTTGTAATTAACCTTCCTCTGCATTTTCTAACTTTTACTTACATTTAAATAAAAGATTGGTTGAACCACTTGTTTCCAAAAACAGATTTTGAATTAATTATTAGAAAACATGGTCAGCATAAAAGGTTAAGTTTTCATATTGGTTTAAATTTATTTTTCTCTTAAATTCTTATTTTATATCATAGCAAAATGCTACAAAATGTTATTGTTAAAATGTGAATTCACATTCAAAATAGTCTGAATATTAGTAATGAGTTTAAGTTAAATGTGAATTACTGTACGCAGCATTGTTCGCTCGGGCGATGCCATCTATGTGCGTGTGGGTGACCATGATTTGACACGCAAATATGGTAGCCCTGGGGCTCAGACCCTTAGAGTGGCCACCACCTATATCCACCACAACCACAACAGTCAGACGCTCGACAATGACATTGCACTCCTAAAACTCCACGGGCAGGCAGAGCTCAAGGATGGTGTTTGCCTGGTGTGCCTACCTGCCAGGGGTGTCAACCAAGCAGCGGGCAAGAGGTGCACTGTCACAGGCTATGGGTACATGGGTGAAGGTGAGCAATTTCTCACTTTATCATAGAGAAATTATTGTAGTTGTGAAGATTGTTTGCCTCAATATTATTATGGATCTTCCCTTTTTATGTGTCCCTAGAATTTGAAGCATTTGGTGTCAGAACAGTTAAAATGGCACATTTTGGGAAATAAAGTTTAACACATATGAAAGTTAAGACTTAGATAAGTTGATCTAGAAAACTATAAAATTAATTTATAAATCAAGCATTTAATAAAGGGGTTGATGTATTAAGTGAAATTGATAAGCACTAAAATGTACAATTTAAATTTTAAAAATATAAAGAAATATAGTGTATGATATGAAAAAATATTTAAAATTTCCATGCATCATCAACTAAAATATAATGCTCAAACAAATAGATGAATAGTCTTAAAACATAAGTTGGCACATTAAAATATCAATACAAAAATATAATATACAATATAATGTGATATGAACAATGTTCTTAAGTCCAGATTTGTGTTTTAAATTAAAGAATAAAAACTAAGCTAACATCTGACAAACTGATTTAGAAAATTGATTAAAGTATTTATATGATGTAGAATGATATAAGTCTTATCTGTGTCTGTGTCCCATTACTCCTTTTTTTAGATTCCAGCACTTGAAAAAGTCTGGATTACTTCATTCAGACACGTTTCGCTACTATGGTACCATAATCATGGAATTATGTCATCATGAAAAACACGATGTGTTGTTACGACAGCTAGATGTTAACTCTAACATGTCCGAATAAAGTAATCCAGATTATTTCTTCCTCTGCAGAAAATATTAAGTATTTTACAAGGCTATTATAATTAATTAAATTATTATGTTAAAATCTTGTATTTTGGTGACCCCATAGACATCTAGCGACATGAGTAAAATCCTCAACATCTCCTGGTGTCTGACATCTGGTGGCAGCTTAGCTAACCTATTTCAAATCACTCAACTCAGGCTCAAATTAGACGTATAAGAAATATTTTTAAGTCATTGTTATAACATGTGCATAGTAAAATTTGATACACATACTATTATTATTATTAATATTATTATTGCTGTTAAGGTTGATTCTTGCCCCAGGCACTTCAATTTCTGGGACTACATGCAAAATAGTTTTCACTCATACTTGATATTTATATACTATATGGCCATATATTTAGGTTAAATCATGATTTTAATACTGAGTTTAAAATTAAGGGTAGTTTATTGATGACTGAGATTTAAAAAATTGGTATTGTTTTAAAACAGTCCTTATAATTTTTGTTCCAAAATTTTTACCCAAAATGTGTTTCAGATAGATAATAAAATAATTTGTTTGTTTTTTTGATAAAACTTTTAAAATGTAATTTATTGGTAACAAGTTTTTGAAAATTCTGTTAAAAACTATAAAAGACTATGTATATTTTAAAGTATTTAGGTCTTACATTGTGTCATAGAATTTATTTTTTGTAGAAATATGTGTGTATTCAAAAAGGTTGTCTTATAAGCTTTTGTGACTCTAGAGATAATAGACACAATGAACTCATGACTAGCCCTAAGCACTATCAGTAATTGATAGCATATCTCTGTACTGAGCTAAGGGTTTCCAATTCGATTACTGACATGGCTGAAAAACTTATAATTGGTAATGGTGAGGCTTTACCTTTCAAAGTGATGAACTTACAGATCGGGGAATTAAGTGTTGTATATGTTCTAGAATTAAAATAGTTTTTAAGCTGTGTGAACATATAATCAGATGGGTCAGAAAATGCACTTTAAATACACCATATTGTTTAAAAAACTTTCAACTAACCAGTTTGCAGAATAACATATGCTTTCTTGTTCTTTGTGTGTCGATTTATAACCAACTCACCTGCATTGAGGGGCATACAAACAAGACTTGTCTCGTCTTGTCTGGTTTGCTGATGCTTGGTAAAGATTCAAATCTCAGGCGGGTGTACCGAGGGTGGTTTTCTCTAAATGTATTCTCACTACCCCCCCACACAAACACAGGCTACATTTTCTCATACCTATCCTATTGGAGGGACTATATGGTTAACCTGAATGGGTAGTAAGACACAAAGCACAAAAAATATATAAATAATAATGAGAGATGTTTCCAGCGGGGCCGATCCCCCTTCGGGTGAGAGAGGCAGAAATCCCCATTGTGAGTGACGCCGAGTGCATCAGGAAGATCAACGCGGTGACAGAGAAGATCTTCATTTTGCCAGCGAGTAGCTTCTGTGCCGGAGGGGAGGAAGGGAACGACGCTTGTCAGGTACGACAAATTGACCAAATATTAGCCATTAGACCTTCAAATCCTCAAACACATAAACATATTGAAGATTTTAAGATTCAAAAACAATAAAGTACATCTAATTTTAATTTGGGGTGTGATTTAGAGCTCTTATTCTCCTTATTGGTGGCTTAGTCCTACATAGCAAACTTAACAACCAAACTTCAGACCATTAATATAAGACTAAACTGAATGTTATAATGAATGCATTGTCAGTTTAACAAACAGATTTTTACATTGAAATACTATTTCTATTTTAAAAGAAACAAAAGCAATAATGTAGTAAATAATCCTCTTGTGGCTACCATGTTTTCTACGATTTGGATACGAGATTCATAAAATATTATATATGAATGTTCTCTAAACTCAGTGGTGGCTGGTGATGTAAAAACAAGGGTGTCCACAAAATCAAAATTATATTTATTTTAATTGTATCAATCAAGACAGTAAAAACATAAATATATGGAGCCATATAAAGTTTAATTAAGCCCATGTAGCACAATAAAATGTATAAATAGGCCTACATAGATTAGACAAGGCATGTTTATAAAGTACGTATCATTCCCAAATATGGTCGTAAGAGCACTTCGGTCATCGTACATGTGCGCTGAGTTCTCTCATACATTAGTTTATGATGCCATTAAGAGAGAAACAATGTTTGTTTATGTTTTGTTTTGAATATTTAAACTACTTGAAATGTTTCACTGACTGGATAATGACTGGAATCATGAGGGTCACAAATGCCTCACTTTGTTTGAATAAGCTTGAATGGCTCAATTCTTAAGAGGGGGAGGGGGGGAATCAAAACACTTGAATGTTCACAGAAATAAAGCACACATTTCCCACGTTAACTCTACATGAGAGCTATGTAATTCTGTCATGCACATGCGCATTAGGACTTAAACTATAACAAATAATTCTAGCGCTCACAATGTGCTACCAAACTGTCTAAAAGAACTTATCTCCTGCGCTCACACATGACACCTGCCAACATTACAAAAGAAAAGTGATAATCACAATAGAAGAACATGATTGTTTAGGGTAATAAATTAGCATGTAAGTTTAGA
The DNA here is from genome assembly GCA_902151425.1 of Timema shepardi. Lineage (NCBI taxonomy): Eukaryota > Metazoa > Arthropoda > Insecta > Phasmatodea > Timematidae > Timema > Timema shepardi. The sequence goes on along the minus strand of CABFVX010001034.1, from coordinate 67,709 downwards.
TAGACTAATTAACTATTTAAACTAAAATAGTATAAAATTGTAATAAAAATATTGGGTATTCAGGTCCACATGTGCTCATATATATGAACCGCCACTCTATACACTAAAATTCCAATATACTTGCAACTTCCTACTATACTACAGATTTAGCATTAAATGCCCAATTGAAATGTTTTAAACACACATGAATGAATGAATGAATGAATGAATGTCAATCCCAAGCTATCAACTTAAACTATCTAAATTGAGGTAAAAGGATGTACAGAATGAGTTTAAAGGAACAATAACAGAATTTGAGTGAACAAAAGATGAAAATCTACATTTTCAATATATCATTCCCAGCTGTTAGCTATAGAAGCAATATCCTCTTAGTTCAAAGTCAAGAAAATGCTAAACACTAGCTTAGCCTCAAAATTCAAAACAAATACATTTAGAAATAGATTTTGTATAGTTGGCACATTTTGGTGCTTAGATTCCACTGGTTCCTTAATTAAGAATGGGAACCGGTATTAGATACCATAGAATTAATAAAAAAATTACAGAGCAAATGGCTTCTAATTTTCAAAACACAAATTCTTTGCGCCTTTTATATATCCTTGCTTATCCGATGACAAGTTTTGTAACTATCTATATAATAGAAAGATCATCTCACAATTGCAAAATTTACATACAGTATATAAATAAGGACCATCTTGTTTGCTCACCAAGTGGAAATTTTATTATGTATTTAGGCCAGTTAGTATGGTATTTTGGATAAAAAAATCAAAAACATTAAAACATAAAAAAATACACCTTAGACCCAGCTAAATACTACAGAAAATTCAATTGAAGAAAGCTGTGATTCAACACACTACTTAGTATAGTGTATTAGAACAATTGATTCATGAATCTTTGTCTAACTCAATAAGTTTTATTTAGTTGAAGGAAGATTTTGTAAAAAAGATGGTTATATATACCTTAATTTTATTATTTATTTGGGGTATTTAACGTGCACTTGATGAAGCGACTGACTATATCAGCACACAAGAATTTCTATGAGTGAGAGTGAAAGGGACTAGTCTACTGCGAGTGTAGCGGGTTAGACCACTCGACCACCGAAGCAGATGTAGAGGTTGTTTTATAGAATAATGTATTCTATTGTATTAAGTCAATCACTAGCCCACCTTTCATCTGATTATTTTTTAACCTGAAACCATCTGCAACCCTCTTAGGCAAGGTTTTTCTTGAAGTGTCAAGTGTTTGTATTCCAAAAGCATTACAAAAGATCCGTGAGCTTTCTAGACCACTGTCAGCCCACCCGATAACACTCCACTTTAAGTTTCCAGCTAAGCCTCATCTACCTACTTCATAAGCTCTGTATCATTAGTCCCTCCCCCCTTATTTTTTATTAAACTCATAAAATAAAATAAATTTAAGCAAATTCAACAAAGCAAAACATTTTCATAATTAATAAAAATATTTGTTTAATGTTTTAGGTTATAATAATGTTACCCTTAATCTATTGTAGTTTTATAGAATTCGATTTTATAGGTAGATAAATTAAAATACATTACATTTTGAACGGCATGGCTGTTATTGTTGGTGAAATGTGGGTTTCTCCTTTCACAGTTATGAATTAACAGCCGGGAGCTTGATGTTGTGTCTGTTCTAGATTTAGGTTATTTTATAAGTTGTGTGCTGATATAATCAGTCGGTTTATAAGGTGCATATTAAGTACCCTAAAATCATAATAATAAGTTTGGAAAATGATGATTGTTTACTTTCATATAATTCAAGCTTTATTTCAAATCATATATTTATGTTAATTTATTTACCTAACTATGATTGAGTCTTTATAGCTGTACATAGCAACATTCCATAATAAAGTTGATCCAACTTCTCTGGAGTGTCATGCACTTTTGGATCGAGATTCCTACCCGACTAATGGCCACTTTGGTTGCATTATGCCTTGCAGGGCGATGGAGGTGGGCCACTTGTGTGCCAAGATGATGGCTTCTTTGAGTTGGCCGGCCTTGTGTCCTGGGGATTTGGCTGTGGGCGGGTTGATGTGCCCGGTGTCTATGTGAAGGTGTCATCGTTCATAGGTTGGATCAACCAGATTATCAGCGTCAACAACCTCTAGCGGAAAGGTCATTGTATCCAAAGAGTTGGCACATCACCCTGGTGAAGACATGAGCAAGATGAAATCTTGTTATAACGAATTTGAAATAATGTAAGTTGGGTTTTCATCAAGTCATTGTAGCTAGCGAAATTGCTCAGTGACTTATATCAACCAATAGAAAAAAAAGTAAAGCATAGAAAATTTTAAAAATAGGCACTGGCATTTGTTTGCTAAAAAGAATTAGTTAATACCATTGTGTAAAATAGAAAACCCAAGTGAACATAATCAAAGATTTAAAAAAAACCTTTTTCAACAATCCACACATTGTATTGAAAATGTAAATTGTACTAGATTGCATAAATACTATATGGTTACTACAAAGAACTACACAAACTATTGTTAAATATTTTTTTAAATCATTTGTTATAATGAGACTTCACAGTATCTATGACTCAATTTCAGATGGGTTTGGAGTAGAACACTTCCTCACACCTTTTATCACTGTGGTAGAGAAACGTTGGTTTATTTGATAATCAATATTGACACGCAAACGCTGATGCACTTTGGTCATTAACATTAAAACCAATTAGATCAAAAACATGTTAAGATAAATTAAAATATTTTGAGAAATAGTAGTGATTTTCTCCATCCAGATAAGATATTTGATGGATCTGTAGAATGCGTCTACCAAGAAGTTGCTGGGCCAGCAAAGTCATTGGCTTATAATTAATAATAAATATCCCTCCACCAAAATCACTAAGTTTTTCCATTCCTAGTAAATGTTTCATTAAGCTTCTCCATTTCTATTTCTCTCCCCTCCCAACCAACATACAACTTGGAAGGAAAGGACAAATAAAATATATTGAGATCCCCTCTCCTCTCAATCACATCATTGTATCATTGATTTATAAATATTATGTATGAGTTGATGTAAATAATTTTTAAATTTTAACAAACAGTACAGACTTTTGTCAATTTGCTTGCATGTTCTTCGGACCTATACACTCAACGATGGATTGCGCAGACGATATTAGGGATGTACGAAACTTTCACACTTCAATTTCACTTTGAAATAACACTTTGGCTTCGCAAATCAAAATATTATCAACTAAAATATTCAATTTATGTTAGATTATTGCCATTTATAGGAGTTATATAAATTACAAATTAATTTTCATAAGAAATAATCAGATACAATAGGATTGGATGCTGTGATAGTAACTTGATTTATCAAATTAGAATGAAATATTACACATAATTGTGCAAAAAAGAAAATTCTAAGTGATTTTAGTCTAAAAAATTATATAAATAAGCAAAATATAATATTATTTCAGGTATTAAACAATTAAAATCAAATATTCGAACTTCAATTTCACTTCAAATTGAGAAAGTGGACTTTGTAGACCCCTAAACGATGTAATTCTAATATACAAAGAATTATGAGTACAACATTTGTAGTTGTGCATGACATAGGAATATAGATGGACACTTGTCTTGACAAATGTTTGTAACTATCGTTAGTTGATATTGATGATACAATTTATTGGAATATTAAGTGTGAATCTCATAAGGTCCAACTATTTGTTTTTAGCCAGAAAGTTCCCTCGCCCCCGCCCCCTCACCACACATTGCTAGAGGATGTCTACGAATTCAAACAAACTTGATTTCATTTTCATGTCTTGTTAATGATTTTTCCACCAAAAAACACTCGACACAGATACTTATCTCCTCAAATCAATGGTGTGCCCAAAATTTACTTTTGGGGGACATACATTGAATTTAATATCGGATTTTATTTCAATTTTGAAATTCTTTGGCATTTTAAGGTTTTCAAGAGGAAAAAATATGGAAAAAAGGGCTTTCCAAGAAACACCAGAGAAAGATTTTTAACACGTCCTCTGTCATTAACAAATCAACTAAGCATAACAAATATATTTTGTTTTGTTAGATTTTCACAATGCTAATATCATATTTCATTCATAATTACTTTGTGTCATGCCTAAGCAGCAATCATTCAAAGTTTTAAGTAATTTTAAAGTGGATAGATAAAATACATTTAAAATAGACCACCATTACCAGTTATACACACTTCTCAACTCACAAACTTACTAAAGTGTTTTAGGTTAAATAATTGTGTGTTTATTCTTAATATTCTTAGCGACAATAGTGATTTAATGTATTAATATTAATTAATAAACAAGATTGTTTTAATTTGGTGATTCAAAATCATTGCAGATTAAATAATTACATCCTAAAGTTAAAAAGTACTTGGGCCCAGTCATACTTATTTATGGAAATAACCATCTTATCTCAACTCACAATGTTTACAACTATTATCACTCAATAATAGTTGTAAAATATAATTACACTTAAAAATTTTTATATTCTTTATGCTAAATCTCGATTTTAAAATAAGTCTTCTAAAGGCTGGTGTTTTCACAGGCAATTCAGTCAATCATAAGAGTGAATTGGTATTATAATATCATGCAATCACATTAATTGGTGTTTTCACAGTCAATGCAGTCAATCATGAGAGTGAATTGGTCTTGTATCATGCAACCACAGAAGCTGGTGTTTTCACAATTACCACCATTCCATGGTTGAGTCTAAAGAACCTTGTCAAATTTAAAGAATCATGTTTTATTGATTAAAACATCACTAAATTTAGTAGAATTCAAGAAAAATATTATTTAGTATATTTACAGAGTTTATTTATTTTAGAATAAAATATACATATTTAAAAATTGTCTTTGAATCAAGGCACACATGATTTGTCATGTATATCTCCCTTCATAAATAGTGACAGGCAGCTACTTATGTGATGATGTGTTTGGTATAACATTGTGCACGACCACAGAATAACATATATAACCCCACAATGTAATTTAAGTACTAAACACAGAAGAAAATATTGTGAGTAAAACTACAGTTAAATTTTACTTGGGCTTGAGTGTATTTTAAAATTCCCGGTAAATTTTTTGAATCTTCAAACATTTCCTTGTCTTCCAGATGTATGACAGTCCTGCATTTTACATAATATGTATCTCTATTAGCCAATGAAGAGAATATTGTATATCTAGTAATACTGCAGAGTGACTTTGTGACCACCCTTTAAGAACATAGGTGGGTAAGTAGTCACATGTATGAAAAATATTATTGTTAATAGAATGGCTTTGCCATACATACTAACGACCATAAAAACATAACTCTTTGACAATTTCATCATTTTATGAATATAATCTCATTTCATGAATGTAGACATCCATCTATAGCAATAAATTCTTTGAAATATAATCAACATTTTAAAAGTTTATAACAATATGAGGCTTTTTGTGTGAATGTGTGTTAATTATGTGTATAAGGATAGTCTCTTATGTATGTTAACATTAAAACTAATGTTATTTTATATTAATTATACTAATACTATTTTTAAATTGTTATGTCCAATTACATTATTTATTGTTGTAAAATATTAATTTTGCCATATAGCAATATGTAAGTAGGTACACAAGAAAATATTATTGATAACACATAAATTGACTTTTTTCAAAATAAATTAAATGATGACTATTGAATGGCATAGTTAGAAATGAGTACCAAAGTTTGAAAATAAATACATCTGAGCTCAATTTTAGCAAAGCATATTTTTATCTCCTTAAAAAATCACAACTTGAGGATGTTTTAAATAAATTATTTAGGAGTGTTTAAATTTCAGTTTGACCAATAAATTTGTATGTATAGCTTTGAAATAACACATTATTTAACAGATCCGTAAGCCCATATACTCATTTGAGTTTGTGAGGGATTTAATATTTTTGGCGCAACATTTTCTATTTACCACTGGTCAATGTGAAAATCCTTACTTAATTGATTTATCTGTAAAGTTGTTTTTTTACCTTTCCGAGAACTATGCAATTGCACCAATGGAGAAGGGAAAAGGAATGTAGAATTTTAGAAAAAATTTATCCACATTTGTTTAGAGGGGTGTGTGAGACAGTTTAGGACAAACTGCTTTTAAAAAACATATGCCTGGGATTTGAAACCAGACCAGATTAGAATGTTGCCTTTGTAAGCAACCCTTTGTATGTGGGTGGAATTTTGTTAAGAGTGGGCTCAATATATTTAGTTAAAACTTAAAATGAACATTATCATTAGAATTCACCTTAGAAAACACAAACTATTCATCCTTTAAGAAACATTAGAACCTTTGTTGCATACAAATGTAACACCGTTTTATTATTAATGATCAAAGTTTAAAATATTGCATATGGTAGCCAAATGTGGTGCAAAAATAATATTTTCTTGAATGTCAAGTTTGAAACAATAAAAGGTAGTTTTTTTGTTGTTTGCTCAGAATCCTGTCTAAGAAATTAAGCTGTACCACAAATGTGTAAAAAACTTAAGTATGTTCCCAAACATATATTGTAAGGATAACTAAATTTGTTGCTAATTTTAATTTCTAAATTTCTTTTTCAATTGATAACATAGTACCTTAGCTATCAGGTTAGAAACATTGATATGAGTGAAAATATTGTAAAACTATTTTTACAAAGATAAGTAAAGTTAACACGTTTGGTATGTTTTTAAATTCTCTTTATTTCCAAGTTTATCAAACTTTAAAAAATCTGTTTCCAGGTCTAGTTTATATTAGAAGCTATAAATCGAATACTCAATATTTTCAGTTTTATATTAAATTCTTGACACAAGAATTATTAAATTATATGGCTTGAGGGTAAATCTAATAGTTTACACCAAGTTATGCTCCTCTGCTTTATATTTTAAAGATACATATCAATATATTATAACGGTTTAATGCTAGAACTGAAAAACTTCTGTACAAAGGGGTAACCTCAGATATTTTGCCTTGGGCCTCATATTTTCTTAAAACGGCCCTGCCTGTGAGTGTTACTCAGATATTGTTCAATACACGAAATTGTAACAAAACACATTTATAATAACATACAATAGATTTTAATTTTATTCATTTAGTTTTCTGCCTAGCGACAGGTCATCACATGATGCCTCTCCACACAGTTCTGTCCATGGCATTACTCATCCGTCTGTAATTGCCTCCACCCTTGATGTTATCCATTATATGTGATTTTCTACATCCCCCTATTTTCCTCTTTCCATTCACCATTCCTTCCATAAGGTCCACCAGTAGACTTACCCTTTTCACCTAGAACCCAATCCAGTTTTGCTTCCTGTTTTCGACAACCTATAGTATCCTTTTCTTCTCCCCAACCCTCTCCAGCACTTCATTTATTATTCTTTCCACCCAGCTCATATTTTTCAACCTCCTCCATACTCACATCTCATATGCTTCCAATCTTCGCTCCTCCTCCATCCTAAGTGTCCACGTCCTCACCCAATATAATGCTACACTCCAAACAAAGCACTTTGCTAATCTCTTCCTCAATAGACTTATTAACCAGAAATACTTTCTTATTGAAAGGGTGGAAACCTATTAACTTCCAACCTCTGCGGTATTATTTTTGTAAATAAGTTAACATCCTAGTTATAGATAGTCGCTAAATGATGTATTTGTACAGTATATTTTACAATACTTCCTGTCTTAATGTATATAGTACAGTATTATGCTCTAATATATCACAATTTTTTTATATCGGATTTTTTTTTACACTAAACGTAGCTAAAGCACCTTTGAAATGTTTTCCCCAGTTGCGTTTGAACCCTGAGCTGTGTTGGCATTCTTTGTTCATAAGGGTGGGTCTTTCAAATTATTGAAACCTAAAGGATATTCGAGAATTTAAACAAAACATTCAATTTCTTATTTATTTTCTTCAAATTATGAATCTGATTTTTTTTAAAGAATAATTATGCTCTTACTATTGGTTTAGCTCTAAATAGTTATAAAATTGACTTAAATTTATCATCCAGACCCAGGACCATTAATTTTCCATTTAAGTGAATGTATGAATGTTATGTAAATGATTGTAACAAAAAATGGTGAAGATTTAGTAACTATTTTTTATTTTCTAAGAATGTAACAAACGAATTGAAAAACGCAAACTATTTTTTTGAGAGGGTAGTAGAGAAAAAGATGAACCGAAAATATTTTTCATTTATACTAAATCACTTTTTAAGAGTTCCAAAATAAACCAAATAAAAATATATTTATGTATACTTACACTTTGTGACTTATGTTGACTTTGTATAAAACAAATGACCCCAACAGTGCAATTTTAATAATAAATGTCTCTTGTGACATATTATGTTTAAGAATGAGATGGCCAATGTCTAACTGATATTATTACATGGAAGTTGGTTTAGTAAAAAGTAAAAATAATCTAATGAGTGGAAAACAAGGGTGGGGGGTAGTTAAGCCCACATAGAGATAGAAGATATAATTGATACGGTTCACCAAATAGACTATCTTGTTCCTTTATCTTATAATTGAGAGATTTACTTAAAAAAACTCTTTTAAGATATGGTAAACAAAATACTATATACTGTTACAGAAGCATATTGAGAAAAAAGAAACATCAATATTCACCAAAGATCATGATTAACCTCATTTCCCAAATTTATAGTTAAAAATATATTTGCTTTTAGCTTGGAGACTTGGTGCTTATATATATATTTTTTAGAGATGGGTCGCTCGAATATTCGAATCCACCAAATCCTGATAGGTATTTGAGATTCAAGGATTCAATGTTTTAGTGGATTTGATGGTCGAATCTTTCACCTCATAAACAAAGCATAATATTTTGAATTCAAAAATTACTTAGTTAGGCCTACTTGAAAAGCACAACTTAATCCATAATCTTTATTTTGTCAGATGAAAGAGATTAGAATGAATAAAATCATTGTTAAAAAAATTGTTAGGTGTGGAAAATCCTATGTGGCTAGTACCCTACTCTCTCACCTCCATGGGAAACTTGGACTTGACCGTTTCTATACATACTCACTTCTAAGACTTTCACCTAACGAACAATCTTGTAAATATTTTAATGAACACATTAAAACTCTTTAAAAACTGAAAATCAAAACTACAATTACAAATAAACTCGAAATAAATAACTCAAATTACAGCTTTTTTTTAAAGAAATAAGAACACATTACACATTATGCAAAGTCGGCCACCATGATGTATATTATGTTTATATACCAGATTGATGATTAAAATAAATATACTGTTAATCCTTACTACCCAACTAGTTTTAACTATCTACAACTATGCAAACAACCCCAATTTATTGCATACGATCCTTAAGTTAGACATTTTGTTGGGTTAAATGAAAAATAAATACTGTTGACAGTCAGACAGCGATAAAATTGTTTAGTTATCTCTACCGGCCTACGTATCGTATATTAAGTGTTTGTTTGGATTCGATTCAGGTAATCTGATCACTTACAAAGTGCTCTCAAGTTTTAAGAATCCAATAATGACTTGCTAACTCATTATTTGTCTTTAAATTGATTTTAATTAAGAGTTTTTTAAAAAAAACATGTTATTGAAGTAAATGTAAAATATTCAAACATAGTCCTGCCTTATAAAATGGTAATGAACATATTGGAGCCAAAAATATGTTTGTGTTTTAAGTAGAATGTATACTCAGAAATTGAATATATTTCTTGTTTTCTATGCGAATATAGATAATGGATATATTATAAGAAAATAATAATAAAACAAGGCATGATTGAGTTAACTGTTTCCAATGTATGTTTAATCGTTAGGCATGTTGTTTTAGTCTTTATTAAAAATATCAGTTTGTATTTTTATTTTTGCTATCTTATTAAAATAAATTATAATCCTTCAATAATGGTTAGAGTTGATCAAAGGATAACTAGGCCTAATCTGTTTATTTCACATGATTTTTTAGAAACATAACACATTCTAACAACACTTTTAAAATAACTAAACGACACTCAAATTTTGATTGATTTGATTTTTAAACAATAATATCAGTCTAGATTGTTTAATTTGGTGTATTTTAACCTATAATTTGCGAGGGGTGGTTGGGGTTGATTAAAATTGAAAGCATAATTGAAATAAATATTAATTTACTGTGTAATGTAGGTCTATTTGTAAATCATCAAAATTTCTAACAATTTGCTAGGATTCGGATTCAAAAATAAAATGTAGATTTGGATTCGAGAAAATATATATATTTAAAATAATTTATTTTTATTTTGAGTAATCCTACAACTTTGCAATTATAAGATATTCCAAATTATCATAGAGTTGCAAAGATTTCTACAGGATCACAAAAGTCACTAATTGCAAAAAAAAGTCATCAAAGTCCTTGAAAAGTTACAAATTTTCAATATTTTGTTCATAAAGTCAAAAAAATATTTTTGTTTGAATTTCCTGTGCATGTTAACGACGTGAACGCGTCAAATGTTGAACCAACCACTACCCATGAAGCCATGCGCTAGCTGCATGCTGCTTGAGTGTTTTTACCATGATACCAAGGACAAGGCTAACTTTCAGCATCTAGTTAAAGTTTAATTTTGCGTGTGAGTGCATTTTGCCTATTTATACATTATATAATGTTCAACCATTTACCGAAGAAGTTTTGTGGTAAAAAGAGTCACCAAAAAGTCACTAATTTTTGTTTCTCCAACTCAGTAGAATAATAATCAGAAATATCCGCTTATGGGAAGTAACGTCTAAGTCATTTTCCTAGAAAAAAGTGAGATGCACTATTTTGTTTGTACTGTTAAGAAGTGTGCAAACACAAATTTTAATCAAAATAGCTAGAGCAAATTTTGAGAAAATTGATTTTTTTTCTTTTTTGGTCCTTAGGAAAACTACTCTTAATTTTAGGGTTAGGCAATTACCAAAACCCCTCTGGGGAGACTTATAAAAATCCTTGATATTAAGTTTAAGCTTGAATGGTAAAAGGTTTCACTCTAGGCTGACTACATCGTAAAAAAAATTGTGTGTTCTTGGGATCATAAAACGTTAACATCCATCAAAATCTTGAATTAAATTTTTTGAGTCACAATATTTACTCTCTCCGAGAGGTCGCAGGATAGAAACATGTGGTTTAGAGTCCAATGCACAAAGCTGACACCATTTTCACTCCTTTGTTCTATAGGATAAATAGTCACACACATTTAATTTAAACACAAATCAAGTTTATATGTATTTCAAATTATTGCTTTTATCAAACAAAAAAGACAGAAATAGAAGGAAAACCCTTAGAACAAACACTAACTTAATCCAATACTAAAGTATAAAAAATTGTTTTTTTTACTCTAGAAGACAGATGAGAGGAAGATGTCTCCTGTCTAGGCGTGCTTTCACCACTCATTTACCAATCATTAGATTATTTTTCCATATTTTTATCAGTTTTACTTTGACATATTTAGTGTTTAGCTACTTTATATTGTCATCAAGTTGGTAGTTATATATTTTAGTTCTAATTTATTATATATATAAGTTTTATTTTACAATAATTTATTTACAACTGTATTAAATAAAATTGATGTATTTACTTATGATATCAAGTTTTACAACTTTTTAAGTGAATTAAATTTATAACATACCTATAGTATTCATCAGTATAGACTTAAATACATTTTTTGTATCACTTTGAAAGTAATTTTAAAGCTTCACGAACAAATATTTACAACTCAAATAGGCTATACAGTTATTTTCTATTTTTGTCATTCTGTGATGTTATGTATTTTATGTTTAACGTTCACACCACAATTCTGTATTAAGATAATTTATGTTGTAAAAATATTTATTAAAATTATTTTACAGTAATACATTTTATAAATTATATTTGGTGTCTAAAGTTAGATAAGTATACTTGATACAAGCTTTTTTCTCAACATCCAATCGAAAAAATATGTGAACTCCAATTTTGCTTTGGAGATATTTAATTTTTTTTTTTTACAAATAAAATATTAATTTTGACCCCAAATAAAAATTATTGAGTGTAAGGGGTTTTTTTTGGTGATTTGCACTTACCAACTACTGTAATTTTGTCCAAGGCTTTAAAAAAATGTCTTTTAACATGTGAACAAACTATCTATGTATGGCCTTGTATGCCCTTACATCTTGTCACATTTACCATTATATTTATCCAACAAGAAAACACATTTACCAGTGGCGACTCTTGGGTTGTATGTTTCCTCTCAAAGTATTAAACTCCCCCATTATAAACAAATAGCCAAAGCTATTATTTATGCTGTTTAGTGAGGATTTCTCCCATATATATATCATATTCTGAAAATTGAAAAATGACACCTGGACACGAATTCAATTCCCGTGTCTAGGTGTCATTTTTCAATTTTCAGAATATGGTCCCCTATTAGAGCAAATACACACATTTGCACACTAGGTGTGTGTGTTTTTACTCAAAAGTATAGCTAGGAAAAGGGGACATTTTACTAGTACAGTTCCATCAAACCACAAGCTGCCACTGATTATTTACCATAATATTTACCACAAATCTTTGATTCCATGATTTACAGTAAAATTAATTTTAAATGTATATGTCTTTTTGTAAATATTTATGAAAAATTAAAAAGAAAATTCTTAATACATTGTTAAAGTTTAAAAGTAATTAAAATTGGGTCTAATTTCATTATTGTGGGCTATAAGCCATATGTACCTATATCATATGTGTCTTGTTATATATTTCCAAGCCATCTTGCAATTATTCATTTTATTAACTTTTTCTATAATTTTAGTGTAATTGTGATGTCCTTAAAGACGTATTGAAAACACTTTAATTATTTTTTATTAGATTTTTATTTGAGTGTTCTTGTTTTCTAAATTGTGTTATATAAGTGTTATTTCTAATTTTAAAATCGATATTTCCGTTATTTAACTTTTTTTTTCAAAAATATTTACTATTTATAAAAATGAGTGTCATTCATATTTTAAGAACATGTGTTTCAATATATTTTTTAGCATTCTAAAATTATGAATAGGCCTACACTCGAACTCAGGAGCTTTTAGAAATACTCGACTTGAATGAAAATAAAACCAAGCTCGCAGACCCCTAGTCAAAGCTGAATCTGAAATTTATTAGGACTTATAAGAATTTTTTAATCCAATACAAGTTTTTCAAACTATTCAAATTTTGAGTTAAATGTAAATCCTAATTATATTATGATTCATAATTTTATACAGGTTTCACCAATACATTTTAAAAACAATATTCATTAAAATAGGGTTGTGTGATAATAGGATTTAGTTATAAACGACCCTTAGATTCAATTTCCAACTGGCCCTGTTTACTTGATACTGACCTTCACACTATTATAGAAAGAAAAACATCTCCCTGTTATCAGAAAATACAGTTACATTTTTTATGTTCACACAGTCTACGTTTCCACATAAGTGCACTTAATACTGTCTTTTCCTAAGTTTTGCATTATCCGAGTCCTAGAGAGATGCATTTATACTGTCTTATCTCAGTCTTCTACACTCCACCATTCAACAATTTAATCAGTTGCTGATCTTAATATACCAATGGCCAAATGCCTGTACACTACCCTTTATTTAGGATTCTTCACCCCAACTGAATATTTGCAAACACTACTTAGACAAGTACAACAAAGATTAAACATTATTAGTCATTCATCACCAGAAACATAATAAAATAAAACAAATCTAAAAATATGTGCACACGCTCAAAATTACTAAGCCCATAAATATGCTTTAGGACCAGTATCTATTAGGGTGGGGATGAAGGAATCTGAGTAAAGGTAAGTGTTTTAGCAGTTTTTATAGCAAAACATCTTTTTAGTCAAAATAAATCAAATATTGATTCAGTACAAACATAGTTTAATTTACTTCACACAATGTCCTCAGCAATTCTCGAATATCTGTCAAGGGTGTCCTGGAATTTAATGACAACTTTTTTGTCATCTAATGCCACTATGCTTATGACATATTTAAGAAATTGTTGATATCATTATGTGAAGAATATTAAACTCTGTGTTTGTATTGAAACAATGTTTTATTTATTTTAGCCAAAATAAGTTTTACTATAAAAACTGCAAAAACACTGGTCTTTTCTCATGTTCCCTACATCCAACCTTAAAAGCTCAACTAAGGCTTAGAAATTCAAGTACTCATATACCCATAGTATTTTATCTATCAAGTTAGATACATATTTATAATGTTATTTTTTTCAACATAAAACCAAAGTATTCAAACTATGATTAGTCTTCAGGTACATCTCAGATTTTCAGTTTTACTTCAAATTGATATTACACTTAGCAAACGGCTTGTATCGAAGAAGAATTGAACACTAAATGCCAATTAAGGAAAAAATCATTTCACTGCTCGTGGTAGCCATATGTTCCCATCTGGAGAAAATCGTTCCAAGTCATTATGGTTCGTGTAATCATGCTCTTCAGTGTCGATGTGTCGGTGCACATAAAGTCATTGGGCAGGTTCTGGAGAATTGTTTTAAACACTGCAATTAAATTTTGGGCTGCCTGTAAAAATAACCAAAAATATTGAGATGAGTTCATTAAGCTATGAACAAAATTCAATATTCAATGCATTCAAATTAGTCAACTTAACAGGGCACCCCCCAATATCAGGACCAAACATGACAAAGAGACTACCAACCTATCTTTTAATAGTTCAGCTGGCTTACTACCCTTAACCACCCACAGAACTTATTCTTGATTTAAAACATTTATGTTTTAATGTTTTAGATTTTTAAAGTAAAAACTTAACAGTTTGGGAGCGTAAGGGTGGAATGTAGGGAGAGCAAAAAACAATTAAGTGTTTTTGCAGTTTTTATAAAAAAATATTTTTTGGCCAAAATAAAAAAACAATGTTTTAGTACATACAAAGAGTTTAATTTTTGTCACCTAATGATATTGTGTAACCACCCTTACTCACCAAAGAATAAAGGCTGGTACACAACATTAATATTAAATAAGAATTCCAAACACATAATGAATGCAGAGGAGCCGATAGGACGATCGATCACAAGGTAAATAGATCGTACTNCCCCCCGAAACCCACTCTACAAATATTTTACAATTTTTTTAAATATTGATCGTAAGCAAAGCAGCTATAGGACAAACTTTTTGAATGAAAAAAAAAAGTTGTCATTAAATTTCAGGACACTCTTAACATATATACAAGAACTGTTGAGGTCAGCATGTGAAGAAAATTAAACTTTATAATGCTGAAGCAATATTTTATTTATTTTGACCAAAAAATATTTTGCTATAAAAACTGCAAAAATATTAAATTTTTCACATGACTCCTACACACCCAACTTAAATTGTAATTGTGTTGCCATGAATGACTTGAATTAGCCAAGTTAAAAATGTATCAGTGAAAGTTAAAAGTTTTCCCAACTGTGCCAAGACTTAAAATTTGGAATCAGGTTTGTCAACATGAAAGAAACATTCGATTTAAAACTTTTATTAGTTCAAAATTTTCAATTTCAAATCGAATCTGAATCTTTGCTTACAGATTTGAGTTTATTCTCAAATCAAATGTGTTTAGGAGAACTAAGAATCAAATTGGAATTAAAGACTATATTTAAAGCTTTTTTAAATCAAACTTTTTTTTAGCATTACACCTTACAAACTGTACAGGTTGTATGCATATGGTATGAATAACGATAATAAATTAGAGATGAGGAAAGATACCTGCATTTGTGTGAAAGGAAAGTGGAAAACCATTTTGAAAAACCACATTCAATACACCTGACCAGGATTAGAACCCCGATCTCTCTGTCAGTGGCACCCTAATCTAACACAAGAGTTACACCTTAGACCACGCATCCACTGAAGCATGTTTAGTCATATATTAGGCTAAACTATATATTTATTACAAAATTCACAAGTTTCTATGGTCAATTTAAATAATGTATGTTGATTTGTTAAAATGAAATGTATCTTATCTGAAATATTATGATGAATCGTTAGTTAATAGTTATCTATTTAAAACGAGTTTATTTATTACTAAGAAATTTTATTTTATATTATAAACATTTTAACTATTGAAAAGTTTGAATCTTAGATTCAAATTACAATACATTCTATTGAATTCAAATCTTGAATCTATTTAAATTTGAATTATTAAAAAATTAAAATTCAGAATTTTGAATCAAATACAATTCTTGGTTATATTAAAATTTTAAAATTTCACATCATCTTAAATTTACTGCACAAATTTACATGTATTGAAATTATAAATTTTAATTACAGGTGTGTAAAACACCTGCTATGTAAAAGAAAAGTACCCCTGAAGATGTGTAAGCAAGTGCTGTAAAAAAATGTATTTTTTATCCATAGTTATACATGCACTGGAGCCCTGGACAATGGGTGAAAGAGAGATGATGGGCCAGTTTAATAGTCAGACTTAATATGCCTCAAATTCTGCACTATACTAAATACAGGAAGACATCTACCTCGACCAGAATGGGCAAGTTTCATATGTGAAAACTTCCCATATCACTCAAGTTTTGGTAGATGTTGTCATGCATTTAGTATAGAGCTGCACTTGAGATGTGCTATGTCTGAATATAAAACTGGCCTGAAGAAAGTTGAGGCCATAGGAATGAAGTTTTTTTTTAGTGATAGGATATTTGCCACCAGAAGAAATAGGATTATAAATAAAGATGTTTAGACAAAAGTTGGCCTACAGAGTACACATAAAATAGTAAAGGAGGCAAGGATGAGATGGTATGGGTACGTAATTAGAATGGAAAAGGAAATAATCCCAATGAGAATAACAGTTTAAGTTTGAAGAAAAAAGGCAGCAAGGAAGACCAAAGAAGAGATGGGAGGAAGGATATTGGAAGTACAGAGGAAGATGGAGGCATTTTACTAAACTGACCACACCACAAGCTGGAAACAGTTCATAATGATAATGATGAGTAATTTTTATTAGAGGTATTAACATGCATTTTCTATATAAAGAACACTTACAAATAAGAATATGACTTACACACGTAAGGTAAAGGGAGCAAGAGTACGCGGGCGTCTAAGAGTAAGCAGTCATTTATTTCAGTAGTTGGTAATACTGAGGGTAGTTTGGTGGTACAGTGGTATAACAAGTCAGGTAACAAGTTCTATAAATGCTTGGGTCTATGTATTTTTCTGGGATTTACAGGTAAAAGCTAACTTTTGATACTTTGACTGTAATTTTGTGACTTCTTAATATAAGGCCTGGCTTTTTTAAATTATGATTGAAACAAATTAAAGTTATATCATTGCAATTTGGTGTTGGTCTAGTAAACAATGATTTAGGAGCAGTCTTCAAGTGATACAAGGACTGCCATCTATGATGGATTTCGTTAAATGCTTTTTAGAGCGTGCAAGAGTATGCATCAAATTTAAAGGTGCCTCACTTGGGCGCTTCCTTCATTGAGATACCTGACCATCACAAAATCATCATGATAAATCAGAAAATGAAGAGGAGATAGAATTGGAAGAGGATGTCTTTGTAAAACAACATAGCTCTACAAATGAAAGGGTCCATATTACTGATTTTCACCCTCTGCCAAAATACCAGAACAAAAACTAGAACAAAATACAGGGGTAGAGGTCCGAAATACTATCGGAGTCACCATAAAAAAACTAATTTCTAGAGAAACAAAGGAAAAGAGAGGAATAACAGTGAATTAAAGAAGAAAGGATGAAGGTGAGAGCTGAGAAGAAACAGAAGAAAAATGTGAGGACAAAAACTACAGCCAAAAGGAAACTTAAATTGGATAGAGCAAGTGACAACCTGTCAACCTCAACTTCTAATGTTATTGAAGTTGAAGATATTTACTGTCCCAGCTGTGGTGAGACATGTGATGATAATTGGGTGAAATGCAACGACTGTTTAGAATGGTGTCATGAACAGTGTTCATCCTATGAGGACATCGGATCTTTTGTTTGTGACTTCTGCTAGAGGTCGTTGAGCACAACCTTCTTTGTATATTTTTACATTAGGCTAAAAAGTCAT
The DNA here is from genome assembly GCA_902151425.1 of Timema shepardi. Classification (NCBI taxonomy): domain Eukaryota; kingdom Metazoa; phylum Arthropoda; class Insecta; order Phasmatodea; family Timematidae; genus Timema; species Timema shepardi. Next base: position 49,686 of record CABFVX010001034.1, on the reverse strand, counting down.
AAAATACAATGAAAGTTTTGTAATTTAATTTATAATTTAATTTAATTAATAAGTACTTATTTGTATTATATGTTTCATACTTCTTTAGATTATATGTGTGTGTACTCTTAAACGACGCTTTGCATACTCTTACCCACATAGGTTGTTTAAGAGTATGCATTTCCGATTATTGTTACAAAGACATCTAATTACAAAGTACATAAATTCTCCCTTGTTCTAACCATATAATATAGTTCTTTAATGAGTGTTCTTTCATCATTCATGGTTATTTTTTCAATTGTTGAATTATGATAAGTCCTATAGACAAAAAAATTCTGAATGAGTATTCTTGCCCCCTTTACCTTGATTAACTTTACTATAACTGCAGAGTCCAGTCCCTCAACCATCAATTCCACACTGTAAGAGAGGAGTCTCTAGATTTATGGATGCCACAGCCATACTAGATAATGAACCCAGGAAAGTGTAATTATAAATGAACACAGAAACTATTATATTTAAGAATGTATGCATACTTAGGGATGGGATCCTCAAATCCTTAAGGATATTCAGAATTCTAGGATTCAAGAAACTATCAACTTTAAGATTAAAAAATGTTTTTGAGGATTCAAGTAGATATCAAATTTGAAGGGTTTTTTCCCCCTAAAAATTTCAAATTGGAATTTATTTTAATAATATTTATTGGTGGTTCAGCCCCAATATGATTATATATTATGTTCATCATTACCTTTTCAGGAAATTAATAAATAATTTTTCTTAAATAGAGACACATCACCAAATGGGATAAGTCTATATTAGTGAGAATAAATATTTGATATTTTTCAAACTAACCCGTGTGTTTTTAATGAAGACCTTCTTTGGCACACAGTATAACAAGACATTGTGAAGAAGGAACAGGATATAATAATTCATTTTGTGAATATTATCAAATTTTTGGAACAGCTCTGACAAAAATATAAAATGCTGATCACCATAGTAGACAATAGGAACCTCTTTTGGGACATTTAAAGATGCAATGCTCAAACCATTTACTGATGTTCCATTCGACACAAACACAGTAGCCAACTCATTTGAGCTACTCAAGATACCAATTGTTGAAGTATCCTTTGAGTCATCCACTGTCCTCACGATGTTTGAGCTATCCACTGGTACCAACATATTTGAGCCTAAGTACATTAAATGTCCATTTGCACTATTCACTTTTTTCAAATGGTTTGATTCATCCACCATATTAAAGTCGTTTAAGTTGTGCACCAAACTAGAAACATTTGCACTGTGGTCCATCACAAACTCATTTGAACTACATGCCAGTGTTGAAAAGCTGACACCATCTTTAGTTGGTAAATCGTTTGTGTCGCCCACAGTTGCAAGGTTGCATGATGATGGCACCACTTTGTGTGAGGGCAGCAATGTTGCCAACATCAGCTTGATGAGATGGACAGAGAGACACAGTCCCACCTCCTTACTCCGACCATCCATCTCCACAAACATCATACTAACTGCACACAAGTTGTGCAAGTGGCTGTCGAGATCAAGCAAGGTGCAAGCAAATGAGACAATCTGAAATAAAATAAAAAAGTATTGTAATTTTGTTATATTTATTTAATTTACTATTATATATAGAATTATATTTCACTTAAAGAAATAGGAAAAGAATGCTAGATTAAAAATAATTTCACCAACTTTTGTCTGTAGAAAGGCTGAGATACCCCACCAATAATAAAAAATCACTCTTTAGGTTTTTGTGATCAAATACCAGCCCAGTATGCCTTGACCACTTCTTGTTTTATTTAATCAATAGCGAACCTTGTTTGGTCCCCAGTCCTGTTCCGGAATGTTGTCTATTAGAGCACGGATATTTTGCTTCAGTAGGGTCATGTTGAGGCTTATCAAGATGAGTGGATCCAAGGAGGCCAGGACTAGAGCTGCAAGTAATGCATCCACATCTGTTCCACCCCTAGCCGATATGAAAGGAAGGCTTGAAGACATGTGGATCAAGACCTAGAGAAAAAAAGGAAATATAACGCCGCACAAAGCCAAAACATCTAATTTTAATCAAATATGAATCCTAACTTAATAAAATGAGTTGATTCTGAATCAAATATTATGATTTGAACCATATTTATAACAAATCTGAATGGAATATTTTCAACGAGAATGTAAATATGCTTTAAAAGAATGTGATAAGTAATTAAAATAAAACATGTATATGACCACACAAAATATAAAATGTTAAAAATTAGTTTATTATATTTTATAATGAATCAATGGTAGTTTATATTAAAAGTTAAATCATTTTAAAGTTGACTTTAAGACTTGACTATTGAATTAAATCTGTTGAATCAACATCTGGAATTAATTTGTATTTAAAATTTGTAATCAAATTTAAATGTTTCAAATACTAAGATGTCATAATATAATATACTTTAATTATTTTTTATGTCACTAGACGATCTATAGTTTTAAAACTAAGAATTGAAGTTTTGACTCTAATCAAATTTGAGTTAAAAATATTGAAGCTTTGAAGAGGTATAAATTAAAATATCATTTATGTTACAAACGTTTATGAAATGATGTTAACATGAGACATGAGAAATGGGTCAAATCCACTTTCTTCTCGAATACGAACACAAATTTGAAACTTATTATATAACATGATTTTGTTCAGATAAAGTTGTTTAGTTGACATATTTTCTTGGTTTGCAGCCTTTTTGGTTAATTTTATGCATTTCCGAGTCATTTAAAAAAATCTATGTTGAACAAGTATATTTTAGACACTTATGGTTGTTTTATAAATGCATAATAATCAAATAAAAAAAATTAATCACAAAGTTGCTGGAATGAGAAGATAATGTAGATGATTAATTTAGTATCTCCTCTTTGCTTGTATTGTTGGAAAATACACATTCCTGGTGAAACACTATAACAAAGCTATAAAAGGTTGCGTTGGGAGGGTATACATTTTTTTCCAAATCAGATATTTGTAAATTAACGTTATATTTAGCAAAAGGCAAGAGTTTATTTGTTAAAGGCTTTTCATTGTATGAATATTTTTTAAAATATAAATTTGAAGTAATGTTTTTTAGAATTATTAGGTTATCAAAGTCTGAACCCATCTTATGAGCGACATAACAGTAAAAAAATAACTCAGATTCAAAATTTTTAAAATAATAATATTGATCTTAAACCTGACATCTTTTTGAATCATTGAATTGTAAATATCTCTAAGTATTCTATGGAGTTAAAAATGTGGACAGCCCATCCTAAGTTAAAATTAACTACTCCAAACTTTAAACTAATTAAATATAGATAAAATATTTTAAATTTTAGTGGAAGTATTTACTTTAAATGGAACTGATTTTATACCATGTTACTTAAAGGTAACAATATTTCAAGGAATATTGAAAATGGAACGTTTGTGCTGAGGGAATCCTCAATTTTACCAAAAACTGTTTTTTAACTAACCCAAACAGTAGTTCTCACAAAATTAATTTTAAATATGCTCACTTCTGTTGGAATAAAACAAGGTTGATACTGTCAAGTTTCAATATTAGAAAAAAAAGGAAAAAAAAACCTCTCTCACCATTTCAATATTTTCATTTGAGATTAATTCATTTCTTTTGTTTTGTTTGAAAGATGTCTCTATGTCTTCTGAAAATTCTAAAATGTTCATGGTCTGACCAGGCTGTCTTAAATCAAGGGAGGCGCCTGTAAAAACACAATGTATCCAGTTTCAATATTTTATTTTTTAGTGTTCACTGGAATTAAATCTTTGGAAAATACAGAAATGTTTCACACATGGATAGCCTGGATAACTTGCTGAAGAACAGTGGTGCAGTAAGTAAGCTAGAAGTGTTTAGTTCAAGTCTCAATCCAGTCAATCTTACCATCTTCCTGAATAAATGATGTCATCTCTGCTGCAAATAATAATGGCTTGTTTCCTACACTGGTATCTAGTAATAACATCTTAGATTTAAAAGATAGAATTATTTAACTCATAAAAGAAAACCCTAAAACAAGAATTATAGATGTCAAACTTAATTCCTTAAAACTTAGCTTTCAAATTCCATTAAGTTGAAGTAATATTTAAACAAAACGGCCTAATTGATAACTGGATTGATTTTTTATTGCCACTATAATTATTAGTTCATTGTCATTTCAATTCAGTCCATTTACAATGCAACCACTGCAATAATGAATAAATTGGCTTCACCACAGGAACATTAATGAATTGTAATAGTTTGGTTTACCATCCAAAGTAATCCAGACCAACCAGTAATACTTCATGTCCAAACACAGAGTTTAGATTTTGACTCATGTTATAGCACCAAAGTAATATAAGCCCACAAAAAAGGTTAAAATACTTCCCAGCATTCTTGGTGGTAGCTTACCCAACAATACAAAAATAAATCCAAACATCCCTCTAGTCTCAACCTGAGATAACCAACCATATTTCTAGCCTTCTATCCTTTTCTTCAAAGCAGGCCTAATCACACCAATCATCTCTATTTTATAAATATCAGAAAAAAATATAAATATTTATATTCAAGAATCAAGACAAAAGTTTGAACAGACAGCCATAGAACCCAAAAAACAATGATCAGAACAGTTTATTTGTCAGTCATTCGTAAACTACATGTTGTAGTTCAATCGAGTTGTAAGGTTGTGTAGATCAGATAGATTAGGTAAACAAGTAAAATATCAAAAAATAAAAACCGCTGTAAGAATTTTAATTCTGTCAATTTATATTTTATTTAACTTTAATTTATCCTTAAGTGATTATTATTTAAAACTTATTATTTTCAAAGGACATTGCATTGCGTCGAAGTAAACACCTAAGAATAATGGCCGCTTCATCCAAGGAGGAAAGAAATTGACTCCATCAGTGGGGAAGGGGAGAGACGTAAAAAGAAGCGAGTTGGTTTTGTTTTGTTGACATTGTTGGTGGTGAAAGAAAAAGTGAAGAGACGCGAATGTTTTAAGAAAAACGAAAAGACTTTTTCTTTTCTTGGTTTTTTTCTTGTACTAATTTGAAGAAAGGATGGTGAGAAAGGCCATGCTTTATTAGCGGCGAATACTATGTCCTGAGCTTTCTTTGATAGCTTCTAGAATGAGACTGAGACTTGTGAGATTGTCAGATTCTACAAGCATCTGCCTCTTCAACGCCGAAGACTACATGCCGGATGAAAATAACATGAGGTGATATTAGCACTCAACCTAAATTGTGGTCCATCTTTTGTTGGATACTATAACATCGACTAGACTGCATTCAACGATTAACATTTTACTACTCAAAGTTCAAAGGTTAACCTTAATTGCTTCTAGAACGAGATTGAGACTTGTGAGATTGTCAGATTCTACCAGCATCTGAATCTTCAACGCCGAAGACTGCATGCCGGATGATATTAACCCTCAACCTAAATTGTGACTCATCTTTTGTTGGATACTATAACATCGACTAGATTGCATTCAACGATTAACATTTTACTACTCAAAGTTCAAAGGTTAACCTTAATTATAATTTAATTCACTGACGTAACATTTTTTCTTGTAGACATTTGTTTTGTTTCAACATTAATTCTAGAAAGAAACTCATTTGGTTACTTTGCTATAACGACTTCGACGGATACAATGTCCTTATTTTAGTTTTAATTGTTTTAATGTTCTTGAGGAGATTGACGGTAAAGATATATTTGTTCCAACATGACCCAGAAGTCCCGAGAGAGAGTCCCGTGCTCAATTAATTTGTAATATTAGATTTAATTTTCTTTCAAATTTCTACTCTTAGATATTGTAGCAGAGAAGTAACTCATGTTTTGTTTTTATGTAATCAATTATATATCTAATTCCACATTTTTCTATGTAAATACCCATCCTCATTATTGTTAAAGTTGTATTAAATATATTTAAAAATAAAGATAGAAATTTTACAACTTTCACTAATAAAATGCACTATATTTTGTGGCCTAGTTGTTAGTTTTAATTGTATTTGTGCACTACCAATACTTGCACTAAGCAGTCACTATCAGAATGTTGGTGTCAGCTTAGAGACGAATTTGAAGTTTTGTCAACTAAAGAGAAAATCATCCTTTTGTCCTTAGCAACAAAGTAATCAGGATTTTCTGCCTTTGTGGCTACTAGAACAAAATGCAGATCCAGATGTTTGGTTGCAGCTGTGCCAAATTCAACCAGATATAACTATATTCTGTCAATCATCTTTCTCCTCCCTCTCATTAGAATATAAATTCACGTTAAATACTCTATCATATTTTTTTATGACAAGTGACTTTTCTTGCAGTTTGAAAATCGTTTTAAATACCATATCAATGTGGGTAACATATTGTGGATTTATAATACCTGCTTTGAATTCGTTATTAAACGTGTTGCCTTACTTTATGTTTTTTTGTTATTTCTTTTCGTTTATGTGGCTAAATAAGGTCCTTATTTCTCCGGAATAAGTGAAGAAAATAACATTTTCGAATTAAATAAGACTTCATGTTTAGCATGCCCAAATGCTTGAAAATACTTTCCATTGTCAATACTGCTGTCATTCGGTTTAATACCTATGTAGGTGTTAGGTGGAAGTATTGTTGCCCAAAATCAGGTAAGTGAAAAAATTGAAGTTTTGAGAAACGTTATTCAAAGTTCCAGCTTTCAATGACTTTCAATGGGAAAAAATTAAGTTTAAATTAAAATTTAAGCTAAATAAAACTCGAAAAATAATATCCGATTTTTTCCATACGATAAAACACGGACCTACAGCTTGAAGAAGGCAGTTAGGTAAAAAACAACAGCAGGAATACACACACGTACTTCTGACATTAGGGGCAACGATATTGCTCCACGAGCCAAAAAGTTTGGGAACCGCTAGCCTAGAGTATTACTTATTTAACCTAGCATTATACTAGAAATAGTGGCTAGTTTTATATCCAATCACGGATAAACTTTTATATCTTTATTTTACCTCATAATTACACACTAACTAGTCTATCAAGAGTTGTCCTTACTCGAGTAGGCCTACTACCAAATGTTCTCAGTCCACAGTGGCATCTTGTCGTGCCGGAAATAGTTTGTTGCGAGCCAGACAAGACGGAGTGGGCAACAGGTGGCTCGCCAAGTGGAGCCATAGGTCAAGGAGAGCGGGATATTTCACTTCCAGCCTACATTAGTTCAATAAACATCCACAACTCACGTCTGCCCGGACAGGGGAAAATATAACCAACCGGTTCCCACCAAATAACACATTGTAATAGCGAAAATATTCAAAACATTATTTACCAAAACAACTTTTTTTAAAAAAGAGGGAGTGGCTTTAGAAGTTGACCACTGTTTAATTCACTGACGTAACATTTTTTCTTGTAGACATTTGTTTTGTTTCAACATTAATTCTAGAAAGAAACTCATTTGGTTATTTTGATATAATGACTTCTACGAATACAATGTCCTTATTTTAGTTTTAATTGTTTTAATGTTCTTGAGGAGATTGAAGGTAAAGATATATTTCTTCCAACATGACCCAGAGGTCCCGAGAAAGAGAGTCTCCCGTGCTCAATTAATTTGTAATATTAGATTTAATTTTCTTTCAAATTTCTACTCTGAGATATTGTAGCAGAGAAGTAACTGTTGTTTTGTTTTATGTAATCAAATATATATCTAATTCCCCATTTTTCTATGTAAATACCCATCCTCATTATTGTGAAAGTTATATTAAATATTAAAAAGATTTAAAAATAAAGATACAAAATTTCACACCATGTCACTTCATTTCTGCAAACAGGATCCCCAAGATCAGCCGAAGAATACTAGTTGTTTGTGCCGTTTTATCTTGTAGTTTAACTCAAACTATTTCATGTCAACGAGGTGACTAGTTAAACTAAAACTATTTGTTTGTGAACTACACATCTATAAGTGTTTTTTCTCACCTCTAGTGAAGAAGGTGCTCTGAACATTATTGTAATGTGTTTTGTTGTTTTTTTAACTGTGCACTTTGAGTCTTACATTAGTCTGGTAAGAGAGTAGGCCTCCATTTCATCTCACAATCAGCCTACCATTACACATTAGTGTAAGTGCAAATAACCTGAACGGTCAGTAAGATAGGGTGCTAATAATAATAATATATAGGGTCAATTTGACAGCTCGAAGATAAATATCAACCTTGTGTCTATGTTAGCCACTCTGCATTATTTTATTTTTAGAAATATCACAGTTGCTGTTTTTCCTGATTTTAATTATCCTTCTCAAATTTTCACCTTGATTTTTCATTTCTTGATTTCAATGCCTCAACATTTAAATTTTAAATTTTTTCTATGTATCAAACCTCTTATTAAAACAATTTTTTTTTCTGTACTTTAATGTATTTTCAAAAAACACTAAGTTTAAATTGTACAAAAATACTTGTAACGAAATGGCCACTTTGGATATACGCATTAGAACATAAAGGGCAACCTGAGTACATTTACAATTTGCTAAGATTGAAATAAACAAAGAAAAAGTACTAAATGGCTGTATTTAATAAACATAAAAATAGAAGGGCAATGCCTAATTGTTTGTAATATTTTGTTTCAATCTGATAAATCAAGCTATTATCACAAAATGCAATTAATTTAGTCCAAATTTTTTTCAATATTAATATTAATTTTTAATGTACAAAACAGCTCAGAATGGAAGAAAGTGAACATAAATTGAATATTTTAGATGTCAATATTTTTATTGACAAAGCTTCGAAGCCGAAATATTTTACGAAGAGAAGTCAAAGCTGATGGTTGTTTCGAAGCTTTGCACACCCCTACTATTCTAGTAAAATCTTGTCTTTTAGTGACCCCATAGATATCTAGCGGCGTGAGTAAAATCCTCAACATCTCCTGGTGTCTGACATCTGGTGGCAGCTTAGATAACCTATTCCAAATCACTCAACTCGGGCTCAAACCAGATGTACAAGAAATATTTTTAAGTCATTGCTATAACATGTGCATAGTAAAATTTGATATAAATGTTTATGTTATCAAAATAGCTACATATTATTTCCTTCTTACAACTACCTTTGCTTTTATAGTGCATTATAAAAGTCATGGCACTCTAGTGGTTAAGATAAAGGTATCAGGATGTTAAGGTTAGTAGGTGTGTGAGACTTAGAACCTCGATCCCTCCATACTTTTTATTTTCCTTGAATTAATATCAAATAGATTACTTCATTTAGGTATGGAATGCTTCCTAAATGTATTATATAGGCCTATATATTACAATGCTAAAAGTTAAATATCTTTGATTATCAAAAATTAAAATGTTCACAATTTGCATGTGCCTACTGGTATTGAGTTATCCTATTATGTATAAGGTAAACTCAAAACGTTTAGTGACTTTAGTCAGTAGATAATATTTTTTTTTTCTATTTTTAACAGTGTTCTCACACCAACTACTAAGGCTCGAGTGGTTAAGGTGTTGAGCTAGTTAACAGAAGGTGTTAGATTTAATCACAGGTCCCTTCATTTTTATTTTTTTATGAATGGCTCTACATTCCACTGAATGTTTTGAAATTGTTGAGGAATGTAATTACCAAACCATGCCTGGAGATTCCCCCCAAACCTCTGGGTTTTCTCTGAAATACCTTAAGCCCAATGAAGAGTGACAACTGAGATAAGATGAGTAGTGGAGGATGATAGGCTAGGCTGATGTCAAAATTGTTGAAGTAAAACTAATGAAGGATTACCAACTGCTGTCGGTTGATATTACATTTTGTATAAACAAATTCCTGGTTTTCTTAGAAATGCCTCGAGTCTAATGACGCATGACAACTCACTCAAATGTTTACGCCACATTCTTATAGATTTATCTTTTCAGAAGAGAGGAGACAAGGCCTAGGTCAGTATGCTAATGACATGACAAGTCTCGAAAGGATGACTACGAGGATTGAGAGGTTGGGTGAAGAGGGTTGACAATGTTCACGAAAGATGTCTAGATAAAGACAATATCTTGATAAAGGTTTATCTATATAGGGTTGACATGGGTAAACAAGGGAATGGGGAAGGATGTCATGATGGTGAGGAGCAGAAGGATGAGTGGCAGGATGAACAGGATGAAGAATAGCAGAAGGATGAGTGACAGGATGAAGAGGAGCAGAAGGATGAGTGACAGGATGACAAAAAGTAGAAGTATGAGTGACAGCATGAAGAGGAGCAGAAGGATGAGTGACAGGATGAAGAAGAGCAGAAGGATGAGTGACAGGATGAAGAGGAGCAGAAGGATGAGTGACAGGATGAAGAGGAGCAGAAGGATGAGTGACAGGATGACAAAAAGCAGAAGGATGAGTGATAGTAAGATGAAAAGCAGAAGGATGAGTGACAGGATGAAGATGAGCAGAAGGATGAGTGACAGGATGAAGAGGAGCAGAATGATGAGTGATAGGATGCCGAAAAGCAGAAGGATGAGTGACAGGATGAAGAGGAGCAGAAGGATGAGTGATAGTAAGATGAAAAGCAGAAGGATGAGTGATAGTAAGATGAAAAGCAGAAGGAATGACCGGATGATTGATATCTTACATCCTTTAGTGGCATCCCCTTTGGTACCACTTTTGAAATAGAATAGAAATAAGGACCATAAGGATTATACTAAAGATAGGACCCTTGAATCCTTAAGGATATTTGAGAATTCAAGAATTAAAGCTTACAAAAAAAAGTTAATTTTTTCCAAGTTACCAAATGCAATTTGTTTTATAGCTCTAATACTGCTTATTGATGGTTCAGAACCATTTATACACATAGGATAAACTTAACAATCAGGTCCCAGACCAGTAATTTAACATTTAACTGAATGTATTAATTTTATAATGAATGGATTATAAGAAAGAATGTTAATATTCTGTTATTATTTATATTTTCTATTTTTTTTTAAATCATATTTCCTCTTAGGTTAATCATTTATTTTCAAGATTCAAAGATAAATTAAAGATTTGAATTCATAAAATAGTGGATCCGACCCAACTTTAAAAAATACAATAAGACAGATTTTAATGGCGGCACTCTTTAGGGTAGTGTGCCTATTTCCCTTATACTTCTAAATAAATGTTAATATTTTTATGTTATAGTTAAAGATGAGCCCTCAGATCCTTAAGGATATTTTAGGTTTTAGGATTCAAGACTCAAATAATTTAAATATTTTTTTTTCTGGTTAAATTTGTTATAGTGATCTAATGGTGTGTGTTAGTAGTTCAGAACCAATTATAATTATAGGACGAACTAAACAACCAGGCCCCAGACCAGTAATTCAACACTTAATTGAATGTATGGATGTTATAATGGATGAATTCTAAGAAATAATGTTAATATTTAGTTACCCTATGTATTTTCTATGATTCTATAATATTTATATTTACTTTTATATTCATAATTTTTGCAAGATTCAGATTCGGATTCAAAGGTAATTGGAGATTTGTATTAACAAAATAGTGGATTTGATCCAACACTAGATAATATGTTTGTTATAACATTCATAGATTTAGTCAAGCAGTAAATGGTGGCCTTGGGTTTGGTTTTTAAGTTCGTCCTAAAATTATGTTGGGCTAAATCATCAATAAGTAGATGAATAAGAGATAGCGAATATATTCCAATTCAAAATAAAATATATTTTTATGAATATTGATTATGCTCAAGGATTTGCGGTAGTTGAGGCTTTGAAGGTCCCATTCCAATTATTATGAAGGTTTGAAAGACATTTTAAGTGTCTGGCAGGCACGGCTGTGGAGTCAAAAGCAATTTTGGGTGAGGTCGGTAAAAATTTACAGACTCCAACTCCGGCTTCAAAATAAAAACTTTTAGTACTATAACAATATATGGTCAAAATATAATTTTAATTTTATATTTTATTTTATTCTTTAATACCAATATTTGTAGTTTGTATTGACAAATTTATTTAAATATAAATTCACAAAGTCAAAGAAGCTTCCCATGAAATAATCTGTATTGGAGCGTTTTAGTGTAGTAAATTTGTTATTACCAATTAATATACTTTAGCCACTTTTGAGGAAATATAGGAACAACTACAAGAATGGAATGAGGAAGTAAAAGAGTGTGGAATGAAATTTAACATGCCAAAGTGTGAAATGATGGTAATGACAAGGAAAAGGTTAAGGTCTAATAAAATTTTAAGGTTATATGGAGTAGAGCTGAGAAAAATACAGAGCATAAAATATCTTGGAAACATGATTGAGGAGAAAGATGGAAGTCTAGAAAGGATTAAATGAGAAAAGGACAGTAGAGAGAGTTGTTCTATAGGTGCATAAGAGAACTGCTATGGAGAAGAGTTGTCCTCTTGAAGTGTATGGAAGTATTTTACAGGGCGTACTTTGTACCTATTGTCACATATGCACCAGAAACATGAAAAATGAGTGTAAGAGAAACTTGGAAAGTGGAGACTACGGGAATGAAGTTTGTGAGGAGCATGTTAGCTGTCATGAGGAGAAACAAGAGTAAGAATTAAGTTATCCGGGAAAGAGTGGGGGTACAGGGAGTTCATGAGATAGTAGAGGAAGCAAGACTGAGATGGTATGGACATGTAATGAGGATGAAAAAAGAGAGGATGCCAAAGAAAATGTTGGAAATGAAGTATGTGGGAAAAGTACCACAGGGGAGGACAAGATAGAGATGGGAGGAGCAGATAATAAAAAGTGTTCAAGAGAGAGGAGAAGAATGGAAGAAATTAGAGGAGGAAGAGTGGTGGTACAATAGAGGAAGATAGAGGCATTTTACTAAAATGATCCGGCCACAACCTGGAAACAGTTGATGATGAGCCAATTATGAAGGAGGAGCCAGAGTCGAAGCTAAGCCTGGTGTACCAACTTCACAGCCCTGCTGGCAAGCCTGTGCTACAACTTGAAATACTGTCCGGTCTATAGGAGCTCTATTCTTATTCCCACTAGCTGGTCTTACCCCAGTTCTTGAACACAGCCAACAAGTTGTCTGCGCGCGGCCGCCAGCCGAGGGAATAGAGGGGTGGTATCCTCCTTAGAGCTCTGAGGAGATGTGACCCTCTAGCCACAGACATGTAGCAGTACACTGCCTGGCACATCTGGTGAGCTATAGTTGGGCAGTGTTTCTGCAAGCACAGTTTGTGGAATTTGTTGTTAGTATGATAAACGAACCAAATTTAACTATTCTTTAGAGATGAGCCTTTCAAATCCTGGACATTTGAGAGATGAATATTTATATATATATATATAAAATTATATATATATAGAAAATTATATATATATAAATATATTATATATATTCATTATATATAAATATATTATATATATTCAATATATATATTATTATATATTGAAAATATCAAATTCTTTATCTGGTTCCGCAAAATTTACAATTTCAATCCTTTTCCATGCACATAAACTCACATTAAAAATACAGCCAAACATATTAATAGTGAGCACCAAGAGACCAACCAAATATACTCTACTGTATTTATAAATAATTAGGTCATTATTAATTTTTTATAATATGCATCTATTTGAATTTGAAAATACAAGTTTTGAAATATTGGTTTTAAGGTTCATTACGAAATGTATGAGCACTAAGAATCTACTTTCAAACTGTTCTCACCTTTCCTAAGCTCAAATTCTGTATGACTTTGTCCAATCTCCAGTTGAGGATCTTATCTGAGAATTCAGTCGACATGTTCAAAGGAAGGAAATCAGCCAATGTCTTCATCTCTGAAATAGGAGTAATATAGGGTGTCAAAAATTTTGTAATCACAATTAGTGGGTCTGCTTTTTATTGACAATTTGACTTTGAAGAGTTTGCAGACTGAGTATGTTAAAAATCGTTTTTGAAATTTTACCAATTTACAAATAACTTTTTTATTATATCGCACACCAATTAACTTTCATAACACGGTTCATTAGTTACAGACATAAGCGGCCATTTTTCACATCTCATTTAAAAAAGTACAAGTTATAATGGATAACATGAAAGTTATACATAAATCCATGTTAAAAACAAAGCACTAAGGTATAGTACACATTACGGCCAACTGACCAACAAAATCAACCATCAGCTGAGTGCGGTGCCACTATACAACTTACTAAACAATAACAAAATTTCTTCTTTCTAAGTATTTGTGTGCACTGCATCTTACTCCATGTCTGGGCAATCTACACATTCACACTAATGGGCCAAGGACTTGCAGGACTTTAAAGGATATGTCCCCACAATTGTGTGAAGGGTAAATGGAAACAATTTAGCAAAAACCCACCAAGTAAGCCCTGCCAGAGTTCAAAACTAGACCTCCTTGATAGTGGAAATCAAGTAAGTCTTAGTGAGGCTAACACCTTAGAATCCAAGAATTATTTTTTTAGTTTAACCTGTTAAAACATATTTCAGTAGCTATAGAATAGGAAATATCACTAGTGGTCCAGATCAAGAGAGACAAAACAAAGATTTCCTGAATCCTTATTCAAGCCTTCTAACATACACTTTAAATCTTCTAAAGGTGAAATTATGTTATATGTAACCAGCACTATCAATTTAACTTGACCAGACTTTAAACTTTTGTAAATATATCTTCCAAAATGGGAATGCCAGGCCTCCACCGTGGTTCGGATTCCACTTTAAACTGTAGGTCCTCCATTTCACCTCACTAATCACCCTACCATTACACATTAGCGTAAGTGCGTATAACCCGAACGGGTAGTAAGACGCGGTGCTAATAATAATAATAATCTTCCAAAATAAAACATTCAAATGCACAGAAGCCTGTAGTTTGAATCTCAGCTGGTTGTAGTGAAGGTGTATTTTCTCCACACCATATAAGAAAAAAGAAAAAGCTAAAAGAATATGCAGATTGAATTTCAAAACTAAACACAAACTCTAATTTACAAGCAAACACAAACACCAACCTTTTTTGAATGTAAAACAGCATCCATGCTTATTATGATCAAAGACTAGTCTTCCAGGTTTATCTGGGATTATTTGAGGTCCCTGTGTTTCCTCACTTTGCCTTGATGAGTATGGATCAGAAGTAATGGAATCTCCCTGAGGCTTATTAGGATTACTTTGGAGTGGAATGCCTAGAAATATAAATGTAATGAGTTATTAAGTTATTAGTTTTTTTTGTTTGTTTTTTCTGATGCATTTGAATCCTGATAATGCAGATTGGAGCCATGTTTTAAAGTGAACAAAACCTCACTCTTAGCTATACCTGCTATTCTTAGAGCCATTAAAACATAACTTGACCATGAAACACCCAAACTAGTTAGGTATTCATTGTTCATAGCTATTTCTTGGGAACCACATAATACTACTTATTTGGGATATCTGTATATTAACTCTAATGGGATAGGCAAGAGGAAGATATAGTTTTAGAGGAGCCGTGCCTGCATTTGATTGGCCGGAGAGTGAGAAACCATTTATGATTAGGATTCTGACCTTGAACTCCACATCGCCAAAAATCCATTCCATTAAGAGCATGAAATGCCTTAAGCCCTGTGATCACTGATGCGAGTGTAAAGTGATCAATATTTATTTGTATTTGATGTTGCTTAATGAACTATATTTGAAACAAATCACATTGCCATGAATAGTGTACAATCACACATTTCTCAAATAAAGTAAGGTATTATTGTTCTTTTTTTAGATGAAGAGTAGGAAATTTTGCTGGTAATTAAATTTTTGAATATTTTGTAAGCCCCACATGTGACTTTAACAAGCTTACCCAGCCCAGCCTCAACAAGCATCTCAATCAATTCTTCTTCCTTGTGACGAGATGCCAGAATCTCATCTGGATCTTTGAGATCAAACACTTCATTCTAAAATCATTTATCATTTCCAAGTTAATGTTTTATAGTCATGGAGAAGGTGCTGCCATTAAGTTTGTTTTTTGCCTCCAATCCAAGGGATTGTAGTATTTGTATAAAACACTTAATCAAAAACAAGGCTTTCTAAACTATTTTAGGCACTGCTTGGTAAGAAATCATTTACTACAGCTGTAAAAATCTTTCTTGAATATTTGATAAAAATAAGAGAGCATCTATAACAGTAATAATAAAATTAATATAGTCACTGAATTGATATTCAAAGAACAGGAATGTACTTTACTAAAACAGCTAGAGATAAAACTTAAGATTATTATATCCTATGTCAGATTTATTTTTTTAAATAAATAATATTGGCAAGTAAGTTAATACTTCTTAAACCTTTTTTGAAGTGTTTGTAGCATTCCAACTAAAATCAGGATATTCTTCCAGAGATTCCTCTCCAGAGTTTGACATTGTCGTATCTTGCTGCAAGATATAAACAAACATTAACATTAACTTACAAGCATGTGTATGTGTTTACACTGGAGTCGTTAAAAATTGTCTTGTCAAAAGAAGTGATTCTCAAACAAAGTGCTGTGAAAATTTTCCTATAACTTTAAATTATATTTACTTTTTTATAGCAGACTTGATAGTTTATAATTATCTTAATCAGTTAATTATTTTAATTTTGAGTTTTGGGTGTTTCTATAATAAATATATGATCATAAAAAAGGCTACTCCTCTACTTAATTCACGATACCTAAACCTAAAGGTGACCTTACACTGAGACAAGAGGCAATAATATGTAGCATGCTACATATTGCCTTCTGTTTCCTATGCCATATGATACGTGTTGCTACCTTCCCACCGGCAGTGGGTTCAGAGGCAACAAAACCATGTGACTTGTCATATTGTTTGTTGTATTCCGTGTCCCTATTTTGAGTGTTTTAATTTTCTAGTGCATAGTTTCAGTGTTTCGAGATGAATTGCTCAAATGAGAAAAAAAAAAACTAAAGTTTATTGAAGGGTATAAGAGTCATTACGTACTTAGGGATCACCGATTAATTGAGTATAAAAACAACAAAAAGGTGGATAAAAAGAAATTGTCAGAGAGCTATGAATAGTATATTGCAAATTAATATCCATATGAAAAAATTTGAAGTAATTGAAATGCATGTTGTAATAACTTAATTATCAGATTAGAATGCAATATTACAATCATTTGGTCAATACATCTATTTCTAAATGATTTTAGTGTAAAAGTAAAATTATAATGTGTTTCAACTTGTTTTCATAGCTGAATATTAATTATAGCTTGAGTGCTGTTGATGGTGAATAAACATTTTAGGGAATTATTGAGAGATAGTTATAATTAATGTAATATCTTATTAGAGTATTCAAGATAATTAATTCAATAAATAAATAAGCATTATTAGAATGAATGTCACATCCCAAACTTAAAGAAGAAAATAAATAATCTTTGTGTCCAATTTCATCGCAAACACACAGGCCAGACAAAAACTACTACTAGACAATAACAACTAGCTGTGATACTAAATCTTGTTGGGATAAATTTCGTCCTACAAACACTTGTCTGTTCCACCACCTTCTTAGCCTCCTACGATTTTTTACCTCTTCAGCAAGAATAAAATAAGCCGCGGCCACAATCATCATTCTCAATGACATCTTTGAAGCCGACTGGCGATTGGAAACAGAAGCAATTTTGTTGCTTTGGTGTAGATGCTTTGTAACATGCTACAGAAATCGCAAGGAGCTGTGTTCTCTGACATACCACATAGAGTCAACATGTTGCATGCTACATGTTGCCTCTTGTTGCCTTGGTATAGGGCCGCCTTAAGGACGTTTCATTACAGGGATGCTGCCATACATAAGGTATGTGTTAAAACTGGTTGAGTGCCAATGATATATGGGTTATGGCAACATTAATCCTATTGAACAAATTAATAAGCAGTAATTTAACTTCTTTTTGTTTCACTGAAATTACACTGAAAAAATTACAGTATATATCAAGACCTTGAAAGTAACTATCACTAATATGTTGGTATAGCAATTTAACATTTATTATTAATACTGGTACATTTTTATGCATATGTTGGTAGTTCTGTTTATACTATGTTCTTGCCTGATATGTATTTAGTTTTTTAGCTCATTATCTCGTTTAATAAATCTACTTTTCAATCCGGTAATGTTTGATGTTCATAGAGTAAACGTTATAAAACCTGTGGTGGCACGTTTTCAGGTTATGGGCCCAGAATCCTTTTAAATGAATAAACATTTATTATTGTCTGTGTGCATCAAGAATCAACATTAACATTAACCTCTAGAAGATTTAGCCTAGAAGTAGCCTTGTTAGCCACCATGACAGATGAAAAAAAGTATCGTTTTCCATTAGTTGATGATTCAAACTTCAATAACTGGAAGTAGTTCAAAGTGATTACCAAATAAAAGTAATTTTCAATGAAGCTGATAGTTCTGAAATATCGAATAAGAAGACAAAAGAACTGGCGGAGTGGAAGAAAAAAAGATCGAAAATGCAAGTCTCAATTAGTCCAGAAACTTTCAGACAACGTTCTTGAATGTGCCAAGGATAAAGAATCTGCATTTAAAAAGATCGAAAATGCAAGTCTCAATTAGTTCAGAAACTTTCAGACAACGTTCTAGAATGTGCCAAGGATAAAGAATCTGCATTTTAGTTATAGATTTCCCTTATGAATACCTACGCAAGAAAAGGCATAGCTAATCAGTTACTTTTATGTAAAAGTATTTTATTGATGAAGTTTGATCCATCAAGTGGGGTACACTTTAATAGATTTGATAAATTGATTCGTGAATTACGGTCAACGGATGCTACATTAGGGGAATTAGATATTGTCTGCCATCTTTTAATCACCATGCCGAGCGAATACAATGTCATTGTTACTGCTCTGAGACTCTGGCCGAAAAATTGACATTGAGCTTTGTAAAGAATAGGTTATTAGATGAGGAACAGAAACGATTATCGGAGGTCTAACAGCAGAAGTCATAACCTCACATTCCTTTATGACCCAAGCAAATCGGAAAGTTACACAGAGCCATAAGAAACAGTCTAAATATTTTTATCAACCAACTAGGCCTAATCAAAACACTCAGCGAAGTCAACTTTAGCGCATATTTTGTACAAAATTTGGACATGTGAACTTCGAACGCTGTAAACTTAAGAAGAAACAGAGTGAAAATGAAAATAAAGCCCGAGCAGAATTCAGTTTGGCAGCCAATACGTCCTTGGAAGTGGATTCTGTTTTGTTTACATCTTGGTATCTTGACTCAGGAGCTTCATAACACATGATCTGTGTAATTATCGTCATCTTCTGACTAATATTCATAATCTCCCAAGTCCTCCGAATATCAAGCTCGCAAAATCAGGGGAAAATTTAAAAGTGACAGAAGTAGGTAATCTCTGTGGATCTTTTGAGATGGATGAAAAAATCAATGTGATCAAGCTGGGAAGTATTCTTATCGTACCTGGTCTACAACATAACCTCTTATCAGTCACGACTGGATTCCAATGGATGCAAGGTAATTTTTGAAGGAGGTGTAGCAAACATTTTCAAGCATGACAAACTTGTAGCAGTTGCATCCGAGTCTGCCAAAACGTATTTAGTAACATTTTCTGTTAAAAATACCTGTGCCAATGTTGCTGAGGTATATTGTACCAATCTATGGTACAAGCGACTGGCGCATATTGGCAATACCAGTTTGAAGTCTCTTAGTGAAATGGTTGATGTCATGAACGGTGTGTGTAAACAAAAACTTATAACCCCGAAATCCCCATGTGAGCACTGTATCCAAGGTAAGATGACTAAATTGCCTCATGTAAAAACTCGCTCAAGGGCTAAGTACCCCTTGCAGCTTGTCCACAGTGATGTCATGGGTCCGATCAGTTCTACATCATATGACTTACCCTAATTGACGATTACAGTCACTTTACCTCTGTGTACACGATCAAAGAAAAGTCAGAGGTATTTGAGTGTTTTAAGAAGTATGAAGCTCTAGTAACTGTTCACTTTAATCAAAGAATAAGCCGCTTCAGGTGTGATTGAGGTGGAGAATACTTATCTTCAGAAATGAGAAAATACTATGAATTCAAAGGTATACAGTTTGAATATACTATCAGATATACACCCTCTCAAAACGGAGTAAGTGAACGCATGAATAGAACACTAATGGAGAGCGTGTGCGGTGCATGTTATTAAGCACAAATGTTTCGAAAGATCTCTGGTCAGAAGCTGTGATGACAGCAGTATATATATGGTTAATAGAAGCCCAACAGTAGCTTTGGATTGTAAAACTCCTGCTGAGGTCTGGTATAGTCAACGTCCAAACTTGTCAAAATTGCGTGTTTTTGGCTGTATTGACTATGTACGCATTCCTAATGAGCTACTTAAAGGGAAATTGAACAATCGTACCCAAAAGTGCATCATGATCGGCTATTGCCCCAATGGCTATAGGATGTGGAAGCCTATCACGAGAAAGATTGTTTTGGCATACGATGTGTTTTTTGATGAAAATGCCACTTGGAGTGGAGAAAATATGACCACATCCCCAGCAGTGAGAGCATCACTACTTGGTGAAACAGTTACCATTCCATCAGAAGGAAGCCTACCTTCAGGCGAAGCCAGTCATGAAGAGTTGGACAAAGAGATGCCTCCACTATCAGATGAAGGTGAACTTCGTTGTAGTTCACGCCCACGCATGAAACCAAGCTATTTGCAAGATTATGTAGCATTTGCTATGAATGCAGAAAGCTTTCTTGACAATTTGCCTCAAGATTTTGATGATGTCAAGGGTAGACCTGATGAGAGGAACTGGAGGCTAGCTATGGAAGAGGAAATGAATTCCCTCAAGAAAAATGACACCTGGGAACTGACTTCCCTACCCCCTGGTAGGAAAGCTATCTCCTGTCGCTGGGTCTTCAACATCAAGAGAGATCAAGATGGTAATAAAGATTGCTATAAGGCAAGGTTGGTGGTTAAAGGTTGTCAACAGAAGAAAGGTTTCGATTTTAGTGAGACTTATGCCCCAGTAGCACGTATGACTACTGTGAGAATGATGATAGCCATCATTAATCGAGAAGATTTACATGCATGTCAGATGGATGTGAAGAATGCATTTTTGCATGGAACCTTGTCCGAAGAAGTTTACATGCAACAACCCCCTGGTTTTTCAAGTAATTTAGAACTTGTTTGCAAGCTAAAGAAATCATTGTATGGCCTCAAGCAGGCACCCAACGTGTGGAACAAGTGCCTTGACACTTTTCTTCGATCACTTGGTTTTCAACCAGTGCAGAATGATCCATGTCTGTACCTACATGTTGTCGGTGATACCAAGATCTACATACTGATTTTTGTTGACGATTTGATCATCAGCAGTACTCATATACAACCTCTTGAGAAGATCAAAGCTGCACTTCAAGCTAAATTTGACATGAAAGATCTGGGTAACTTACACTTTTTCCTCGGAATAAAAATTGAAAAAAGAAACGATGGTATATATCTTAGTCAACCATCTTATATCAAAAGACTTTTATGCAAATTTAACATGGAAAACTGCAAAATAGCTAAAACACCAATGGAGACAAAAACCCCTATTGAAGATGGAGGATCAACCTCTATAATTGGCATCAAGCCATACAGAGAGCCCATAGGCAGTTTGATGCACTTAATGTTATGCACCAGACCTGACCTGAGTTTTTCTGTCAATTATTTCAGCAGGTTTCAAAGCTGTGCAACTAACACTCATTGGGAGTCACTGAAGCGCATTCTTCGCTATTTACAAGGAACTTCGCACCTAGCTCTGCACTTTCCTAAAGAAGAAGGGACACCCCTAATCACATATGCTGATGCAGATTAGGCCAACGATTCCAGTTGTAAGTCAACATCTGGATTTCTTCTGAAAGTTTTGGTTCAACTGTATCTTGGACAACTAGAAAGCAGCCCACTATTGCCTTGAGTACCTGTGAGGAAGAATTCATTTCACTTGCCAATGGGAGTTAGTGCGTGATAAAGTTCTAAATATTGAATATGTTCAAAGTGAATTTCAAATTGCTGACATTTTAACCAAAAGCTTAAATGTTACTAAGTTTAAACAACTATGTAAGTGGCTAGGATTGAATGCATCATAGATTATGTATTCCTCCATGTTCCCAACATTTACCTCCTTTCACACCCTTGTTTCTAGCACCCACTAATAGAATTCATCCATGTTTAACACATTTGCCTCCTATCAGTGCACATTTAAAGCATGTTAAATTGAGGTGAAGTGTTGAAATAGCAATTTAACATTTATTTATTATTAATACTGGTACATTCTTATGCATATGTTGGTAGTTCTGTTTATAGTATGTTCTTGCCTGATATGTATTTAGTTTTTTAGTTCATATTAATATCTCGTTTAATAAACTACTATTCAATCCGATAATGTTTGATGTTCATAGAGTAAACATTATAAAACCTGTGGTGCCACGTTTTCATAATATAATTGCTGAAGAGCCAAATTTCAACCAAACAAATAATATAAAGTTGATTAACACATACATTGGTGAACAATTCACTATTGTTGGTTTACATATACAAACATTTTGGTAACAAAGTCATTTGTATCCACCTGTGAACTAGGGTTCACAGGTTACTACGGTTCTCTCAGGATGGTTGAATGTGGGGCACAAGAATTGATGTCCTGAGGCTTGACGATTGCCAATGAGATTTTCTTGGGGGTGGTCTCAGAAGGTTACATGTTCTTTGGAAATAGTCTGCATAGGCAATAATGTGAACAGTATTAAGTGGCAAAAAGACAACTAAAGGGCCAAATGTCTGTGTAATTATTTAAAGAGAAATTGCTATTTTCTACAAATATATGGAATGAGGAATAGGAATTAAATTTAGTTTTTAATTTTGAACAGTGGAAGTATTTAGGTTTTAGTTATTTTGACAGGTTGTAGTCGAGGCCAGAGGATGAAATTTCAGGGGAGAATCAAGTGACAAAGATTTTTTTTAAGAACTTATTAATAATTTGTAGGCCAGTGGCCTCTTTACTCCCAGTCAGCCAATTGCATGCATGAGGGTGCCAAATGCTGAGTCAGAGTTTCCTCACATCTGTAACTAGGTGGCTTTTTTTTTGCACCAATGTGACACTAATGTGAATTATTGGTCTTCCTGTATGGCAGACTCAATTAGTGGCCTAGAAGGTGGTTGAGCAATGATCTTAGTGGCCGTAACTCAATTTAGATCTTTATTTGTAACTATTTGGCTATAAGACTTGCTGAGGGAACATTGAGAGAAAATAGATGTAACTGGCACAATTCTGGAAGTCAAAGTTGAGATAGAGAATGTATGAATTGAGTTACCATCAAATTTAGAGAAGCAGGGGCTTTCATGTACACAGTTATTGAAACTTGTGCCTTTAGGACCACTTTGCCATCCCCTAATACCTTGACCAGTTTAGAGAAATTAGTGATCTGAATAGTAAGATCAGTGACCATGTTAATCAGGAAATTCTATAAATGTATATTAGTAGGTTTCCAATCAGCAAAAAGAAGCCTGAAGAGATTGTTAAATATATCTGATTGGAATTTTCAAAATTAGGTCTACTATTATTTAGTAAGTGAGGGTGAAGAAGTAGATTTAATAAGGATAGGACCTGCCTTGGTGGCGTAGTTGGCTAAGGCGCTTGTCGTGTTGAGCTCGACCGCCGAGGACGGGGAGATCGAGGTTCGAATCTCGGTCGGGTGAACTGGGGTGGTTTTTCCTAAATGGTTTTCCACTCTCCCTCCACGCAAATGCGGGTTCACTTAATCTAATTAAAACCTCCCCAATTCCTAATACATTAGAGTAATTAGTACTTAAGTGTATAACCCAAACGGGTAGTAAGACGCGGTGCTAAATATTTAAAAAAAAGGATAGGTCTACTGTTACTAAACTCAAAACTTAGCCTTTTAAAACAAGCGGACACCTGAAAGATTAGAAACCCCACTTTTTAAGAAGAATTCATAATTTCCCTCTTTGATACCAAGACAATCCAATTGAAATCTTATTTTCTAAGATCCACAACACCAAATACATTTTTGACACCTAAAAAATGTACTTTGTCTAAATGTTTTCAATGCCTGGAATAATGAGATATCAATCTAGGCCTACTGGTAATAATAATAGTCCTTATCTTTTATATATGCTATAAAACATTTGAAAATAAAGGTTTTTTAATTTTACTAAACTATATGTTTATTATTATAATAAATTCTTACAGAATTAAGAGGATGAAGCATCAAATTATGCATAAACGATAAAGTTTCAAAAAAAAATTCAACCAGAAGCCTATAAACAATACAAAAATACAGAAATCCCACAGGAACGTAAAAGTTTACCCACTCACTGTTGTGATTTGTGGCTTATATGTTACTGCTCATGTTAATATCTTTGAAGTCATCAAAATAATAACTCTGTGCAAGTCAATATTGTAGGACATCATAAAAACATGTGATATTTTAAATTCTTTATTTTATCAATATTTAAACTATTGAAATTTTAATTTATTTGCACATAGAAAGTTTGGGGTAAGTTAAAGAGGTAATAGCCAAGCCGTAGTAGTGAATAAATCAATGTTTGTTTTAAAAATGGTGCTAACTAAATAAATACCACTTGTATGGTTTTAGTTGTTTTGAATTCAAGTGTGTGTTTACTGATGTCCAGAGTTTATTGTATAACAAGCTAAAAGAATACTATGGATTGATTAAAAACTAACCTTGGGTGTATTACAACAACAACAACAACAACAACAATAAAAAGAATAGATGCAGTCTTTGTAAACTGTTTTACAGCCATATAAAAACGGTAAATTTAGTTTGGGAAATGTTTCGGTGTGTCACCCCTTATCAAACTCAGGTTGGTGTATGCCAAGATTTTTAAGCAATATGGTAGACCAATATCCTGTTTCTTCATAGAGTTATTTTTTTATTTCATCAAAATAACTAAGAAAATATGTTTAAATGTAGATTTTCTGTATCAATATGTTCATAAATTTAGTTTAAAAATGTTGATCTTATTTTGATAAAAAATATATAGGTCTATATTACAAGTTCTATATAAGTGTCTAAATGCAAACCATATTGGTGTCCTATCTCAATTTTACCTATGATGTACTGGTACAGATCTAATGGTCACAGGTAGACCTACATACAAATCATTCTTTACTAACCATTAATATTTATTAACAGACACTTTAAAATTCAGACTAGCCAAGTTTAATAATGTAATTGTGATCACTGGTTGATGGATTAAGAACATATAAAAATTATTATTTTGCAGTTGAAATTGAAAAAAATGAGCTAGAATATGATTATTATTATTATTATTATTATTATTATTGTTGTTGGCATTGACATTCCCTCAAAAAGGTGACAAGTCTAAGGTAGAATACTCTACTGTAGATTTTCTTCAGTGTTTTACCAACAAAAAAACTAACTTAAATACCAAAGATTATTAATGCCGGCAAAAAAGACATTTAGGTACAGGACTATGTACAGTAATCAAAATTATGACAAATGAGGTATGTTTTAGATACTTTACTACATAATCAAATTTCATTTCTCAGTCCTTGTTACATGACAGGATGACTTCCGCCATGTTGGCCAATATTTCCTGGAATGCTTCAAGCTCAGAACTACCATAGTGCCACCCAGATGAACCTATTAATATGCCGAGAAGTAATTTAGATTAAAAAACCCTATGCTTCTAAAAAAAGCATTTTAATTTAGACTAAGATCATTTCAAATTTGTTAGTAGACGTACTTGTAAGTGGATTGAAGTTTATTTGATTTAATGTATAGTGAACCAATGGTGACACACACTTCCAACTTCCTAAAGCTACATAGCCTTCCCAGCAATCCGTCCAAAATAATGTTCCAGGCAATTTGTGACTTTCAATAAGTTAGCATAATCTCTCAAGAAGATCTATTGGAGATATAAAAAAAATGGGATAGTATAAACCAAGGGCAGGATTTTTTTTTTCTGTTTGAAACTTTGTTTTTTAGAAGTTATACACACAACATAAACAAATGCCTGTGAAAAAAATCTAAATTGTAAAAAAAAAAAAATTAGAACACTCGCTGAGTCACACAATAATTTTCTACCAAGCAACTTTCAGTAATAAATATAAGTTGTAATTGAAAAATTGATCAAATTTAATGCAGTGAATAATCTTTTCGCAGCGAAACTTGATAGACCCTACTTAGAGAAACCAAAACGATAATATATGACCATACATATAGGTAAACTAACATTTTTTTAAATCTTCCTTGTGTTAATGAAACTTTCCTATTTGAACAGTTCAGACACCTTTGAATATCCCCAATGGTGATTTAATGTATTTATTAATAAGCATGAGTTTACAGGAACTAGGTATACAGTTTCTCTTTTAACTTAACAAACCTGATTCTTGTAAGCGATTGGGCCTAATTATATTATTATTATTATTAGAAAACAACTAGACATCTTATAATGAAGAAATTAAAGGAAGATCATCACAGATCTCAAGTGCATATGAGCAAATTGTCAAAAACTCTCGACTGTGTAGGAAACGTTTCAGAGTTTGATTAATAATTTTTTGGTACACCAAATTTAGGCCTTGTTTTACCAGTAAACATTTTAAAAAACGAGCTTATTAACTCAACCTTTTATGTGTGAATGAATAATGTTTTTTTACTAACTAGCTTTAAAACTGCATGAAAATAGCAATGAGTATTTTAAGAATTTCTTAATGATTTTGAATTTGTTCACAACATTTATTTTGTTACAATCGGAAATATGCTCTTGTTGGTGTGTGTAAAAGGTCTAGAAATCATTAAGATGGTAACAATCTAACACAGGAAAAAAGTTTGATGTTTATCACTACAAAAATTTACAAAATACTTTTTTTTCCCCCATTAATTTTAACCCACCAAAACAAACTTTTCAGTGTTGCAGTAATTTCCATAAAGAAACCCCCAGAGGAAAACCTGTAAAAGTGCAATACAGTTATGTTATGTGTACTTTATAATCATATTCTATGAACAGAAGTGCTCTATACTTGGGATACACCAAAACTATAATATTATTGTATCATAATCTTATGAGAAGATGCATAGACGTTTTCGAAAAAGGTTATATTTGTAAATTATACTAATCGAGAGCAGTTGCAACACCTGCAACAATAATATTTGAGATTTCTAGCTTTAGAAACCTGCATTTAAACAGATGTAACAGGTATTTTATATGGCAAAACCAACTCTTGAATAGGGCCTATAAATTAGGTATATGTTGGAGTATTTACAAAAATTTTAAATATCTTTTAATGATTTAACACTTAGTAAACATAACACATACCTAACTAAAATAATACTGTTAAGTAGGGTTAACGATATCAATTTTCAAACAATAGAGACCACAGATCAATTCACTCAATAACACAGAGCACCATGGATCACTTGACAATACATTAGATTAACACTGCAGTCTGCAGTTAGCACCAGTGATCTCTATAATAAAGTGGATGGACATAAACATACGCATTGCCAAGGATTTGCTTCATTGTGGGAGGGACAAATTTAACGGTTTCTTTAAATTTTCTTGTGTGAAAAATGTCTCTGATGAATAAAAATGTTATTGTTTTGAAAATAATTAAGTATTATCACATACTTGCCTGAAGAAATATTTACATTAAAGGATATACAATTAAGTTTTACAGGTAATACTGTACAAATACGAATAAATTCTATAATATATTTAAATATGTCACTATTATTCATGTTGTTTACAGACTGCTAAGACTACACTTAAATTTATAGTTGTCTATTAGCATGTATATTGGTTTCACAAACCACATTAAAATGAAAGTTTGATCAATATAATGAGTAAAGTATCGTAAAACATGATTAAATTTGTTTAAATAGCAAACTTTGTGTAGTTACCATACGTTCAAACGATCACTTAGGTCAGGCATCCCCAACCATATGCCCGTAGGTGCCATGGCACCCACCGAGCCTTTTCCGTCTGCCCGCCACTTTTTGACCACTGCTTAAATGTTATTGACTAATAATTTTAATCTGTCACTTTTCCGACAAAAATCAAGTTTGTGCTTATCTTCAGGTATGCAGTTTTCAAGAAGTTGGTGATTAAAAGCCCCTTCTTTCCAATCCTTCCCTCTTATTCCTCTTTCTTTACCGGTCATTTACAAAGTGTACTTTTACTCTGAGCTTCAATTCTAATATTTTTAAGCTGAATGGTTTTGCTTTTCACTAATCTCAAAGATCTACCCCCTTTCATCATTCTCCCCCACTCACTAATACCATGCTATTACCTTTTATTTCCTTTGTTAATATCTCGATATGGGTCTACCCAGCTTTATTACCTGAATAAACACAGAATTTATATATATTTAAAAAATGCACCCAAGCACCAAAATGGTGGAGAGTAGTTAAATAGTTCCTTGTGTCTTTATTTTGCTCTTGTTAAAATCGTAAATAAAACAGTATTTTTTAAAGTTATTTTTTGACAGCTTGGAGGGGGTTGAACCCCCTTTACCCCATGGCTACGGCCATTAGTATTACCCACAACCACATGTGACCTCACAATCAATGTTGTAAACTTAACATAGCAGTTGACCGGCCGTGTGTATAGCGTTAAGGCTGACCTCTGAGCCTGGCGGGAGTTAGTAAATTTGCCTTGAAAAAATGACTGGGGGCCACTGCACTACCGTTAGTTTTGAATGTAGTCTAAGGTACAAAAAGGTTGGAGACCTCGGACTTAGGTTATAGCCTTGTAGAAAGAATTATTAAATTTCAATTTAAAAAAGGTTGGCTCATATATTGTATATTGCTTTCAGAAACCATATTATGGTGAAAGTTCAATAACTATAATGAAACAAGTTAGCTAAAAACTGTGTTATATTCGTTTCAATAACATACTTTGTGTAGAAGTCTTACATTCAAAACAGAATTTAGGTTATAGGCTTGTAGGAAGTACGATAGTTACTAAACCCTGATTTTAGTAAGAATTACAAACTGTAAGTCTTTATTTCGTACCATAATACTAATCTCATATATTAATATTTTGGTTGGATAAAGGGCCATTTAGAACAGAAAATAGAAATTCCCTTATGGAAGGTCTTTAATCCTACCTAAACACTACGATAGAGTAGGATTCTGGTATATTCCATTCACGATAGGATTTTACCTGGATGACAGTTCGAAAATCATATGTTTAGGTTTTGTGTTGCCAACACTTGTAAAAGATCACAGTTTTGTTATAAATGTAAAGATCTTTAATTACCTGTAATCTATTACATTTAAAATAACGTAAACTTAAATTTTCTCATACTATTTAATATTTTTAAATAATTTATTTTTGTCCAACTTGAAACAATATTTTAAACATAATTAAAAGTACTTATTTTTCGTTTTGGAACGTTACTGATTTGGTGTAATATAGTGCATACATCAATACCTTTTAATACAGTCACCGTATTTATTTGGAAAAGAGAAAATTGTGTTCATTTTTTAACATACAATACATGATTTTATGATTATTTTTTATCGTATTTTGAAATATTTAACTGAATAAAGTATTTTCATCAACTGCGTGTCCGCATCATTGTAAAAAAACTTGTTTACCGTTATATTCAATCATATGGTTTAAATTCGTCAGTCGCCCTTTTGAGGCTATGTTCGTTAGAAGTTTTTGTGAAAGTGGTGTGAATATATTTTTTAAATGGAATCAAACGATAAATAAACTTTGCGTCTGACCTAAAATAAATATATAAATAATATTGGCCTAAATCATTGTGGTTAACTATCACATTAATATATTACCATCTGTTTTCATTACAGTCATCCAAAGTGATAGAGGTCAGCTTTTGGCGTAGTGATATATTAGGGATAACTTCTAGTAACATTTCGAGCTGTCATTCAGGTAATCTTATCTCGTGAATGCCTTATACGAGATAATGCCTACCAAACTAGCTTTTTCAAAAATCATCTAATACATTCGTCTGCATCAAATAATTTAAAGAAAAAACTCATCAGTTTCAAACTTTGTTATGCTATTCGAAGCATTTAATAGCACATTTATTTCATTTAACTAATCACACATTGTTGTGTCTCATATATTCAATAAAATTAATGAAAAATGTGAAAATGCTTCGTGGCGTTGTATGTGTGTAAGAGAGAAACAGATGACCAAAAATTTCTATCTCTTATTAAATAGTATACAGCTCGAAAATTTCAGCCACATATATCCATCCAATTATATTATAGAGATCAATGGTCAGAACAATGACAATACAATTATTAAAATTCTTAAATGTACGGGTCTGAATAATTTAAAAATACAGTGATCAGACAATAGAAGTCAAAAAATGCTATTATCGCTGCATATAAATGGGCTCGCAATTTAACTATTCCACCTAGAGATATTTAAGCAAAAATGTTTGTTTATGGTTTTAAGTAATAAGATGACCAGATAAAATAATTAAGATAACAAAAAACAACATTACTAGTAAAATACATATCAGCTATGATAAATATTTGCTCATTATTGTAAACGCTTTAAAGTTGCTTGATATTGTTAAATAACTTGTATAATTATTATTTCTGTTAAAATTAGCTCGTTACTTTGAGGGGGTAGGCAACTTTATACACGTCGTGTAACATTAATATTGGAAAAATCATAGATAGTGCTAGATTTTAGATTTTAAAAAAATAGGCTTATTCAAGCTAAGCTCAGGATTCCTAATAGTGTTTGTCTAAAACAATCATAGTCAGTAAATAAGTAGTAAATATATAACAATAGTATGGTAAATTCAGTTTGCTAGCTTGTATAACGGCTAAAAATTTAAATTCAGCAGGGTGCCCACAGGAGGGGGTCGTGACACAGACTGCGTCACTTGATTTTTTGGGGGCTTTATGAAAAAATCTTGGGGGCATGAAAAGTTATATTTAAGTCACAGTAAAAAATAAAATGCTTATAAAAATGTGAGGTTTGTTGGTGAAGAATAGAAGCCATCATATCATTTTTTTTATTAAAACAATTAGTTGTAGGAATTCAAATATTCAGAAAGGACAAATCACGGTCGCTGACATTCATGGCAGTGGCCTGAGTCACACTACCGGCGTACAACAACAAGTGAAGTGGTGAGTGGCGTGCGCAACAGTTGTCATGGCAACGCATGATTCACCAGCACTGAATACGTATTACAGGGCCATTTCGTGTTCCGTAATCAGTGTATATATAGTTGTCTTGTATCTATGTTTGTGCTATACAAATTTTATAAATAGTTAATATTGACGTATAATCATATGTCATATAATTTAGTGTGATGGTTTTCATTGCGCCTTAGTGGTTTAAAACGTTTTGTTGGAACTACATTATTGGGTATTAATTAAAACTTCAATATACTGAAAAAATAAAAGCAGTTCAAATATAAGTGTCAAGAAGTCATGTGCAATGCTATAGTCAGGCACGACAAATGGCTAGAGCACTGCTAAAAGAAACATCAATATAAAGTTAAAAATAATTTAAATATAAATTACTAAACTATTGAATTCAAGTGCAGTGTTGAAGGTCAATGGAAACATTACGTTAATGTTGATCTTCAAGCAGAAAGTAAAAAATTACAACAATCAGGTGAGTTTACAAAAGTTACATGAATTTTTTTATAGGTTTTTTAATCGAGTGTTGATTTTCGATTTCTTTTAGTAGTGTATTTGAAATAATTAATTCAACAGAGTATTTTAACACCAACAAAATTTTGGTTTATCTCTTTATAAAATAAAATAAATAATTATTAACTTAACAAAGATTGAAAACTTAACACATTCATCACTAACGAATTCTACAATCTGCAGTCACTGCATGACTGACATTATTCGAATTGTGGGAGTCTAAGTTATGGTTGGGTTTAAACTGTGCGCATGTGCAAAACGTTAGAATGATCAATCGAGTTGGTAAATTATTCGAATACTAATAATTCGATTAATAGTCACGTTGCAGCACTTGCAGCAGTAACCAAAGAACAAAGAAATACAGATTAGAAAAGAATTCAATTTTCATATTTTCTAAAAATTTAATATCCTATTCTGTCAATTTTTCAAATTAATATAGACATACGTAATTGCATGAAAGCAATACATATTCTGTGAAAATGGATCCCACGCAGGATGTGAGCAAATGTGAAATAACAAATGTGATTATTAGATATGTAGAGCACAATGAAGAGGTGCACAAGGCCCATTGAAATATAGATTAAAGCATTTACTGTGGTGGATATTAATGGCGCCAAATTAAATTTGATATTAATGGAAAACTTAAAGGATATCGGGCTCAATCTTAAGAACATTATTGGCCAAAGTATAGATGGATCCATCAATATGAGAAGTGTTGTAGCTGGACTAACAATTCTTATTCAGAATTAGTCTAACACTGCTTTTTGTGTGTGATGCACATTAAACAGATTTGCACTGGTTATAGAACAGTCAGTCAATATTTGTTATCAAATAACGGGTCGGTTTTTAGTCCCTGAAGAGTTTTATCACCTAATCAGTTCTGGGCAAGAAAGACACACTGTATTAGTCAATAAACTGTTTCATAAAGAGAAAAGTAATGAAAAGAGAAAAAGACTGAAAAGGGTATAAATCAATAGATTGCATAATAAAGCTGTTTCCATAAAAGGAATTCTAGTATGTTATGCTGAGGTGAAGTTAGCTTTGCTTGAGTTACAGAATCCTAGGGAATTCGACAGTGAAAGTAACACACTGACAAAAGGGGTTCTGAGTAAGCTGAACAATAAAATGATCATATCTCTCCATGTGACTCATACTGCATTTAATGTAATGCATCCAGTAATAGTAAATTTACAGTGTATGGTGTTGGACTGGGGTGGTGTACAAGCTATGATAAAAAATGTCAAAACTCAGATCAGTAATTTGTGAAAGGATGAGGAATGGTCTAATGTGATGTGTGAGGCTGAAAAGTTCTTAAAAAATCATGATGTCCCTGATTCAGCAACAAATAGAGTTAGAAGAAGAAGAGAGGTTTATTGATTGATTGGGTATAGATGCACCTATTATTGAGATGAAGAAAAATTAAAATAGAATTGTATTTTAATTTGCTAGAGTTACTGCATGTTCGGCTTGAAGATAGATTTTATGACCATAGCATAGACATGGCATAAGAAATGGGTTATTTCATACATTCAGAAGTCTTAGAAACAACAACAAATAATATTTCCCCTGAAAACATAAAAACAAACTTAGTGAGTTTTGCGATTGGGACAACAGCATTGTAAGTGAAGAGCTAAACACATTCAGTAAACTTTATTTTTCCACTCACTCAAGCATATCAATTGATGATTTGATTCCTCGTAAAAGTTGGAGATCTAAAGACACAGCTCTGAAAAGAGGGGCACGAAAAAAGGAAAACCAAGATGGACCTCGACAATGAGTCTGGAAGGGAAACAGAAAATGAACCTGAATAGATTAAGAGTTTCCGGGTGACAAAGGGTTTTTTGAAACCTTATCGGTGCGTAATTAATATTTATGTTTTCAATCCATTGAAAGTTGTCCATAAAACTTTCCTATCTTTGGCCGTAGCCAGTTTTTCAGCTGAAAGAGCTATGAGCCAAGCTAAATTAATAAAAAGCAGACTCAGGTCTGCGATGGGAGAAGCATGGCTTTAGAACCTCATGGTTCTAGCTTAGGAGAAAGACTTGTTAAATTCGATTCATAATGAAGAAATAATTGATGGCTTGGCTTTATCGTCATCACAAACGAAGAATTTACTGTGCTGAATATAAGCCAAAGCAACTAGAACTTCATCAAACCATTATTGTTTTATCTTCTTCATTTTTTACAAGACACAGTATTGATATTTTGTTGCTTTCCTATTGTCTTACAGATATTAATTTCATGTAATTAGATTTTTACTATTTATTTAATTTAAAATGAATATTTCTTTGCAAACTCTACCATTTTTAACCTTAATCTAATTGTAATAATAAGTTAATTACATTGACATTTTCTTTGAACTTGAAATACCTTATATGGGAATGGGGGGGGGGGGGTAGATTCATCAAATTTGGGAAAGGGGTAGGGGGGGTTGAGTTGAATTAAGTAAAAGTAGTAGTAAAAATAAAATAATAATATATGTTGTAATATAAAGTCATCACGCAATTAAAATACATACAGAACCTTCAAGACCGTAATCGTAACCCATTCAACATTGAAGTACTGGGGACATATTTAGAAAGCAGCCCATATGCGGAAAACATGTTACAGCAAATTTAACACAGATTTTACGGTTCTTTCGTGAGTAAGTTAATCTTTGGTTGATGGTTCTGTTCTGAGACTCTTTGGCGGCAGATATTTTCTTTTCTTTTATGGAATAAAAAAATTATTGTTATTTAATACAAACTTTTAATTTCAATCTATCAAAGTCTTTGTTGTTGTCAGAATATAGGGCCTTGGTAAGTATATTTATTTTACAAAATGGCATTTTTATACCAGTGTAGATGAGCGTTTAGATTTTTTTAAAATTCTCAACCATCTGTAGTCTAGTTCATAAATGGATATGTAACCATTTGTAATACATACTACAAATTTAAAAAAAAACGACAATTGTGTTCAGGAGTAGAGAACTTTTTTAATTATTTATGTTGAGAAACTATAGCTTTTTTTTTTAAATTCTGACCTTTAGGCGTTATTAATTAAATAGACAATAAAACCTATATTAAAATATTTTCTTTGGTTAGTTAAATAATTAGTTTCAAAGACGATCTAAATAATATGTCTATAATATTCGAGACCTTCTGGTTAGTACCTCCTCGAACAAACTATTTGACAACTTTGCATTGAAATAACTATTCTCTAAATTTAATTTATTTGGATTTTAATAAACTTTAAGGTTAGGTTATGCTAGGTTGATTTCTTCACCTTAAAAACCTAAAAGATTATATTTATCTAATTACTATGACATTATTAGATATGTTTTAGTGTACTCGTTTTTTAAGTTTCTATGGTTTGAATACATTTTGGGGTAGATAATGTTAATGATAACTTCTGAGAAAATATTTGTTTGCAATAACAAACTCAGCTTGTAGTGATATTAATTCCATAAGACACAAAAAAATATTAGAAATTAACTTAGCAAATTTTGATTGGTTAGTTAAATAAGTAGTTTTAATCAAATTGTCTATCAAAATACCCACCTTACAACTTGTATGGGAAAATGGGCTACAGTGTGCACTGAGGGCAGTATTTTCTGTTTTTATTGTTTATAAAATTATCTGAAATTTGTTTTCTAGCACTTATACAGATAACATAAACAAATTTTTGATTAGCAACAACATTTTGTTAAAAAATTCTAAATCTTAAAAAAGGTTCTTAGAAAAGCTTTTTAAATGTTCATTTGAAGCACAGCCTTAGAGAATTCTATTCATTAGACTGTTTTGATTCTTCATTTCATTCTGACTAAAATATTCTAAAACAATTAGTTAATTCAAAAGTTTTATTTATTTGCTCATGTAAAGATATATATATATATATATTTTCAGAACATTATAAATACTGTAAAAAAATGCCTGATAAAATATTTCCTATTTAGTTAAGATGTTTGAAGATCCGCTCATGTGCAGTTGAGATATGTGACGATTTGCTTCTGGTTGTTTCGTTAGTAGACATTCAAAATCTTAAAATTAAAATTATAAAACAACAAATACCATACTCATGTACAAGGATTAGGTTTATTAATATACTTTAAAAAGAAAACTATAGTAGCCTACTTGTAAATTGTTTCATTGACAGGTTTATGTGGACAGATATCTATGCAGAAATCAATTTGAAGTGTTCTACACAATATTATGAGTAAGGCTAGAATGTTTGACCTTAACAATCATGAAATATGTGTGCATATATGCCCTTAAAAATACCGATACATGACTTAAACATTAACAAATTTGCCCTAAAAATTTATATGAATGATAATTCATATTATTAGAAATATGCCTCAAATCAAGGAAATAACTTACAGCAAAAGAAATAAGCCAATAAATCTTTAATTATTGATCTAATATTTTTTTTGGAAACTATCAATATTGACGAGTGATTAAATTGATATTTATGACATAAGCCCTAGTTTTAGATTCACCTTGAATTTAATTCCTAGTAAATTACATTTTTTTATGCTAGTCTGACCTCAAATATACACATTTTACTTTGCATATTATAATAGCATATTTTGATCAATTTTTCATTTCATTTCATATTTCCACAACTTTAAGGGCCTAAGGTAATATTTCAATTAAAATTATTTAAATAACTGTATATTTCTAATTTCTATCAAAAATAATATGTGCTTAATATTTCATATTAATGTTATTGTGTTACTATTTTACAACCAGATTACTTGTAGGTAAGAATCATATCTGGTTTTGCTTGCTCAAAACAGATTCACTATTCCTGAGAACATCAAGTAGTTTATAATTGTTCAAAAGAGACCTTTTCTAGAGAAACCCAGGTAGTAAGAACTTTGGGAGCTCAGCTACAGAGAGGTAGTGTCATGGTGTCACTGACCACTTCATAGTTGGCCTTCCCCACCCCACTGTATTCTGGTTCTGCTTGTATCGTATTGTTTTAGTTTATACATCCGAGCCTTAGCTATGAGATATGGCTGAACGCTATCGGGTGAATTAGATTAGTTTTCTAATAATTTGTTTTTTATAATTCTTTCACAATATTTGTTTTATTATAATTGAAAATTTGATTTTGTTGTGTGTATAAGTGCTTGAAAACATTAAATTTATATTTATTTGACAACAAAAAAACTCCTGCTCTTGGCTCATACACCAACTATGCATAACATTACATTAGTCTGCATCCAAAATGGTATTGTAATTTAAGTTTCATAGATTTGAAGGGTTAGTTTAATATTCGGATGGACACCTATATATTAACGATAAAGTTGTATAGCAATTTTCTCTAATACTTTACATAATAACAACATGCATTTTTTTTTTTGCATTCTATTTAACTTGTAAATTTAATATTAACTATATTTATAAAAAAATGTTACAAGTTAATATTTACTTAGTTACAATACGACATAATTTCGATTAAATTAAAATTAAATCAAACATTCAATACAAGAATATAGTTTTGAAGTTATCATATTATTATAGAGAGTAAGATAATGTTCTATCATACACAATGAATATTTATAATACAATGATTTAAACAAAATTTGGTATTTTATAATTAAATCATGCCTTAACTGTTGAAAAAGTTCAGCCATTTCCCACTAAATGGGTCTGTTATCTGAACCACCTCTCCCTCTCCTCCCCAACCCCTTTTTGGCATTATCTATCTTTCCATCTGTTTTTGTAAGCCCAGCTACTCCCCCTTTCCTCAACACATTTATATCCTGTTCAGGTAAAACCCTTGACTTGACACCAATTGTCTTTCACTTTATTACTACTATTACCTCCAAACCTGAGTTATTGAAAATGTTCCCTGTGATTTATTTGCATGATGTATGTCAAAAGTCTTTTTTATAAAGTAGGCTTGATTCTGTTTAGCTTATAAATAATTTGCATAAACATTGTTTCCTTGATTAGATAAAACCTGTTTATAAGAAGAGGTAAAATTGCTAACACCCACCTTTGTGGCGTAGTTAGCTAACACACTATTTCGCGTAGAGCTAGACTGCCAGGGACGAGGAGATCTAAGTTATAATCTCGGTCGGGTGACTGGTTGTGGCTTTTCAAAAATTGTTTTCCTCTTTCCCTCCATGCAAATGTGGGCTCACTTGCTTTAAATTCAACCTTCCCAATCCCTAACCTATTAACGCAATTAGTACTTAAGCGTATAATTCGAAAGGGTAGTAAGACACGATGCAAAAAAAAAATGCTTTCTCAAATAGCTTTATTTATGTTTTATAGACAAACAAGACCTTTTTCTACTTACAGCAGGATTAATTTTGAAGATATTAAAATTCAGGGGCGCACCCAGGAATTTAATTTAAGGGAGTGGGCCATGTGTGTCAAACCTATTATTTCTTCCCTCTGAAAATTGTCATAAAATTATTTTAATTTAATACCTCTTTATTTTAAAATAAATTACACTCATATACACACTCGTATATATACAGGTTGTTAAAAAAGGATGAACAAATTATGGATATTGGTGTGCATATTAAAATGAGTAAAGGAATATTAAAGATGTTACTTGTGTCGATACATGAGTAAACTCTAATAATAATAATAATAATAATAATAATAATAATAATATTAATAATAATAATAATAATAATAATAATAATAATAACAATAACAACAACAATAATAATAATAATAATAATATTAATAACAACAACAACAACAATAATAATAATAATAATAATAATAAAGGTAATTTTGTATTTTTGTAATAAAAAATGTCACGATGCATCACACAGACTTTTGCTTTAATCTTAAAAATATGCATTTACTAAAAACTCTTAAGGTTTGTGAAACAAAATAATAGGTGTCTGCATTTTTTTAGAAATACTACTCCAAAGATCATAAATGAAATAATACTCACTGTTACTTACTCTCTGGCATTAGGAACTAGGAATACTGTTAAAGAAGTATTGAGAAAAGTGAAACATCTTTGTGTGACAGAGATGTTTTTCTTTTCTCAATTTTTCTTTATTTGTTTATAGCTCAGAACTTCTAGTTTTATAAAAATATGTTTCCCATAATAGTACTTCAACTTTACAATGATAAGTTACTATTTCAAATAGTTTTGGGAAATGATGAAAATTTGTAAAGTTTCCCTCATTTAAAGTAAGTTACCCTCAAAGTTATGTTCATGAGAAAATGAGAATTTGCATCTTGTCTATAATGACAAACAGTGTTCAGATATAAAATTAATTCAAACTCGTTAGGGTAAATTTTAATAAAATCCATTCATTCTCTTTTTGCCCTTCAATAAATTACTCTTAAATTTAGAGCTAGATATCTAACTCAAAAATTTCCTCGGGGGGAACTTATGAAAACCCCAGATACCAAGCTGTAGCCCAATCTGATAAATAGTTTCGACTCCAGCTCAAGATACAGATAGATGACATAGCGAAAACAACTTTGTTGGTTTCAGGAGGTCATGAAACTTCAACATTTATCAAAACCTCGAGTTGTCGCGACAAAGTAAATATTTGTTTACAAAGCTTAGTTACCCGCAGCGGTGTTCTAGCTGTTGCTTACTGTTGATTTGATCGCCATTGATGGGGAGGTCAAGGTTCGAATCTCGCCTTCTATAAATATATATAGAGTTTTAACGGTTTTCCACAAGTGACTTATCATTCTGGTTTTCCCATCTTCACTTCATGCAAATGGGGATTCAATTCCTCTTAGCTACCTTCCTCATCTCTACCCAATCAGATTAAGCCGTTAGTAACCTGTGTGCTGAACATAGCAACTAAAATGAAAAAACTTAGTTCTAGATGATTTATAATCAAATAATAATAAGTTTATGATTTTGAATTGAAACATGGTTTACAAAGTTTTTTTGATTAAGATTTTTTTTAGACCTTATAATGCAATGTTCTTGGTAGTATGGTGTTTGAAAAAAGTTAACAGTAGGGCCTATTTGTAAAGTGAAGTAGGGGTACAGTATGTAAATTATATTTAATAGAAATAAAATTTAACAAAATGAAATTTTTCTCATAACTTTGGCCACCTTTTTTTAAAAGATATTTCTAATTTTTCTAACAGCCTATCACCTGGAACAAAGTGTGGTTTTCACTTTGATTTTTCTATCTTATGTACAAACAAATTGTTGTGCACTTATTTTAATTTTAACTTCCTTATACCATATTATATTTAAATAATTAGCGTAAGTAGTGACCATAAAAACTATATCACTGAAAAAAAATTAAAGGAAATGGCTCTATTTTCTTTAAATATTGGGAAGAAAATATATTTATAAATATTTCTACAGTAATAGATAAACTAAATAAATATGTCACAATATACTGTAATTAATTATTTCCTACGGTAGCTCAGAAAAATTATACATTGAAAGGAATTCAAGCCCTTTCCCTTTGACTTTGGAAGTCATTATATAAAACCCCGAGATTGTGGCTTAAAACTCGGTTTCACTTCTTGAAGAGAACATTGGTGATAGCTTGTCTTTTGTTGAGTAGCAAGCAACAAAGTTGAAAAGATTAGGGGGAGGGGGTGTGTCCGCCTGGATTAACTGTGTAATGTAAGGACACTCTGAAAGGGTGAAGTATAGGAGGGAGAGAGGGGTTAGTGGGGTGATTGTCATAGCTACAGCAGCAGCACAACTCTAGTGAGGTTATAATATATGGAGCTAGATTATTAGTAAATATGCAACCAAGAGAGACTGTGAATCTAATAAGTTTTAATAAAAAAAAATCTTTTATATGTTTTTTTTACTATAAACATATAAACGATTTTTTTAAATTAAAACTTATTAGATTCACAGTCTCTCTTGGTTGCATATTTACTAATAATCTAGCTTATGTAATGGGGTTAATTAAAGCTAAGTGTAACAGTTTGATTGATGTTAAGCCTTTTCCACTCTAATTTAATAAAATAACATACATATTGATAGATTTATGTGGACAAAAATTTATGCCTCTTCCGAGGTTCAAGCATTTCAGGAGAATATTGTGGAATGACACCCCTACTCTCAGATAAATAACTAACACTGGCTCATAACCAGTGTGGGAACTACTAGCTTAGTGGGGTACCAGTGTTGCTATTTGCTTGGATTCTCAGCATCTCTTCTATTAGGACAAATGTTAAAACTTTGAACTTACAATGCTGCCAGCATTTTCTTTTAGTTTTATACCCCCTTTTTCTTAAAGACTGTCGAAAAGAAGTTCTAGAAACATCTCGCTTGGGGAGATAGAGGATGGTCTTTCCTTCATAAGGCCTACAGTTTATTAAGATGTTGTCCCTGGGTGTAATCAAAATCTCTGAATCAGTATGTCAATTAAAGTCTTCAGATTTGGTTATTAAGTTCTTCTTTTGGATTTCTTTTGGATTTCTTTTGAATCTTTAAGATCTCAAATGCTATAGGATTTAAGGTATTTAAGTAATCAAAGTTTTATTCATCCCATATTTACCAACATCCATTCTATTACATACTAACTACCACCAAAGACCCTGATCATTGGCAACAGAAAATTATTTGGCTTGGCCTAGGCGTAATTAAAGTTTTACCTTGACCTAGATTTGAGAAATGAACCAATCGGAAGAAGGACATGGCATCCCAGACAGAGAGACCTGTCAGAAGTTGACTGAGCAGTTTGCAGAGATTACTGGCACGGATGAGGCGTGTGCCCAGTTCTATCTGCAAGACAGAGACTGGGACTTGGAGGTACAACATCATTCAATAGATCCTTTTTGGCGATAGCATAGGTCGCTAAGGTGTCATGTTTAGTGCGAGAAACTATTTGTTTTATGCCTTCCTATGGTTTGTTGTGAAATCATGTTATTTTATAATTAAATTACTATCCAATTATCTTCACCAGTCTACATGAGAGCAAAGGTTTCAAACACCTTTATTCTGGCTTCCTGGTGATGAGAAGACTAGTGCTAGAACCTATGCTAGATGTATAGATGGTGTATTTTTCCTAAATGGTGTATCACTCCCATACTGATGATGGGACATTTCCTATAAATTATACCTCCCTTTTTATACCACTTTAGTGTTGAATTAAGTGGATAGCCCAGATGGGCAATAAGACACTTCATCCAAAAACAAACTCGGTGAACTTTTGATTAGTAACTGGTTGTAGATAAATCAGTTTGCAAAATAATTGTGGCTATACTATTTTTGTGTGTCTATTTAACAGTGCACAAATTTCTGTCATGAGCTAGACCTTATTCATGATAAATACATACAGTCAAATTAAATAACCTAGAAAAGTCGGGTAAATTTTTTTATTAGAGGGAAAACTGGGAAATGTCAAAAAAATTCCACTAAAGATGTAAGTGATTTTTCTTATGCCACCCTCCGCCCCAAATAATTATTGGCTTGATCGGCTCAATCACCGACTACATCCACCTTTGATGCCCTCTATGCAGGGAGAAGATGTGAGGTGGGTACTCCGAAGGGTCAATACTCAATCTTTTTTTTGTTTTCTGTTTCTACCTCCAACCCAGGCAGGAGATCTTTTTGATCTATTCAGTACTTTGGGTAATATGTATATATGTTTATAATATAAATTAAAAAAATCTAATTGCAAATAAGGGGATTTCCAACTGTCCATCCACACATATGTAATACTCCTTTAGCCGAGTAAATGTTTACTCATATCTCTGGGTAAGAATAGCAATCCTAATAATTCATAACTAAACCAATTTGTGTGTATATGTAATTCATAGCTTACCTAATTAATTGTGTGGTTGTGTAGTTAGGGAGATTTGCGTATGTGAGTTGGCAGCAATATATGCGGACAAAAGTATTGGTGTTAAAAAAAACTAGCTTGAGAAAGATGCTTGACTGGAGATGGCTCATGAATGCTAGAGGTTGAAAAATAATCGTGTGAAAAGGAAAATATTACTTTATTACTTGTGGTGAAAGCAAATTATCTAAAGGAGCCCAAGAGTGTCCTTGATAAGGATTAGACGCATGTTCAGAGGTACCTAAACAATTGCTCGAAAGGTATGTGTTCTTGAGCTATTTATATCACTGGACTTGGACTCTGTGGAAATCCGTGTGCTGGGATCGCCGAACAGACAGTTATCTCAACAGCTGGTCACCGTAACAACCGTTAGATGAACAAGAACTCAAGGAAATATGTGAGGGGCTGTGAGTGAATTGGGAGTTGCAAAAGGCCAATTAAGAACACTTATAATTAACTTAGTTTTTTTTTATGATTTTAAGGCTTCTTGGCCAATTATATTCTTTAATGAGCTTGAACTTTTGTTGATATAGTGCTCAGGCCTATTAATAGTTTGTTTTAGGCTGATTTATTGTCCATCACCATCATCACCTATTAGAGTAAATTGTAAGGGGGTAAAGTTTTGATTTGTGTGTTAAGGTATAATACATGTAGGAGTTTCTCCCCAACATTGTTTTTTCCAACCAATAGGTCAGAGTATAGACAACATCACTAAACATATTAAATATTCATTTTCTTTTATTTCTCTATGCCACTCTTGATGTCACCCAGAGGTCTTGTAGAAATAGGCCAGTGCCTACCAATATTGTACGGAGCAACATAGCCGAGGACCGATAAGTAACTTAACTATTGGAGTTCCACCCAATATTACAGAAATCTTACAAA
Source organism: Timema shepardi (assembly GCA_902151425.1). Taxonomy (NCBI): domain Eukaryota; kingdom Metazoa; phylum Arthropoda; class Insecta; order Phasmatodea; family Timematidae; genus Timema; species Timema shepardi. The sequence continues at coordinate 6,531 of CABFVX010001034.1, read as the reverse complement.
GATAAGAGAAAAATCAAGGTTTTTAAATACTTGACAAACAAATACCACTCATTTCACACCTAAACACTAAAATATACGTGAGAGATTTTGTTTGTCGCATGTTAACAATTTGCACTACCTGCTTCAATGGCCACATATTCTAACTCGCTACTCTCGCAGTAGACTAGACTGTCAATAATGGGAAGATTAAGGTTCGAATCTTGGTCAGGCGTACTGAGGATGGTTTTCTAATTTCTAACTTTCAAATGTAAGTACACTTCCTATAAATATGACCTCCCTAATTTCTAAAACTATTAGCTCTTAACTTCTTACTATAATCAAAACAATTGGTTTATTTTTGAATACTATCGTATATCTATCAACCATTGGCTTTAAATATTATATACAATTTTTCAATATATTATAAATATACCAAGTAGATGTTAACGCTTCTAACTCATGTTGCATAATTTAAGATTCCATAATCAACTTCAGATAATAGATTATTTCAAAACTAAAGGGAGATTTTAATATACATTTTGCTTAATATAACTTCATTTATTAACTTCAGTGTCATTGTAGGGTAAAAATTATTATTGTATTTTTTATCAAGTTATTCTACCAATGGTATTATTATATACTATTCGATTTTTCAAGATGTTCTAAATAATTCAATTTTATAATAAATACAATCAAATAATTTGATCATAATTTTTGACTAAGACTATAACACATTGTAACTCAACACGTGATTATCAGAATCTCTCTCTTCTTTAAAATAAAAGAAAAGTTGTTATTCACCAAGGAAAACTGAAAAAAGAAAAAGTCAGTGTAAATTAAAAAATATAACCTGGAAAAATAGGAAAAGTCAGAGAATTTTATAATAGAAGTTCTCAAGCCATCCTGGCCTTAATGTTGTATTTTTGTCTTGTTAATAATAATAAAAATTAGCACCGCGTCTTACTACCCGTTCGGGTTATACGATTTAAGTACTAACTACGCTAATGGATTATGAATTAGGAAGGTTGAATTTGAGGAAGTGATTCCGCATTTGCGTGGAAGGAGAGTGGAAAACCATTTAGGAAAAACCACCCCCAGTTCATCCGACTGAGATTCGAACCTCGATCTCCCTGTCCTCAGCAGTCGAGCTCAACACGACAAGCATGTTAGCCAACTACGCCACTGAGGCGGGTTTTTGTCTTGTTCAATGAACATATTAAATGTGAGAGGAACAATTAGGGTAACTGACAAATCTAGAAAATGGAGTAGGAATTATGAACTAATATTAAATAACTCGTTTCATTATGGGGTAAACTCTATTTTCCCTGAAAGGTTTCACCATGGTGTAGCTTGTGAGGTAGGGCCATAGTGTACTTACTTAAGGTAAAACGGCTACCTTTTAGGCTAAACTGAGTGTTCCACGCATTATACAATGCAATGTATTTTTCACTTATATTCTTTTATAACCTTTGTGCTTATATTCATGTTTTTGTCACAATGCTGCTTGTAGAAATTACATTTACTAAAATCTGGAGCAATTTCACTACAAACATAATTGTACTACTAATGGTGGCATATTTCCTACATATAATTCATAAGTTTTGATCATGCATCAGTGAACACACAGGCTCAATGTTAGGCTCATTTTCTCTGGTTTTCTGGTGATAGGGAGGAAGAGGTTAGAATCTTGGTCATGTATATACTGATTTTGTTTTCTAATTTCTTTCACACTCTCCCTACATATGAATGTGGATAAATTTCCTTTATATTCTATTTTACTTACGCCTAACATATTAAAATGATTAAAATGAATATATCCTTTATGGATAGTAAGGTGCCATGAGATTTTTGTTAAGTTGACCTCTTTTTTTCAGCGGTCAATTAACGCATTCTTTGAAGTATCCCAGACGGGTGGCGTAAGCATACTTCATGACGGCGATGCAGCAGGGATTGTTATAAATGTTGAGTAAGTAACTCAATCTTCTAAATAATTGTCAATTAACTCGCACACTAACTTCTTAACTTGGGAATCACATAATTTAAAAAATGTGTATTACATATTAATGACAGAATGCTACATAAAAATTGATAAAGTTGTGTATTTTATCATTGTGCGCAGCAAAAAGCTGGTGGAAGTGTTGAGCAAGGCACAACCCACAACAGAACCCCCACCACGATTTAGCTTTGTTACATGGAACTTAGATGGTCTTGATGATCACAACCTAAAGAAGAGGACTAAAGCTGTGTGTAAGATTGTGGCCACGTGAGTAATGATGGAAATTTTCAATCTTGATCCCTGGGAAAAATTTCAGATCATTGAGTTCAAGAGGAAATTCAACACGTTCAACCACCAAACAATGTAGTTTATATGTGAGTATCAGAAATAACTAAAATCATTGTCTATCCCTTATTGTAACTTATATAACAAAATGGAAGTAAGCAACCACTCATTCAATTGTATAAAGCTAACAAAACTTAGAAGGTGGAAATTATCTATTAGCTACAGATGTAGCCTTGTCAAGTATCATATTTGTAAATTTAAAAATTGACATCTGGACACAAGAATCGAAGATGAAACCCTTGGCTTAGTGCACCAATGCTTTACCACTGAGCTATCCAGGAACCATGCAATGCTCAGGGTAATACTTCATTCATAGTTGCTCATAGTCAGTCTTATACGAGTGAAGAATAACCCTGAACATAGGGTGGTTCTTGGATAGCTCAATGGCAGAACATTAGCACACTAAGCCAAAAGTCCTGAGTGTGATTCCTGTGTCCAGGTGTCAATTTTCAAAATTAAAAACAATGTAAGTTAACTTATGTTTATAGTAGAAATGGGCCTAATCTTTATTTTAATTATCCGATTCTTCATTGTACTTACATATCTTGAATTCTGATCTTATAAAACATGGTAGGCCCAAACATATAGGCTTATTTATTACATTAATTCTTAATTTGATGAAAACACTGTAATTTAATATTAATAATCTTGGTTGTAATTAGCTTTTGACATATTGCTTGCTGTCAAGGAATGTAAAACGCAGAGAATTAAATAAAAAAATTTATTGGTTCTCCGTGTGTGTGAAACATGGTCTCTTACCTTCATGACAAAAAAAACTATTTTATTCCAGGGGTGCAGAATATGTTCAGAGATCCAATATTTCCTCAGAAGATAACATTTTCATAAAAAAAAATCCTGAAAACTATAGCACTCAAAATAAAACATTGAATATTTTATAGAGGCTGAAGGGGATTATTACCTACTACATAGTTTGGAAAATTCAAATTTAAACATATAATTTTAGTCATAGCTAATTTATAGTACCTACCTTATAAAAAATTTGTTTGTCTCCCGGAATTGGCAACTTTCCCATTTCCTTGTGTGCATTACATATTGTTATTAATTGTTCATTGATACCAGTAAGCTTACCGGTACCATCATTTAATTTTACATCTTGAGAGTAAGAGGCAATGGGGTGTAATTCCGGGAGGCCTTGGTTTGATTGTTAATTTTCATAGACTTTTCGTTTTTTCGTAGACTCTCCACTACTGCAAGGTCTTTCACTATCAACCACATTAGGGGAAATACTATCACTATTTACGACTGAGTCTTTCCTGGTCACATAATTTACGTTTTACAAAACTTTCAATACTCCCTTGATCCTTACTTCTAGGTTTTTCTTGAGGATGTTTATTAATTACGTGATATCCGAGTTTATCACGTCTGCCACACCATTCACAATAAGCAGAGTTGACACAATAAACATTTGTTTCACTAAACCATCTAATTTTTTTATAAACATCTATCTATTGTACAATGTACAAACCTTAATAGTTCTACTAAAAACATCAATTTCATAGCTACACAATTATTACAAGCATGTCATGAGTTTAAATAAACTGTGCGCACATCGCCGTGTAATTAGGACGTGATATAATGGGTGACTGAATTCAAACTAAAACAAAATCTCTCTCACCCTTCCCTACCCTCCACCGCCTGCCCACCCGCAGTAGGGTAGGTGACTTATGACTCATCCCTCAATTATGCCATTAGCCAGGTTGAATTATTAGATTTTTCCTTTGCCCCTTATCTCAACCTATGACTTCTTATCTAGAACTTTGACCCATTATCTTAGCCCCTAAACACCGCAACTCTGTCCTTACACCGACATTGTTTCACTATGGCACATACTGATAGTGAGTGTCATCGGCCTTAGTTTTTCATACAAAGAAACTACCATATCAGAACCAGAATGTACTAAAGAGTCAACAAAATTGTTGGACCTTTACCTGACCCAAATTTCCCTCGAACCTCGTGCGCACATTCAGACATATTCTGCATCCCTGTTCTATTCAAAAACAAGGTTTTTTGGAAGATATTTAGTTCTAAAAAGGATGAGGCTACTAGGAAGTAGAGGAGGTTACATAATGATGAGCTACATACATACTCTGTGCTCATCACAAGACATTGTTGGATAATCTAGTCTCGTAGATTACAATGGGCAGAACATCCAGCGTGAATGGGAGAATATAGAACCTTGTATTGATTGGCAAACCCATTGGGGAGAGACCATTGGTAAGACCTAAATACAGATGGGAGAATAACATTAGAATGGATCTGAAAGAGATAGGGTGTAATGAGGTGGACTGGATAGAACTAGATCAAGATAGGATAGGTGGCATACCTCTGTAAGTGTGGCAATAAACTTTCTAGTTCCTAATACCATAAAGAAAGTAAGTAAATAATTAGATACATGTGAGCTTTGAATCCTCGGATTCTTGGAAACATTAGGGATATTCAATATTTCAAGAATTTCTAGGTAATAGTATTTGATCCAAGTTTTTTTTCTTCATAGTTCTTACATTGCTTATTAGTGGTTTAAACCAACATAGTTATAGGACAACTTTAACAACTGGATCCCAGGTGATACAGATCGTGTTGTGGACAGTGTCCTCTCCTTGGTACACCAGATTTTTTTTTTAACATTTATAAATAAGATTCCCTAGACTCTATTTATAAGTGATCCATACCCAGAATTTTTTGAAATTTGGAATCCCCTAGAAGCAATTCACATGTTCTTCCCCTGCATTTTTTTTTCTTTTCCCAAAATTTGGATGCCTCTTTGAGCTATTTGAAGTGTTCTTCCACCAACACATTTTTTAAATTGAATACCCTTAGAAGCTATTTATAAAGGTCCTCTCCTGGGTTTTTTTTCCACCATCGTGCCCAGGCAATGTTAGGTTTAGAGTTTCTAATTTTGGGAATATATTCATATTATCCTGTTATCACGTTATATAAGGGGGCGCCAAAAATCAAGTCCGCCTGGGTGCAAAATCTACCTCGGGCCGCCCCTGGTGAAGCATTATTTGATTAAGTACTGAATACAAATTAAATAAACTTAAAAGAAACAAACAATACAAATAACTTATATTTTAGCTTTGGGGACGGATAGGTGCTGCCTAAATAAAACTGTGCAATAGGTTTAGCATCTAGTTTCATACCACTGAACTAAGTGGGTCCATCTCTTCCCACTCATACCTTTGAAACATTATATCTTCAAACAAAATTTTGCAAAAAAAAAAATAATTGTAAAAATATATTATTTTTAAATTTGCACAATATTTTTTAAATATAAATTATGAAATCTATTTAAATAATTTGCTTGTGCTATTTTTTTCTAATTCAAACTATAGTGTAAAACTTTATATATAAACTTTTATTAATGGATAGTAATCAATTGTAAATAATTTTCTTATTTATATAATTAAAAAAAAAAACACAGGCAAATAAAAGGAAAAAACTGCTCGTGATATGGACTTATGATTAGTTAAATATTTTGGTTCTAAGACTAGCTTGTATTTTCTTTAGGGTCATTCACCCTCTTAACCTTAAAACACGGGAGAAGCATAAGATGTCAACGTTCCTCCATTAATGTTCTTATATACCAATTTCTTATTTTATTCACAATATTTCTTTAGACGCTTTAAAATAGAAGTCATAACTAAATTATGACATTTAATCATTTATTGTTATAATCTGAATTTGCAAATAATTTAAGTGGAATAAATTAATAGTTTGGGGGTTTGGTTGTTGAGTTTTCCCTATAATTGTGTTGGGATGGCTATAATTTCTCCAAAAGAAAATTTAGCTCTTGAGATTAATTTTCTAAAAATCTCAATTCTTAATTACCTTTAAAAATTTAAGGTATTCCAGGATTCAAGCATTTAAATGATCCATATCTGATTGATTTTGCTAATATAAATAAAATAAACTTGTAACGTACTTTTTGGAACGCCAATTGTAACGTACACTTCGTGTAGTTATCTGCGGTTGTCAATTAGCCCCACGTTGGGCGCCAATTGTAACGTACTTATTGGAACTGCTCCTTGTTGGACGTCAATTGTGACGTATTGCTGGAATGCCTTCCCGTTGGGCGCCATTGTAATGTACTAACTTCACTTTTGATTGAAGAATTTATATATTACAAATAAATGTTTTTGAAAATAGATACTTTTGTATAAACTTTAATGGTATAATGTATTACAAATCAC
>CABFVX010001033.1:166353-199542 GCA_902151425.1 Timema shepardi | reverse complement strand
TGTTCTCCAATTAAGATTTCTTTTGTGTAATCGGAATCGACAATCCTTATTACTAACATAAGTGGATGGATGAGGGTTCGAATGCATCTCGGAGCCGGATTTTTAAATTCTTAATCAACTTTTTAAGTGGGCAGTTATCAACAAATTTTTAAGGAGCCACGGGTAACGCTGTGCGGGATTGCTAGTTATATATAAGAATTATTGATTCTTTGTGCGATACTACTAGATTTAAAATTATGTATATCCCGAGTAGCCTATATAATAAATTATTATTTAAGAAGATACATCTTTATTTACCTTGAAAGAAAATGAGAAATCACCATATAATGAATGGTTAATATCCAGTGCAATTAGTCGGGAATCAAATTTTGACATTCTGTAATATAGATATCCAAATCAGAATAACTATGGTAAATATGTATATATATATACCTAATTATCTTAGAATTTAATATTCTATTTTAAAAAGGTTTATTCAATATTTAGGGATTAAATTAAGTGGATTTTTTCTAACATAAATATTTGTACATCAACGCATATCAATTAAGTAACATACGAATATAAACAGAGGAATATTTTACTAAGCTCAAATTAGTAAAAACATACAAAAATCGTAAAAAAACGTATTATTCTTTTACCAAGGCCTTTTTATGATGCGTATGTGCTAAAAAATTTATAAACAAAAGCGTAATACCGCGTCTAAAGTTTTATTCAGCATAAAAAATAGCAAGTTTTTGTTTATAAATGGATGTAGGTTGAAAAAGTCCAGGAAAAAAGTGGAAACATCACGTTAAAAAACACACCAAATATAGCTTCACCGGCTTCTCTTCTTTCTCACTTCATGAGTAGATGGCGTCGCTCTATATGTGCTGGCTGATATAATACATCAGTTAGTGCGCACGCACACGCACACACTCAGGGTAAAATAGGGGACTATACGTCGAGGATAAAAACACAGAGGTAGGTAGGGGATATGCCATTCACTTTAATGTATTCGCTTTATCCCCTAAGCACTGATAATGCCAAAATATTACCCTATTCATTCACTAAATCCTCTTACCCTATAACATTCAATGAGAGAGAAAATGTTTGAGAAACATAGTCACACAAAATTTACACACTCATATCGATGGTCTTACGGTCTAAGGTGTAAGTAGGATACTGGACCACCAGTAGCGGAGTTTCAAGATTGGTTGGGTGTATAGAAGGTGTTCAGATATGAATATGAGGGAAAAGTAATAAGTTGATTGAATTCTGTCCGTATATTTATTGGAATTATTGTACTTATTTTTTATAACAACCCCTCCCAATAATAAGCTTCATAGTATTTCCTCTGGATATGCTCTATTCAAATTTTTCACTGTGACGTGATAACCATTCGGGTTATATGATTACAATAGTTACGCGACTGGAACATAGATGATGAAGGTAAGATTTAGATAATTTATATTCGCATTTGTGTGTAGGAATAGTTAGAAGAAATTTACAGAAAAAAAACTATACCAACCGGTATTCGAACCCCAATATCCACATCACCTTCATTCCAGTAAGATATGATTCGAGTGTGACGCGTTAGACTATTTTACAACCTATTTGAGCATTATTTTGGATTTTGTGCAAAGTAGATAACTGGGTGCAATCATGTCGATGTATAGCAATAAAATTAGGTCAAGAGCTCTTAATTTATCTTACAACCCACATAAAAATGTTTATTTTTTAAAAGAGCAGACTTTTATATACGTGTCTATAAAGTTTAGACTCAATTGAACTTCATATTAATGTTATATATACTGTGCAACTGCCCGTCTAAAAAAAGTTTAGTGAACCTAGAAATTTGTTCCGTGAAAATTAAAGTTGACTGTGCTATACTTTTTGAGTAATATTAGGTTTTTTTGTCAATATTTTAAATTTCTCAATACTCGATAAGCTGTAAAATTAATAAAGAAATAGTTTGGAGATAAAAGGGCATTTCAAATAAATATAGCTATTTTCTATAAAATAAAATAAATTGTATCGTCTTTTCTCATATGTATCAAAGAAAGCACTGGTTGTGGCATTTTTATTGACAAGTATTGATAATTTTTGACCAAAAATAATAAAACTTCTTAGAGTTTATATAATCCATATTCATAATCTATTAGTGAAATTATTTATTTATGTATAACCAGAGACGAACAAACGCAAAATGGGATGGGAGAACGCGAAGATAAAACCTTGAGTTGATGTTTTAGTATCCTTCACTAAAGGTGAGAAACAATACACCAAATTTAGGTCCTTCACTAAAATTTAGGAGTGAAAATGAATAAAACCTTGACCACTGGGCACGATGATAAAGTCGTTAGTCTCGTTTATCTGGAGTTCTCGGTCTTGGGTTAGAATTCCAGCTGGGAGCATTGAGGGTTTACTTAAAACTGTTTTCTAATTTCCTAAGTAAGCGAGGGCACTTATCCTCAAGAATTATATTTCCCTCATTCTAAACCAATTAATGTAAATATTTGTGGATAGCACAAACACACTTCGGAGGGTAAGTAGACTTTATGTGAGGCTCATACAATCCTGAGTTTACGGAGACGGAGAGGTCAGTGTTCAAATCCTAGCTGAGTAAAATATACTGAGGATTATTTTTATAAATAATTTTGCACACTCTCTCTCTCTCTCTCTCTCTCTCTCTCTCTCCATATATTCTGGTAAATTTACAAATTCATTTTCTATTAGAATAAATAGAATGAGTATATCCCGGACGATTAAGAAAATACGTGGTGTTTAAGAAATCTTCCGGATGGGTAGTAAGACACGAAGTATGTAAGGCAGAGCCTGAAAGTTAAGGTCACACAGGTAAGACAGAGACAAAAACCAAAAATACAAAAGGCAGGAGGGTTAGGTCTAAAAAAAAGCACATAATAATATGAAATAAAAAAGCTAGTCTTGGTTAAAAGAAAAATTGTTGAAGAGAAGACTAGGATAGCGTATACACGGCATGACACGGCAAAGAGTAATGAGTCCATGGTTACCGCGAGGGATTGTTGTCTAAAACCTTCTTCCCCTGGAAGGGTGTGAGGTGATGGATTGTTAGCCATCGCTTGGGACGGGCAGAGGGGAGGCTTCCTAGCTTTATCACCGGTGTTACCTAACACCCAACACCACCGCCTATGCGAGGGTAAAACACACTGGGATTAGCGTGAGGGCTAGGAAGTTACAGGATTTTAGATGCGTGTGTGCGGTGGATCGGTAAGCCTACCTTTTAAGCTAATGGAACCAACTGTTTGCAAAGCTACAGGTAAAACACCCTATTTCCAAACATACACAAACATTAGATACCTATTATATAAGACCGTGTTCAGTCTAGTGTGAACTGACAAACTTTTAGATCTCTCTTTAATCTAAATATATCATAGAGGCTATTTAAAACACAGAGTAGTATTTGCAGAGACATACTTATGGGAGGGTTAACTCTCCCCCTTTCTTTCTAGAAATTGTGGTTTATTAGTGTATCAAGACAAAAGGTAGTTCGTCAGCGACAAGTACTTCAATTAAGTTACAGGACTTCTACTAGTTTATTTACGCTAACGCAAATAACTGTAACCTGTAAACGCTCATATATTTTATAATATTTTTACCTTTTTACTTTCTCTCTATCTTACAGGCAGAGAAAGTATTGTGATCGTCAAAAAAAATCGAACTCGAGACTTTGATAGATCTCGACGTTTCATGAACCCCACGAATCCGAAAAAGTTGTTTTTGAATGTCCGTCTGTCTATCTGTATCTCTTACTAGAGCCTAAACTATTTTACCGTTTGGGCTAAAACCTGGGATATAAGGTTTTCATACGGTTGCCCAAAGGAATTTTTGGAATTGGTTATCTAACACTAAAATTAAGGGTAGTTTACTGGAGAAAAAAACAGAAAAAATCAATTTTGTCAAAATCGGCTGACTGATTTTGATTAAATTTCAATTCTAAACATTTATAAATATTATAAACAAAATGGTTTCTCTCAATATTTTGGCAACATGAGTTTAAGGGCTCCGGTCTTATGCGTTAATTATATTTTTTTATAAATTTTCCTAAAATATTTGAGATATGAAATTACTTATTATTACAAATATGAAGGTCTATTTATAATTCAAATATTTTATATGAAGTATATTTTTAAAAAATCAATAACTTTCAAGCTATACGCAAATATTCAAATACATATTTTAACTTTTCGAACACAAGAGGTAAAGTATTGCGACCGTAAAATAAATCTATATAACCTGAAATGTTGATGGATGTCAACGTCTCATGACCTCACAAGCCCTACAAAGTGGTATTTGCCATGACGTATGCCTGTGTGTCTGTTTAAACTTAAAATTAAGAGTAGTTTCATAAAGAGCGAAAAGATAAATAAAATCGATTTTGATTAAAATTGGTATCTAGGAGTTGATTAAGATTATAAATAAACTGGCTATTTTCATTTTCCCATTATAATGACTTTTAGGGTACTTTGCAGAAGCAGAAACTTTCGTATCCCCACAACTATTTGAGATACTAAATAACTTTTCATTGAAAAATTTTAGTACTATTGAAAATAAAAAACTTTTATGTGAAATATATTTTTACAAATCCAACAGTTTCTGAGATATTGGCAAATATATTAATACACTTTTGTAAGTTTTAGTTTTAAAGAGAAACTACTTAAGTTTTAACGCAATAATTCTCCATTGCAATAGAGTAATTAAATATAAGAAATCTCTCAAAAAGTTTATGTGATTTTTCCTTAAACCTCTTAGGAGGAATGTTTGTACAACAATGATATATCTCCATTTAAGACTCAATAGTCAATATTTACATTTTTTACTGGGCTACATTTATAAATGAGGAATTTAATAGAATGCGATGGCATGAAGATTTGCAACACTTAATAAAATGTCAAAAAATTTAACTGGAAGTTGAAATTTTAATACGAAGTGTTGACCTTTGTGGACAAAACATTGATCTTTTTTATCGGTCCAAACATACAAATGAGGATATTAATTCTTTCTAAATAAAATTATAAAATCTAAAACCTAGACTAAAAAAAAGTTTTACATAAGTATAGTGCAATTTATGGTTGGGTTTGCTAGTGTTTATTATTTAGTTTCACATATATTACGAGCTTGGAGTAAATATCTCCATTTTCAGACGCTATATCGAGAAAGTCCACGCGGAGTTCCGTATCATTTATTTAAATTTAATACTGGGAAATAGTGAGTTGATTGTTATGCTTTTTGGTGACACAGATATAAGAATTTCTTAATGTGTTTCTGAACAGTGTATAATATTTCATACATTCTCTTTGGCAGAATGTTTCTGGAACAAATTTTTTATTTAGTTTCACATATCTTACAAGATTAGAGTAAATATGTCTACTTTAGGTAAAAATGCGAGAAAGTCTATGAGGTGCATCGTACCGTTTATTTTAAATACAATCTTATATTAGTTTACATTCAAAGCTAAAACAAATCAAAATCACAAACACTATGCTCAAATTTTTACTATTGATTATTGATACAATTCTTTTTTTAACATTATTTTCAAAATGGGTTGATGGATTTGATTTCTATATAGCCTTTTTGAAAACTATGCACAGATATTAAAGTAATAATGAGGGAATTTTCACTACATTATTATTATTATTATTAGCACCGCGTCTTACTACCCGTTCGGGTTATACGCACTTACGCTAATGTGTAATGGTAGGGTGATTGTGAGATGAAATGAAGGACCTACAGTTTAACGTGGAATCCGAACCACGGTGGAGGCCTGGCATTCCCCACATTCACAAGATGTCTTGTCAGAGGTGAAGGAAGGGTTTGGTAATCAGATAAATCTGTGCCGGGACCGAGGATTGAACCCCGGACCCCCAGCACAGAAGTCTGACACCTTACCCCTAGACCACCAGGTCACCCGAATTTTCACTAACAAAATATTTATCTGTGAGAAAAAATTGTTGGCGTTCTGGTATGTGGAGACTTTATATGTTATATTGAGTAAGTTGATGTCGTTGTATGGTAGTCAGATCCGGATTAATACTTTTGGGGATTCTATGTCAAGTTTTTATTTATTTTTTACTTCAGAAATTATTGTCAATAAAAAAATCAATTTTTATTTTTCTCTCAAAAGTCACCTGTACCTGCTGCTGATATGTATTATTTCAGGTTTGCCAAAAGCAAAAGTTGCGTTAATTTATAAGCATGGACTGTCGGACTCCACGTAATACCAGGCTACCAGTGCCCATAGCGGCACATATCGCGTACAATAAGGATTCGGTTAGGAAATTTCAAGTTTAGTTTGGGATAAATTTTATGAAAAAAAATCATGAAGTATATAAATATAATATCAAAAAATAAATATGACAAGTCAAAGTGGCGGGCGAGGGCCTTTAACCCTGAGGGCCCTTGTGCATGGCTCATTTGGCACATTTCTTAATCCGGGTTTGATGGTAATAGTAGAATAGAAGACAGTAGAGTATATAACATAATGTGTGACATATTAAAAGTTTCTGAAAATACCTAACTGTAAAACTTTAATAATAAATACACTTATTGTTAGCAAGGTGAAATAAAAGAAAGTGTCAATAAAATATTTGTATTTTCTCTTCAAGAAATATATATTTAACCAGGGTCCAATTTTCAAAGAAAATGCTTTTTTTATAAGATATAAAAAGAAATTGCCGTCGACATTAATAATATTGTATAATATTTTAAGTGTTATTTTATTGGTATTGAGAATATATATCAAAATTAACAGCTGAAGATCACATGACTTGAGTATGAATACGTGAAAGTAGATCTTGTAATTTTTTTAACAATCAAACAAAGCCCTTCTTATAAAAACCTGATTAGTAAACAGGTGTTCAATATATATTAGCTAACAGGTACAGTTCTGAATGCGGAAACCTTAAATGTATAGACTAGTATCTCTTCATATTTTGAAAATCATTAAAAATATCTGAACATCCCGATGGCATTTACTTTAAATCTCTCTTACTTCTCACTGACCCGTTCTGGCCCTAAAAATTTCCACAATTTTCTCAGACGCATAACAACTAAGCCAACCTTTTATTTTAAAATAATTAAACAGATATTATACTTTATAGGACTTCTATTTATAAAGTGAAGGTTAAACTTCCCACCCCATGAAGTATTGTGTGTTTATGTACAAACATGTGGGCCCAAGTTTGTTTCATAGGCATAGCGAATGAGTGGTCCATTGTTCTACACAATTTGCCGATGTTTTGTCCAATAACAATGTTCACCGTTTTGTGAAACGTGCTTGGGAAGTGGATTTTAATTGAAGAGGGAACATGCCAAAGCCAACAGCTAAAGTATGAGTATATTCCATTAAAGTGATTACCGGGAATCGGGAAAATATGTCGTACTAATGCCCTTTATTTACGTGCAATATTTTCATAGAAATTTGATATTGAATTCAGTATGAGTAAAATTACAGTTTGGATGTAAAGCTATCATAGTCCGTGTTGGTAAAACAAGTAGGTATTGTGGTATCTTACGCGTAATTTGGTAATAGCACAAGTCCCAGGTTTATGCGATAGTTCACTACAAACGCATACGTGGATTAGCAATCCGAACTATTATTCCCCTGTAGTTCAAACAAAAGAAGAGCGAATTATCCTTGATTTGAACATTTTTGTTCAATTTATAGATATAAGACTTTAACTAAACAAATCAAAAACTTCAAAACTCCATGGAATAAGCCCACAATCTAGCTATACCGACCGAGCAACAGACGATGTTAGTCATGATATCGACAACATTTGCAGATAGAGGGTGTCATGTGGTCAGCAAAAATAACCCTATGGTCATTAATCAAAATTTTATTGACCGGAGCTGTTGCTTATATATTCAAGTAGCTCCAATTTTGTCCTCAAGAGGCTGTGTTTGGACCCGTTCTAGACCCACTGCTTTGCAGATAAAACCTAAATGCGCCGGGAATGGAACCCGATACCTCAGGAGCTATATCCAAGAACTTTCACCACTAAGCTACAGAGGCGGTAAATTAAATATATATATATATAGAGTAAAAAATACAATATTTTGTTTCAAAATAATATAAGTTTACTTTCATAACATACATTAAATACATTAAATAAATAGATCCTTTTCTGGGGATAAGAATATTTTTATTGGTAGCCTCTGTTCAAAGAGCAATTAAAAACACAGTGATTGTGGGAATGCATGTTTAATATTTTGTAATTCTTAATTTTCTATACGTTTTGTTAAATTTACCAGTACGACAACATCGGCGTGTCTATTGGGCGCAATAGGATAATGAGTGTAAACAGATGCAGCACTTAGATAAACGGCCATGCAATGTACACTCAACATACCCCGAAACGTTGTCTTACAAGCTTACACTATGGACCTGTATTTTAGTCTGAACCATAATGTAATTCGTCAATGTAAGCTTACTATCTTTCAGAGTTAAAGGATTGTACAACTCAAGACAAATTTTAACTAGTTAAGTCTAATTTATAATAGTATATGAAAAATACCAATGAAGAGATGAGAGTTTCGCCGTAGGGCATGCGTATCGAAGGATTCATATTGTGACGGGAAGGTAAGAGTTCAAATTCCAGACGGTGCGTACAAGATTGTTTTATCCTGGATGGGTTTTCACTCAACTTCGCTCTGTCCGATCGTGACTATTCATAATTTAAATATTATATTCCTCATCCTACCCTATCAGTATGGGTAGTAAGAAGTGGTGAACTTTTTTTTATGTTTGATTCGGTTATCATTAATTGAATTACTAGTTGCCTATAGATATTAATAATATATGTGTAAAGTTTGTTTGGATAAGTTCTTTAATTCGGAGTTATTTTTTTAAATTCAGAGTCATTTTAAATCATTTTATAAAATATAAATGATATACTTAGCATACTTAGCCCTGCACCTATTTGCAAAATAAAAAAAAGGCCTTAATATTTTTTTTATAATAACGATGGTGCAGGATCTTTAGTTTGAATCAATTAAAATAAATTGGCGTAAGCTATATATTCAAGTGTGTGTGTTCATCACGCTTTATTGTGTAAATTGGTTAACAGTGAACACACCATTTAATCCTATAAAACAGGAAAATGTGAATGAATTTTAAATGGATTCATAAGCTTTTCCCAGGTTATGTCAGGCCGTATTGTGGACATGATTCCTGAAACATCCTCGTGGAGATTGAACTCAAGCTTTATAAGTCAAATTCAAGCCTGTTAGAGCACATCTAATTCTGTTACTAAAAATAAATATACACTCAAGGTGGACTAATAAATTAAATGACTAATCGGCAGCTCAAACTAATGGGACGGGTATATAAAACATAAGTAATTGAAAATATTTCATATGATTGTAATAAATATTTACTTTTGAACTCTTCTATTTTCCTGACATTATTAATTGCCACTTCATTGTGAACCATCTTTAATTGATGATCCAACTAACGGGTAGCTATTGTTTGGCGAGGTATTTCGTGCGGAATTGTAAACAAGTTTTCCCTTTGCCCCTCTTTTCCCCATTTCCAAGAGCCCAATCTGACAAAAAATGGTAAAAGGCTTGAAAGGAAAAGCTACCAGTGCCACTGTTATAAAATAATGGTTTAATGGTTTTTGTACTCTTAACGATGTTAAACCCCATCCCGGTATATCCCTTATTTAAATTACGACCGAAAAACAAACATTTGTCAAAATGTGTTATTTGTTTTCATTCGTATACGTGGACATGTCGACAAAGGTGGCCGGTTTATCTTATCTGGACTACCAGTGAGTTAAAGGTTCAAATCTCAGCTGGACGTACTGAGTATATTTTTCGCTAAATTTGTTTAATCTGGATGGCATGACAAATTAACTGTAGACCTATACTTTTTTACGGGGGGTGGAGCGGGTCGGTGGAGTCACTTAGGTTAGTTTATAAATGACAAGTTATTTGAAATTGGTTATAGTTTTAAAATGGCTTCAAATATTGTGTTTAAAATGAGTTTACATAGATTATAAATTTTACCAAAAAAACTTTTAAGCTTTAGTTCAACATATTTATCCGGTAATTGTTTCCTATGCTAAATAAAAATATATTTTGATTTTTATAAATATTCATTACTCTACAAATAGCTGGTTTTGAAAATTTTGTTTTTTTAAATTATTTGAACAATTTTGTTTACACTATTGGATTAGGGATCAGGAATAATTGATTGAGAGTAAGTACACCCGCATTAGCGTGGGGGGAGAGTTGAATACCATTTAGGCAAAACCAGGGTCAGCACACCCGACCGGAATTGAACCCATGTCTCCCCATATTCGGCAGTCTAGTTTAACACGAGAGTAACGTGTTAGACTACACTGCCACCGACGTGGGTTTGACCACTGTTGCCTGTAGGTAAATAATAAAATGTTTTCTGAAAGGATATGTGGACCTAAATAAGACTCGGTTGTTTATACATAGGTCTCACCTGTTTTAAACATTCTTGCTATCTTACAGGTAGAGAAAGTATTGTGAGCGTCAAAAAAATCTAAATCCGAGATTTTGATGAATCTCGACGTTTCAAGACCCCCACGAATCCGAAAAAATGGAAAAAGGTGAAAAGAGAAAAAATCGATTCTCAAAATTGGCTCTAACGATTTTGATTAAAATTAATATTTAGGCGTTGATTAAAAATAAGCTTGCTATTTTCATTTTCCCATAAAAATGAATTTTAGGGTACTTTACAGAAGCAGGAACTTCCGTATCTTCGCATCTATTTGAGATACTAAATAACTTATCATCCCAAAATTGTAGTACTATTAAAAGTAAAAAACTTTTATACAAAATATATGTTTATAACACCAACAGGTTCTGAAATATTGGCAAATATATTAATTCAGTTTTGTGAACTTTAGCTGTAAAGAGTTACTACTTAAGTTTTAACGCAATAATTCTCCAATGCCATAGAGTAATTAAGTAAAAGTAAATCTCTCAAAATTGTATGCTATTTTTCCTTAAACCTCTTAGGAGAAATGTTTGTACAACAATGATCTATCTACATTTTAGAGTCAATTGTCAATATTTACGTTTTTTATTGGTCAACATTTTTAATGAGGAATTTAATAGCAATGCGATAGCATGAAAATTGGCAACCCCTAATAAAATTTCGAAAATTTTAACCGAAGTTGAAATTTTAATACGAAGTGTTGACCCCTGTGAAACCAATATTGATTTTTTATCTGTCCAAATATACAATTGAGAACATAAATTATTTAAAATTAAAATTATAAAATATAAAACCAGGACTCAAAAAATGTTTTACATAGATATAGTGCAATTTATGCTTGGGTTGCTAGTGTATATTATTTCGCTTCACATAATATATAACGAGTTTTGAGTAAATATCTCCATTTTTAAACAATAGAGCGAGAAAGTCCGTGCGGGTTTCCATACCGTTAATTTATTTATGTAATATAGTATTCATCTCCTGAGTTCATTTGGAGGTTTTCTGAGGGTCCTGGGTTTGAATTATGGCATTATAGAAAAATATACCATTGGTCAGATTAAGGGTTCACCTTTCGCCATCACCCGCTTTGGTGGGCACGCGGACTAGATGTCAGACTCATCTACTGTAACAGGTCAGTGACGGGTAACTTAAGTTCATATTCTGATCAGTTGCAGTAAGTGTAATTTTTTATAATAGTTTTTCAATCTATCTCTACCAAAACGCGGGTATATAATCCTCTAGCTATATGCTACCTCCCAATTCCTTTACAATGTGTGTATCAAATACGTGCAGCCCATACGGGTAGTAAGGCGCAGATAGAATATTAATTGAGGTAGAAATACTGGTAGTTGCGCCTATCATAGATTTGAATATATATTTTAGTTATTCGCTTATATCATCAACCAGCTCAGAAAATTCACCATAAATGTCTGTGGTAAAAATAAATGCTAGAAAATGAGGATATGGCCTACATCTGAAATATCTAAAAAATAAACTACATCGGAAAGGGTTTCAGTTTCCTTATAGTTCCTATATAAAGCAATTGTACAGATACATACAAGATCCTTTATATATGACAATAATAGAAAAAGTTTGCATACGCGGTTATTTCTTAAAGAACTTTCGCAAGGAAAAAACAGAAGCTCTAAACTTTACAATAGTTTATTTTTTTTTTCTTGTTTATTCCTTTTTCCATGCTATACGTTTGGGGTATGGCTAGCCGAGCTTGATTATAATAAATAACTAAATATGCCTCAAGCTAGACAAGAAACTGGTTGATTGGTTTTCGTTATTGATAGAAAATCTATTTATGTGCATAGCATACTGAGAATATTTTAACAACCCTTACCTTTCTCGCTTCTTACTACTCTAAGAATGGTTGGATACGTTTTATATGTACATGCCATCAGGTCTTCGGATGGTTAGTGCTGCCTGCACCATCTGGTATAGATCCCATGTACTAGAGGAGCTCAGGAAGTGTGGCGTTCCACATTATTTTAAACACAATTTATATGAGCGAGCGTGAAAGGGCCTATCTATTTTCCCGGGAAAAGTATTAACCCACACATTGAAAGGTTATTTTACATGTTACAATCGACATGGGACCGACGGCTTTACTTCCCCTGATGAGAAAGTTGGGCTACGGAATCTTATCGCTCAAGAAAGATCTGTTTATTTGAGCTGGGTTTAAACCAACTAACATCGGATACTGGGGAGAGAACTTCCATTCAAGACCATTAGGGTCAACATATTTATCTCTATAATGGTTAATTTCTAATATGTAGAAGTTGTGATTAATACACGTCTTGTCAGAGGTGAAGGAAGGGTTTGGTATTCATATAAATCTCTCCCGGGACCAAGTATTGAGCCCCGGACCCCAACACAGAAGTACAACACCTTACCTCTAGACCACTAGGTCACCAATAAGAATTACAGAAACCAAATTTGACAAACCCAATGAGCCTTCACAAACCCCTAATATAAAAATATATATGTTTATATACATGTTTATTTATATATATATATAGTAAAATCAAAACTATTAATTCCTATCATAACTATTAATATGTCTCTCTGTACTCAGCACTACATTCAAAACTGTTTGATGGGTTTCGTTAAAACTTCATAATTGGATGTAAATAATTATTATTTGAGATGAAATCATTATTATATTTCTAACGCTAAAATTAAAGGTAGTTTACTAATGATTGATTTTGAGTACTCTGAATTTTTCGAAAATTGCTTTGACGAATTGTTTCAGTGTTTTACATAGAAAATAACAATATATGATTATTGCCATTTTCATACAAAACTATTTAGTGGTAATTTATTTATGAATGGAAGATTTTTCAAATTTTTTATTGTTCACTAGTGGTTTCTGTTCATAATGATTATCCAAAAAGCTTTTTTTTTTTAATCTCGATTTTTGTTTTATTTAAGGGTTGTTTGTACTGATAACCAATTTAGAAAATTGTATTTAAATTATGATATACTCCATGTGAAAGTATGTAAGGATGAAATGTACCTATAAGGAGAATAAGGTAAGGGGGTTGAGTTTGGTCTCCACGTTTTACAATCCGTCTAGGCTATTTACATATTTACACTAATAGAGTAAGGGGCAAGAACATATCATTTTAAGGAAGTTAATTTGTTTGCGTGGACTGGTGATAAACCAAACCCGGTACTCCTTACTCAGGTTCAAACCCTGACCTCTCAATCACCAGAGAACTAGACAGGACCAGATGAGGCGCCTAGAGTCTGCGTCTCCAACAGTGCAGCTTTTATTATAGTCACGTAGACTTAAAAAAAACAAAATTAAATTACCACAAAAATGATTACTTGTTTTCCTTAATTTTCACTATATACAGATATAATCGTGTATAAATTACTTAAAACGTAAATTCTAAGAGTAATAGAAGATTAGGATGTATTCTAGTCATTTACAAAAGCTATAAATTGGAGGGAGAGTGAGAGACACATAATTTGAATAAAAAAACTTATTTGTGCACCTGTTCAAGCTAAAACTGTGTCTTCCAGGGTTATATCAAACTGATGTCTATAGAATAAACAATTTACAGACCCTACAACATAAATTTAACATTTAGTTCAATGAAACGTAATGTTAACTTAATGGTATATTATGCTTGCTTACGAAATTCTAGCCTGGGTTCACCATATAAATCTAGATTATCTGGTGACAGAGCTGAGATACCATGTGTCACGCACACTAACCACTCAATTAACTGTAATTGTCCCATCCCCTCATCACCGGGCGGACTTCATCAATCTAACCCTCTCCATCTTTACTCCTGCTATTATGTCAATAATAACCAACATGATAAACTATATACGAATAAATGGTACGACACAATCACATAAACTTTCTCATAAGGTAAAGTTTGACCCAAAATGTTCAAACATGGCTTTTCAATAAACTACCCTTTCAAATAAGCTTTCCCCAGAAAAACCAATCCACTAAATTTGTTCAAATATAGGTTTTCAGTGAATTGTCATTTCTAAAATGTTTTCAACAAAAGACAAACCCATAATATTGTTTATTACAATAAAACCTCTTCATAAATAATAATAAAAAAATTAAATTATTCAAATTATTTTAAAATAAATTACAACTTCCAAAAATAATTTGTTTTGTAAGTAAATATTAAACTATTTATATTTGTAAAAGTAAAAGATATTATTTATGGTAAAAAAAAAATCTTGACCTCCATATTGAACTAAATATTAAATGCCATTTCCTAAAACGTTTCAACGTTCTAAAAATTTTAATAATCAAACTCTGTTTAAATTAATTTATTTTAATAAATTAAACCTAATATAAAGTGTTATTCAACATCACGTAAAATAATTTTCAAATAACAATTTTAAACAAAATTGTTTAAGCCATTTTAAAATATTTTCATTTTTAAAAACTTAATCACTAAAAAACTATGCTTTAACAAACAAATTTTTACCCAGTAAAGCATAACACGGATTTTTATTTATCTCGCCACACGGAAAAAAAAATATTGTGATCGTCAAAAAAAATCGAAATAAGGATTTTTATAAATGTTGACGTTTCATGACCGAAACAAAAAGAGTGTTTCAAAATGCGATCTGTCTGTCTGTCCCTCGGGCTAGAGCCGAAACTATTTTACCGATTGGGCTAAACCAGGGTTGAAAAGATCCGGGATATATATATTTTTTAAAGTTGGGTTATAGGCTTATTAGGTTGTATTGAGGTATTTTGTATTTTATTGGGTTTTGGGGTTTTATTAATTTTTTGTGGTTTAATTAAAGATATTATGTATGTTATCTGACTAAACCAATAATTCAAATATATTAATTATTCGGGCTCCATAAAAACATATTTTAATTTTAATATAGTAAGGAACGAGTAATAATGGACATAGTAAAGGAAAACAATAATGCAACAATGTAATTCTTCACAACAATGCTGTATAAGCTAACAGGTTGGGGAAAAAATCGACTTTGTTTAGAAGGAATAGAAAGAGGTGGGAGAGAGGAGACCATGCATCAAATTACTGGCCAGCCAGCTGCAGAAATGATTTATTGCTATCTTTAGTTGAAGATAAAAGATAAGAACTTTAGTAATCTCGATTTTCATTTTTGAAAAATTATTATTTCTAGGGCCTATCATCAATACAGTGTAAGTACCTTAAAACGATACTATCCCAAGTGAGTTTCTAGTTGAACATATTATTTTGTTCAACAAATTAAAACGTATTTTATAGCTTAGTCAATTGTATAAAATCTGTAATTTCAAAAATGATTATATATAACATGTATCTAAAACATTGCATCAAACTTTGGCAGGCTATTTCTTGGGTGAAAATAGAATTGACATCAGCAACCTAGGGCCCATCTTAAATATTAATTAAATATACCTCTAAAGATAGAGCTGTAAACGACTATTGTGTGAAATAGTATGAAAACTGATATATATATTATATTTAATCAATTCGACGGAGGAAGAACTAGGACGTAGCTCTGCATCGCCGGAGAAATTACTGGTGACTACGATGTGTTAGGTGTCGGTCTCTCCACCTCATCATAAATGAAGCCTCATCTGGGACTTTAAGAATTTCAAAGTTAGAATCTGGTTTGGATTCGTAACGCCTCTTTAACTAGGTCCATCAGAAATAGTTTATTGTGTCAGAATATATGACTTTCTATGTCCATCTGACATAGGTTTTGGTCTCAGAGTGTCCGACTTTTTTATGCCCAAAATCTATGTTAGTCTTAACGCTATTTTTCTATGTCCATAAGACATAGTTGTTTGTTACAATTACGACATGTTCCTATGCCCATATGGCGTAGTTTAGAATAAAGGATTTACTGCTCTGTTTGTTTTAGGTATATATGACTTTATTTACTATGTCAGGGTGTCTGAATACTATAGTTTTATATATTAAGGGAAAATAATGGCTCCCTAAACGGTATGGCCATGTTTAGGATCTCTCTATGGCTGAAATCAGGTTATTTAACGTTTTCTTAAATGGCCAAGTTAGGTCAGTGGCAGATAGCAGTCTCTATTATTTCCTTTTTGGTGCATCTATTTACGGTGCGCAATCTGTGGGAGCACTACTAGTTCGTAGTAGTGGCCCGCGGGGATAGTGCTTTCTCTCCGGCCCCTTCGGGCACCGTTTGTATTAAGTAAAACCAATATTGTTTGTTCTATTTATTGTGTGCTCATGATTGGGTGGAAGTATAAACATAATATTGAATGTCCAGGCAGTACTTATTGGGAATTGACCGGCCATAATAATTTAACCACATAAATTCCTGATGGCTCACCATTACTATTTGTAATATGGTAGATCCTCTTCAATGAGATTATTCTTAGGTTTTCGTAACTATCTATGGATTTAACTCAATAGCTATCTTATATAACTATCCTCCTAGTAACTCGATTGTCTTTATGTATTCTGGCTTAACCTTATTTTATTAATTAATCGCTTTATTCATTATGGGCTCCGTCCCCAAACCCCCAGTGAGTGTAAACTAATGTAATTCCAGCGTTGTTTTGAAAGTTTATTGATTCTAACTGTCCCATAAGTGTGTCGGAATTTTTTTTTAAAGGTGTGGAAAATATGCAAAATTTACCTAAGCTCAAAAAATCTAACTCTGGCATAATTCCTTTTTTGATATGTCTTAACGTTTAGCCTAAGAGTCCTCAAAAGAAAGGTCCGCACCAACCTTAAAATTGCTCCGGCATTTTGAATTTTTTTCATGGGTTAAAATTATTAACTTTTTGGAATTCTCCCATCGGTTACAGCCTAAAAGCTATAAGTTTGCCAAATTTCAAGTTTCTATCTTATCTGGAAGTGGGTAAACATTAATGTCAGTGAGTCAGTCATGTGGCTCCTTCGTAGGAGAATGAGCGTTGATCCTTATTTTGGAGTTACTAAACTAAAATATATGTTCCATCTTATTTCTGTTAGCTCCCAGTCATCAAAGAGCTTATTTATATTTCTGCCTATCGGGAAGTATACGACTATGATGAGGGAATAAAATTATCTTTAATAACAATGGACTGTTTAATCTAAGATCAATTTAAAACTGTTTTAATTCTATTTCTCTTTATACATTTAAATAAACCTATTTGTTATACTTGTATACTTCTCTTATGTATAGTCCTTCCCAAACCTTAAGTTATAATTTTGTATCTGTAATAGTCACTTCTTCTACTTGATAGAAGAAGCAAAGATGCATACTTATGAAGTATAAATCATTAATATATCATCAACTGTTCTTTCTTCCAATGAATTAGTTGAAATTTTAATATACGTATCTTGTTTCGTATTTAGATAGACATATGGGAACAGGTTTTTGTCCCATAGGATTCATAACCTAAACCGTCTGAGTTGTGGTAGTTTTATAAAAATATAATGATATAAAGAAAAACATATGTGACGTTCATTTTCTACTCTTATTTAATAATTTTCTAATTTTTTGTTCACTTTATTTTGCACGGGTCCATGTTCTGTAAACATAAGCGATATTAGCTTACTTAATTAAGTATCAAGCTTAATACAATTCAATTACTACTATGAGTACGACTATTAGCTTAAGAAATATATTAGGATACTGCTTGGAATTAACTTTAAAGGAAATACAAACTTAATTGTTTATGGTCAAAATTCATATATTATTATCATTATTATTATTACATTTATTAGTTTATAAGTATTGTTTTTTTATTATTAGCACCGCGTCTTACTACCCGTTCGGGTTATACGCACTTACGCTAATGTGTAATGGTAGGGTGATTGTGAGATGAAATGAAGGACCTACAGTTTAACGTGGAATCCGAACCACGGTGGAGGCCTGGCATTCCTCACATTCACAAGATGTCTTGTCAGAGGTGAAGGAAGGGTTTGGTAATCAGATAAATCTTTGCCGGGACCGAGGATTGAACCCCGGTCGCCAGCATAGAAGTCTGACACCTTACCCCTAGACCGCCAGGTCACCCATTATAAGTATTGTTAATATTTATAAAAAGTTATATTTAACTATCAGATAAATTGATGTATTGTTACATGAAAGTGTTTGTAGTAATTTTCAAAAAGGTTTCTTTCAGTCATAATTGGATTATGTGTGGTATAATGTGTTGTTCGTAAAATGGTACTGGCGCAGCTTTTTTGTTTTAATCAATTTTCTAGTTAAGACCAATGCGCAGAATAGATTGTGGTAATATTTAACTATCAAATTTAACAGGGAATTCTTCCTCTTTGAAAAATATAAATATATAATTTGCTTCGATACAAATTTAGAGGGAATTAGTTTTAATAAGATTTTATAAACAAATTTATATTTCAAAAATTTTACCGAATCGTTTCAAAATAAATATCAATATTATAATCAATACATTAAACAAAACACCCGCTCCGGTAGCCGCATGATCTAAGGAGCTCTTCTCGCAATTGCTAGATTGCCGAAAACAGGGTTCGATCCCGTTCAGGTGCACTGAAGGTGGTTACTCTTAAATTGTTTTCAACTCTACCTCCAAGCAAATTCAACTATACTTCTTTTAAATTAAATCTTCCTAATCCCTAACATATTATTGTAAAACACGATGCTAAAAAAAACTAAACAAGCACTTTTCTGAAAGGAATACTAACAGTTCCCTAAATAATTATGTAAACAATAAACTAGAATGTGCGTCATATTTTATCAGTAGCTTACGCTGGTAATTATTTCGTTATTATTTTAATACAGGTTTCTCTACTGAAATGTTTATGAAAACATTAATCGAATATATGTGCCCATGCTACCCGTTTGGTCTGTCCACAAGATATTATATAAGATGCGTATGCAGGGGGTGTAGTTCTAGAGAAAAGTATCAGCATTTCCATGTGTGAAGTGGGAAAGCATTAGATAAAAAAACTCTTAAATACACACGGCCGGAACTATAACCCTGATTTCTCCTTCTCCATAAACAAAGCAGAACGAAACGAAGCCCGTTTTCTATGTGACCACCAGTGATGTGTTTATTTTTATTTAATTATCTCGTGTACAAACTGTTTGAGCTCTATGAGGACAACATTATCCTGTTTATGATAACCAGGACGTAACTCTCAAAATATTGGATGAATGAATATTGATTTTCGATCACATAATCCGTAAATATCCGTCCTGAACCCCCTTTCCTAAACATATATGTTATGGATATTCCAACCCCTTGCGATAAATATCTAATTATACATGTGACAAACAATTATTCGTCCATTGTCCAGCTATAATATATGACCCGGACTTTATTGGCAAAATGTTACCTAAAATCAAGGCATATTAACATTTCACTTCAGTATACCAGTTTGTGGAAGGGGGCGGTGTAGAGAGTAAAAGGAAAATAGGTTATTTTACAGTGAGCGTTCATGAAAAAATTAAACTCTGTGAACAAAACAAAGGATACGTATTTAAAAATCGTTAATTAAATTAGCCACAGTTTAAATATTGTGATTTATGTAAAGTAAAGTGATCGTAATAGACACTACTCTCCGAGAGTTTTAACTTATAACAACACTGATTGATATATGCAGGCCGTCAAAATGAGCATGCACTGAGCATGAAAACCAATAATTATAAAGCTCTGCGGCACGCCCATGATACGTCGTTAAGTCTTAAGAGGGTCATCTAAAAATTACATTGGTTTTAGGAAGACTGGATTTACATTTCTCACCATTTAAATAAATCTCACATCCGCAACATTTCGCTTGAAACTTAACTAATTGTTAGTTTTCTTATATTGTTATATTTTTTAAAATATTAAATGTTAAGAGTAAAGGTATTTTATACTACCGTCTGAGAGGTCAATAATCACGACACCTTATCTCAGTAGGTAGCGTGGCTTTCTACTGAGCTAGGAGTCCCGGGTTCGATTCCTAACATGGCCGAAAAATGTAAATGGGTTAAATGTGGTTTTCCCTTTCACAGTTGTGAATTAACGGCCGAGGGCTGGATGTTGTGTCTACTTTTAGATTTAAGTTTATTTGTAATTTATGTGCTGATTTAATCAGGTGGTTCAGAAAGTGCGAGTTATATACCTCAAAAAATATTTACTTCTGGCTAAACAAACAATTTTCACGGAAGCCTGAGAGTAATTTTATATATGCTCATGATCTCATGGATTATAAACACAGATTCAGAAGGGATACAAGTAATCTTGCACGACCAAATTGGGCAGTGATTTCCTGTCTATCAAATTATATATATATATATATATATATATGTATATTTAGATAAGTTTGATGGAAGAAAGTATATATGGTTATGTTTAGAATTTTGAAAATATACCACTACACTAACATAGTATAACACTATAAACATATTTTGAAATAAAAGTAATAATAATTATTATTATTATAGAGCCTAGTTATGTGTCTAGTCAAGGCCATCATCTAGCTCATTTTCTAATAAAATATCTCTAACTTTAAATTATTTATCTTTCAATACAGATTAGATACCTGAATGTATATTGTCATATTTGTACGAACCACAAAAACAAACTCATATTGTAAAAGGTTTATTTTCTATTTTTTTCCGCCGCATTTCTCTGCATACTTAGGTTCGGGTATTAAATGAGATATTTTGATTATTTTTCCACACCTCAACTGGTTGCACTAAGATTGGTTTTCCATGTACATTTTCGCTAAATTCTTTCCCCCCTCTCAACACTAATGTAGGTGCAAATTCACTATAATTATTACCTCCTACATCTTTACCACTTAGTTAAATCTCATAGTAAACTTGTTATTTAAGTTATAGTTTAAGGTTGAAGTATAGGGAACGCGAGTTAAGACAAGTGATTTTGCAGTTTTTATAGCCAAATATTTTTTGGCCAAATAAAATAAAATATCACTCTTATTGATACATAGAGTTTAATTTTACTCACGGGGTTATATCAACATTTCTTTAATATGTATCATGAGTATTGCCGCATTAGATTATTATTATTATTATTATTATTATTATTATTATTACTATCGTATGGCACATTTGACTGGGAAAGACTTTGACGTCCAGGTTCTGTCGCCTTACATGTAGACTATTATTAGCCACGATATGGTTGCACAGAACGCTGCTCAGGGTACACCAACCATAGGATGTTGTATAGGCCTACATGTACCCGAAATGAGATAACAGTTATTATTATGTTGTGAAGCCGGGGTAAGTCTTAACCTAACTTAAGCCTAATCAACCAAACCCTGGTGAACATTCGGATTATGCTAATAAAGGGAAAAAATACCCACGGTACCAGCAGGGAATCGAACCCAGGACCCTTAAGCTATTATCCAGGCGGCAGCATTAAATTACACACTTTTTAAATTAAGAGAAAAAGTTGTTATCATATTCCAGGACACCCTGAACGGAAATGATGGAGTTACAATGTGAAGAAAATTATTTTTCTATGTTTTAACTGGATAATTGTTTGATTTCTTTAGAGCAAAAAAAAAGTGTTGATATGAAGATCGCAAAAATAGTACCCTTGACTCGTGTTCCCTACACTGCCAACTTGAATGAAGATGAAGACGTTGATTAACTTATGTACCAATTGAAACGTTACTGTGCTTTAGAACCTCAATTATTCTTTCGAGATGTTTCCCTATTAGAAATTTGAACTACCCGTATCAGGTGAGCCTGTTTATAGCGAGAATGACGCCGTAGATCATGGTACCCCTGATGCATATTTTTAATGTAAACAACATAGTTTAGTGGATTATCTTTATTTTAATGACTATCACCAGGTAGCTTGAAAGTGGTAATAGTTGGAATCGATCCAAGTTTAACTTAGTAATATAGGTTAATTGGCAAATAATCACCCCACAAATTATAATTATAGAACTTTAATATCCTCAATTAGGTACAATTATTCCCAACGAAGCGAGAATATCAAAACCGTCTTTAAATGCAATTATCGTAATTTTAGTACGTCATGAAACATCGATTTTATTTTAATTAATCGGACATGGCATCGTGTTTGATGAAATGTTGGTCAATGGTTGAACCAATACCTTTAGAACTGAAACACAATAATGCATTTCTATTTAATTTGATACAAACACTTATAATAGGCTATGTAACTGTCATAATCTGCACCAATGGGCATGCATATTAAATGTTAAACTCAACTGGTCTGGTTTTACAATTATTGGGAGGTCGGGGTTGAAATCCCGGCTGGATGTACTAAGAATGGTTTTACATAGATAGTTTTTTCAATATTTATCCACGCATATGTGAGTGAATTTCTACAAAATATTAAATTTCGCATTCCTCCCATATTGTTATAGTTAAATGCGGATAGCCCGGACGATATTGAAGTGAGATGTTGGGATGAATTTATGTCATGAGCATAGTGGCCTTATCTAACTAACTTTTTAAATGAAGATAAAAAGTTTTCATGAAATTCCAGGACACACATAAGGGACAGATATTCAACAATTATTGTTGATACATTATGTGAAAAAATTAAACTTTATATTTGTGTGGAGGCAATATTTGATCTATTTTGACCAAAATAACTATTTGTTATAAAAACTGCAAAAACAATAAATGGCCTTTTCTTGCGATCACTGCATCCAAATCTTAATATGAAGTTTAAGGGAAACGAGAAAGTTTTTACTATTTATAGCAATACTAAATTAGCATGACTCTATCAAGAGGCTCTGCACAGAGATTAAATTAGTAACGCCCGACAACTTAGTTTCGTCTCGGTAGAACATATTTATAATGAAATAAGGGTACTGGGTTCGATTCATGAATAGTCCGAAAAATTCATCATCGTTTATATTTATGCTGGGTAGGTATTAGAGTTAAGCTAGTTTATAGTTCCTGTTCTAATATATTCAGTTGCGTCAGAGACTGTATGTGAAATTCCTCAAATTCCAAAAAGGTGTAGTACCACTCGGATACTACCTATATTAACTACGAATCCCCCTATCACTCGTTCTTCTGAATCCCGTTATGATTAAAATCACTCCAAACTAGGATTCAATCCAGCCTCTAAAAAGGTGTGTTTGATTAGAGTACAGAGCAAAACATCCAGCGGCTCTCAGCAACGACAGCTAATGTAGCTTTATAATTAACGAAGAATAATATGTTTCTTTTATTTGCGGAATAAGGTCTTATATGAGGTCAATTCTTCCAATTTATTTGGTTCATACGTTTTAACACATGGTTTATATAACGGTTTAATATATTGATTATAAATAATGAGGATAGTTTGTTAAATCGCACACGTATTATTATTTAGAGTTTATGATAACATCAAAATAAATCTTACGTTTATAAAACAATTCTAGTGGGTGCTATCGGGATTAAAACCTCGATCTACCCTTCAACAGCAATCTGATATGTTACAAGGATAGCTCCTTATACCACGTGGCCATCAATGTAACTAAGGTTTTCTAAATTTGATTGTTTTTATGGGGGTTTCCCGAAGGCATTTAGAATCTCTAACGGGTTTCATAAATTCAAGAAACCTTGAGATTAAAATAGTTTTTACAAGTCAACCTAATTTTAACCAGAATAGTTGATGTTGCCTTTTATCTGATTTATAAATATTTAATAATAAGATTAGTAGATTTCAACGTTAATTTGGTATGTAAATAAATATTAGTTATATTAGTAAATGTGTTTCATCTGGTTGATAAATATATAATAATCTTTATGTTAATAGATTAGTTTATTATCGGGATAGTCTTCTCTTTATAATACTTAGCACCGCGTCTTACTACCCGTTCGAGTTATACGCCTTTAAAAGTATTAATTACACTAATGGGTTAGGAATTGGGAAGGTTGAATATAGAGGAAGTGAACCCGCATTTGCGTGTATGGAGAGTGAACAACCATTTAGGTAACAACACCCCCCGTTCACTCGAGCTAGATTCGAACCTCGATCTCCCCACCCTCGGCAGTCTTGCTCAACATGAAATTAGCATGTTAGCTAACTACGCCCCCGAGGCGGGTGTCTACGCTCTATAAACACTAAGATTTTTCAGTATATTATTTACAAAACAATTTATTTTAAGACAGCACACCTGATATTATACACCATCTCTTATTTTTAAATATATATTTAAATAAAATTATTAACCTGGATACAAGTAGTAAATATCTTTTTAAGCATCACCTGTAATTTAACCAGGCTCTTGAGATTGTTTCCGAAAACTCTAACCCTAGTTACCTTAGTTACTATAAATGCTATTTATACTAAACAAATACATTTAGTTCTTTCCGAGTATATTGTAAAATAATAGCCTATTTCTTTTTATTCGACAATTAAGTTAAATTATTACGTAATTATTTATTTTAAAAGTCTACTAAAGAGAGGAAATTGTTTTTTCCCAGTAAATCATCACTGGAACGTGTCGTAAATAATGTTAGACAAAAAGCTAATAAACCCCGATTCAGCAGACCACCCAAGTGTGTATTTTTGTTCTTTTTTTTTTTAATCCATTCGTGTGAAAAGTTCAGCGCTAGACATGTGGCTGACTACTTAGGAATGGGGGATCGGAGGGGCTGTTTCAACCATTCTTTAAAATAAACCTCTACATTTCCAACGCAGCTCCAAGCTTTTACTAAAGAGATGTAAAGAGATTTTTCCCCCTTCCCTAAATACACTTGGAGATTGTATTTAACTAAGTTTTGTTTTTTTAACTTGGGGTGATAAATAATACTCTACACTTGGTTCTTACTTTTATACATACTTTTTATTTACCAACATGAATAAAGTCATCTTGGAATTAAAAAGGTTGAAAATGGATTAAGATCTTAAAAAAGTCATACACAATAATTTGTCAAAAATATATGAGATATACTATAATGGTACTCTAAAGATAAAATCCTAATATAATATGATTAAGTCACAGAACAGAACACTTGTACAGAATTTATGTAAATTATATAGTTTAACATAACCCTACTTGTCAAGAAGAGGCCTGATTCCAAAGAAATATTTTGTGTAGTTTTAAATATAAACTTATCTCCCTATTAATTATTTTTTTCATTATATCGTTTACTAATTTTTATTTTTCAAAGTTTTATAGGAAGCTATATATTTATAAAGTTTGATAAAATGGATTGAATTTATTTATATTTCTTGAATTTGCTTAATTAATTAGGTAGGTTTTTATTTAATAAAATCATCTTTCAAATATATGTATATTTATAATATGTCATGACATTTAGATATCTGAGGGATTTATTTTTCATGTGTAGCTAAATATTCTATGCTATATTTTAACATCCAAACATTCCTGTTCAATATATTCAAACGTGTGAGTAAATTTGACCCGGGAAAGGTTTTATTTAGAGTAACAAAAATTTATTATATTATCCATCTTACTTCATGTGTTTTTAAAGAGCCCATTATAATAGGATGAGAGCAATTTTATCAACCGGTGTGTGCACCACGTATGATCGAAGATCCATGAATTGAACCTATTGAGAAAGGGACAAATACACAGACATATAATTTATGGCATAAGACTAATTGGTTTCCCAGGAATATATAATTATTCATAACCGCAACACATCAGATTCTATTATAGACCTACTTGTTTGATAGTGGTCAATCTGATAAAGGTTATCGAGGTTAAAATTTAGGTTGGGGCGTTTATTGAAGGTGTTTTCCACTCAAGATGTATCAATATTGTTTACCAATTTTCTATCCACACTAATGGGGATATAATTCATCTAAAACTAAATTATGCTCTTCATCTATGGCCACTAGATGAGATCATTAATAATACCGGTGTTTATGGTAGGCTATTAATAATATCCGCAACCGTGGTCCCATGGTTTCGCCATAGAATGGAATGGAGGTAATGGGAAGGTCTAGGTTCGAATATCGGTCGAGTGCAATGAGGGTGGTGTTATCCCTTTGGCCGTCTCATTCCCCTCCCATACTAGCGTGGATGCCCTTCCTCTTCTATACTCTTTAGAATAAGTCGTTAAGACGGCCGCTTCAGTAAGCGAGAAAATATCAATCTCTTTCAGACCATACGGCTTAAAATACAATGGTCTGTGTCGTGTTCTGGACCTACTTTTTACTGCCTATTCTTATATTAGCTTTCATCTTTCACCTACAATCATCCTTTGTTATGCCAATAGGAAAGATTAAAAGTAAACTTCTTATCTAAAGTCAAGTGGATAGCTCGTTCCAAGCTACCAAACATCGTAAAAAATATTTAGAGGAAGGTTGTGTGTGTGTGTGTGTGTGTGTGTGTGTATACTTTTTTTTTCTAGAAATCAAACTCAAACTATTGGATTGTTAAGAAAAAGAAATCATGTTGGAATGTTTCAACTTTATTTTTGCGTGAACCATATTTTGAAACAACGTAGCGTTGAGTTAAATATTTAATTAGGGTTGAACGTCTGCACGGAAATTTCTCACTTACTGAGGCGGCCACCTTAATTTACTTGGCATTTAATACCTATCTTACCAATCCATTTATCACCTGGTCTCTGGCTTTAGGGTTCATTCATAAGAAAAGTGACGCTTTTTTATTACCCTATTTGACATTCTATCTCCTCCCCCACACAAAATTAACACAGTGTAGACAGTATAACTGTCCCCAAACCCCCTTCAATAGCGTTATGTGATTTATGGATGACCACTTAGGCTTGCAATAGGCTGGAGTTCCAGTGATGAAGAGGTTGCGGTTTGAAACCAGAACCAACTGTTATTAAGTTGGATTTTTTCTATTAGGTTTATCATATTAGTTTTCTAAGCTTCTATTTGTGCTAGTAATCCTCGGTCCCGGCACAGATTTATCTGATTACCAAACCCTTCCTTCACCTCTGACAAGACATCTTGTGAATGTGAGGAATGCCAGGCCTCCACCGTGGTTTGGATTCCACGTTAAACTGTAGGTCCTCCATTTCATCTCACAATCACCCTACCATTACACATTAGCGTAAGTGCGTATAACCCGAACGGGTAGTAAGACGCGGTGCTAATAATAATAATAATAATAATAATAATAATATTTGTGCTAGTGCAAGTAGTAAATCTTTAGATGTATGTAACCCCAAACCTAAAAAGTAGGTTTTACAAAATTTTTGTTCTCTTATATTTCTGTTTGTATGTCCCTGGCAAGGGATTCAACACGTTTTGATGGATTTTGTTCAAATTTAATATTTGGATTTTATAGATTAAAAGTAATATATATATATACATATAAGCTATATTTATATATATATATATATATATATATACATATAAGCTATATTAGTTGACTGATAAATGGGAATTTTGAATTTGTTTGAAAATAGCTATTACGATATATTTTCGTTCATTATCATTTACATTATCCATAATAATGTATGTTAATTTTTCTGAAAGAAGGTTAATTTAAGAGTAGATAGCTTCATAGAAATTATAGAAAATCTGTAGTTTTTCTAAATTAGTCTTGAAAATTGAGTTCAAATTTGGTATTCGGATAAAGTTTTGTATACAAAATAAGATTTTTATTTATTTTACAAGATAAAAACCATTATAAGCTATTTTACAAATAACTTATTTTGAAAATTTGCTAAATATATATTGGAATAATTTGGTAACATTTATAAATAAAGAGTGTGTATTTTAATTAAAAAGATGATTTGTTTGTTTTTATGAGAAATACTTACTCCAGGGTAGTTTACAAGAAACCAATATGGGAAAATGAGTGCGATTGTGTCGTGCCATTTAATTTTTATTAAAACTTCTCACACCATGTTTATTCATGACTTATTCTAAATGGTATCGATTGTAAGGAAAACTAAAACTTAATTCACCCTCATTTTATTCTATATGAAATGAAAGATCAACGTAACAAATCACATTTTAAAAACCGGCCAATTTACAACCTATCAAGATAATAAGCACAACTTCCCCGTCACCAGCGATTCAGTTTTTAACTTAATTGTCTATGTCACAGTACTACCACTTAAATGTCCTCTTAAATCCACTGTTTAGTCAAATACAACTAAAAAAAATTGGAAATAAAATTAAACTATTTCATAGAACAATATCACGTTTATTTTTTCTTATATTTCTTAATTTCATTTATAATTATTCTTCTAGAAACTAAAAGAATATTCCAACTTTACTAAACTAGCTCAGTAAATAAATATATAAATAAAAAATAAAGCCCAACTAGCTTGTTTTACTTTGTTTTAATCAGGACATTTTTCTATTATGTTATAAAATTTAAAAAAACTAAATTAAAACATATTCACAAAGTTACCAACGCAATATATACTAAATAAATTGTGATTTTTTATAAATACCTTTTACACATGACTGAAATAGAATTTTCTCTATAAAACCATGAAACCAAACACCATATTCCATTCGATGAGTTAATATATATATATATATATATACTTTTAAAAAAAACACGTTGTGTCACTAAGAAAAAGCATCAAAGAGCTTTGAAGTTATTTTCTTCACTTCCTCAACTTAAATGTTAACCCAAATACATTTTCAAAAGATTTCCACAAAGTTTTATTTCAGAAAAATAAATACTAAGATGTGTGTATAAAAATAAAATCTGCCAGAGAAGGAAACTTAACAACGAACAGAAAAAAAGAAACAACTGAAAAACTAATGAATATATAAACAAAGTGTTTTTTTACGAGTCCAATGTAAATAGAAGTACTCATTACAAGTCAATTTATGACATTTATTGGCTACAAAGAGTTGTTTATTCTATAGGGTGAGAAAAAGAGGTAGGAGAGAAAGGACCTACTGGAGTGGAGAGTTGAAAAGAGCAGAAAGAAGAAGTAGCCTCTACTGACATTCTCTAGAGATGAACATCCAATCAATAAGACACCAAAGAAAGGCCAACCTACACTTCTCAAGGGAGATAAAGACGGCCATACAACGTAAGAATAAACTCACTAACTCTTCCTTGATCAAAAATTATAGTTACTTTACTTAATAAAAATAATTATTTTTTTGGGACGCACAAAAAATCATCATAGGCCCTAATGGATTACATTTTGTGCTTCGCTTTTAATTTTTCATAATAATAGAAAGTATTGTGATTGGAAAAAAACCAATCTGGATATTTTGACAAATGTTAACGTTTTATATGAGCACACAAAAAAAAAATTGATTTTACAATATTATGTCCATTCCCATGTTTTCCTGTATGTATGTCTGTCTGTCTGTCCTTGACCATGGATCAAAAACAATTTTATGGATTTTGTTCAAACTTGATATCTATATTTAATAGGTCTATACCTAAGGATTTTTTTATATATTTATTTTTAACTTAATCAGTTTAGAAATGAGGGATTTTTTAGAGTTCAAAATATTTCAAAATTATCGCTAGTGATTTTTTTTAAATATATATTTGGGTATTATGTGGTATGACATTTGTTTTTGGAGTAAAAACTCATTTATGGGTAGTTAATTCGTGATGGAATTTTGAATAGCCTGAAATATTTTACAAATGGCTATAATTATTTTGTTCAAAATGGGTATTTTGGGAATGTTTGAAATTACAGTTAACATTATTTATATCTTTTTGGAGTAAAACCCATTTATAAGTAGTTTATTGATGAGTGAGTTTTCAAAAGCTTGAAAGATTTTTAAAGCAGCACTAATGATTTGGTTCCAACTGGGTATCTGTTAAGTTGTTTGCGTTATAAATAGTTAAATAGATTTGTTTTCCTAAGAAAAATAATGCAATAGTAGTTATCAAATGACTGATTTTTGTATGATTTTTTTAAAATATCATTTAAGATTTAGTTCAAAATTTGTATCGGGTGACTATTTTAAATTATCACTAATAATGTAGCTTTATAATCTTAAATACATTAATTTAAGGGTAGCTTACTTTCGACAAATTATAGAATTTTTTGTTTTAAATTGACTTTGAAGGTTGAACTCAATATGGGAATAGTCTTTCATGATAAATAAGTATACTTTTTACTTTTATGAAGAAATAAATGGGAGTTTACAAATTAATTAATTATTAAAAGTTGAACAAGTTTAGCAATTTGGCTTAAAATGTATATATAAAGAGGGAGTATTGTGATCAACAAGATAATGTGTTTGATTTTAGGAATAAAACATAATTAAGGGTAGTTTACTACTAACCTATGTTTGAAAATTATCTTCGAAGCTATAATAAACAATATGAGAAATCCTGTTAGATTCTGTTGTACAATATTTTTGACCATCTGTTAGATCCATCTGCATATTTACATTTAATGACGAATGTAAAAATTTATATTAAATATACCCTATTTTAGTGAGAGATTGGGAAATTATTTAGTAAAAAACACCCGCAGTATATCCAATCGGAATTATAACCTCGACCTCCTGTCAAAATCAGTCTAATATACTGCGATAATGATGCCTTAAACGATGCGATCAGCGATATAGGTTAATGATTAGAAGCTCGGTTTGAATAGAATTCCATAATTTAATTAAAAATTAAGTCAATTGAAAAATCAATTTAAAATATTGTATTGTCATTGATTGCGCCCACAATAGAGTTTTCGTAAAACTAATGCAAGTATCTGACTGAACAAATAATAAGAGTTTGCTTTATTTTTAACTCGCACCACTTATCGTTTTGGTTAAGTATATATATTCACAAATCAGGTAGAGAATAATAAGATAGAGTTTAAATGAAGATTCCCTGCATTTGTGTGAGTTAAAGCTCTAACCTTTCCGTCAAATTCAAACCATGCAAGATGAGAATATCGCCTTTATTTACAGACCTGCTAGTGCAAGTACAGTAAAAAGAATTATCTCAAAAATCCCTGCGGAATTTCTCCAATGTTTTAAATAATATATCAATGGTTTTAAAATTCACTAACCGCAAAGGTGGGGTCACGGACAACGTAAAGCCCGTTTATTCTGGTCTGTAGTTGATGGGAGAGTCCGAGATCAAATTCCGCCCAGATGTACTGAGGGTGTTTTCATTCAAAATGGTTATCCACTCGCCCTTCTACGCCAATTCGGTTCACTCCCTCTAAGTTCTACCTTCCTCACGCCTACATTATCAGTGTAATTAAAATGCGAGTATTCCGCACGTTTATCAGAATATGGTGAGAAATTATTCGAGGGACTATAAAACTCTATTAAATGTTTTTAATCAGTTTAAATAACCACAGGAAACTTTGGAAGGACCCAACAAAATGGTTGTATCAATATAAATACTAATAAAGTGAATTTCAGTTATTTCCAGGGCTATGTAGCAATGAGTTAATCGCTGGCTTGATTTACATTGGTCAGAGAGGCCGGTCAAATTTACAATCTCTTCAAGTGAATTGGGCTTCATTAACTTTAAGTTGACTCTTATCTTCTGTCATTGGATTAATGTAAGCTGCAGTTGGGAGATTAAAGTGACATCCTTGAGAGATGAGCTAACTTATAGTTTCCCTCTTTAGAAAATGTGCTCTTTATATCCCTTTACTTTAACCCCCTCCCAAGATATTTACCCAGTCTACCTCTTAACACGATCAGTGCTCTACACCCCTTCCTTACCCTACACCGCCTTCCCTAATCTATTTATTCAGTATCTCTCTTAACAAGACCAGTGCTCTATACCCCTTACTTACCCTAGGCCCCCTTTCTCTATCTCTTTCCTAGAATGTCTCTTAACACGAGCAGAGTTTTATATTAATTAATACCTTACCCAACGCCCCCTTAAACAATCTTTTTACTAAACTGCCTCTTAACACGATAGTGTTCTTTATCCCCTCCGTCCTCTAAGCCCCCTTCCACCATCTCTTTCCTACTCTAACTCTTAACCCAACTAGTGTTCTAAATCCCCTCTTTACCCTAATCCCCCTCCTTCCAACGCTTTCCTAGTCTGCCTTTTAACACAACTAGTACTCCATACAAATCAACTTGTCACAAGATCTCAAACGTATAACTTTATAAATAAGGGCTACACACGCTAACTGTGAGATGGTTATAATCTAACTTCTTATTCATCGTGTGGCTCTTGAGAATTCTAGGGTATGCCGGCCTCTATATCGGGGAGCTCGGGACTTCTTGCAGCCGAGCGAGTCTTGTTGACTTATTGTGTGCGCTAAACAGATCCGATAATTATAAACAAAGAATAAAAATAACTTGAGAAGGAACTAAATAACAGACCTACCGTCTCCCCCATCTCAAACCGCTTTTTTATCCTTCCCAAAATAAAGAAGGTGTAAGTAGGAAATTGTGATGGTATTTTTTTAAATTAGAAAGTTAAGTGAGTTTATGTAACACTTTGAAATAAGTTAATGCAATTACTTATTTTTTACTTTCTCTTGGCACCTCAGAGAGAAAGTATTGTGATCGTAAAAAAAAATCGAACTAGAAATTTTAGTAAATGTCGACGTTTCATGACCCTCTGAAACAAAAAAAAAATGGTTTTTGATATGCCGTCTGTCTGTTTGTACATAAGGCTAGAGCCGAAACTATTAACAGAATGGGCTATACCTTGGTATCTAGGATGTTCATAGGGTCCCCCTGAAAGGTTTTTGGAATTAGGTGTTTAACCCTAAATTTAGTTTTAGTTTACTGAAGGGCAAAAAGAAAAAAATCGATTTTCTCGAAATTTGCTTAAACGGGTTGGCATAAATATTATTATTATTATTATTATTATTATTATTATTATTATTAGCACCGCGTCTTACTACCCGTTTGGGTTATACGCACTTACGCTAATGTGTTATGG
>CABFVX010001033.1:58832-166241 GCA_902151425.1 Timema shepardi | reverse complement strand
CGCGTCTTACTACCCGTTCGGGTTATACGCACTTACGCTAATGTGTAATGGTAGGGTGATTGTGAGATGAAATGAAGGACCTACAGTTTAACGTGGAATCCGAACCACGGTGGAGACCTGGCATTCCTCACATTCACAAGATGTCTTGTCAGAGGTGAAGGAAGGGTTTGGTAATCAGATAAATCTTTGCCGGGGCCGAGGATTGAACCCCGGCCGCCAGCATAGAAGTCTGACACCTTAACCACAAGACCACCAGGTCACCATAAATATTATTACTAAAACTTTTTACTAATATACACCTGATGGCAGTTCTCATTTTCTCATGAAGATTATTTTGAGGGTACTTTCTTCACATAAGGGATTTTTTGCAATTTTCATCATTTCTCCACAACTATTTGAGATATGAAATATCTTATCGTTGTAAAGTTGTGGTACTATTAAAGATACATTTTTTTATTTGAAATATATTTTTTTAAACAATAATTTCTGAGCTATTAGCAAATATATACTTTTTAATTCAGGTATTTGAAAACGAATTTTACTCTTATGCTGTTTGCTTGATAAGATGTTTCTCTTTTATTCAATTGTTCTGTAACAATGTTCCTGGCTCCTAATGCCATAAAGTAATTAAGTAGCATTGTTTATTATTTTATTTAGTATCTTTGGTATAATGTATCTACAACAATGTATAGATTTATTATGTCGTTTCACAAATCTTTTAATTTTTTTAGTAGATGTATATTTTAAGATAAAAGCGAGAGAAAGACTGTGTGGTGCACCGTACCATTATTTTATTTATTACGTGCAACATCAAAACTATTCACGATTCATAAAAAGGGTTAGGACTTGGTAGGTTTAAATGTACCCATATTTGCGCGGGAAGATTATGAAAATATCCCAAGAGTAAAGTGCTCTTAGTTAAAATTAGAATCTTTGTCTCCAAACTCACTGTCAATTATTTCTAGATTTACGTATTAGTTCACGTGATAGCTGGTACGGGTGAAGAAAGAAAATTGAATGGTAACTTTAATAACAAAAGTTCTGTTGATATGATTTAAGATTGAGCCAAGGGTCCCGGGTTCGATTCCTGACATGGCCGAAAAACTTATTACTGGTGAAATGTGGATCTCCCCTTTTACAGTAATGAATGAACGGCTGGAAGCTGGATGTTGTGTCTGTTTTAGATTTAAGATAGTTTATAAGTTGTGTGCTAAGATAATCGGTCGATTCAGAAAGTTCACGTTAAATATATCGATAAAATAATTTTTATTTTGGATTTCAGACTCGAAGTAAAACAATTTGAATACTAGTAAGCGTTTTATAAACCCACTCGCTTCTTTATTTAATTTTGAGCTACATAACAAGAGCCGTTATTTCAATTATTAATCACAAAAAACATTTTATCGAGGAAATATTTTAAAATCGAGATAAATTTCACTTAAATTTTGATTAAAAACGCTTTTCGAGTTCTATTTTCGTAATTTATTTTAACTATTTTCCCTAAATAGTACATAATTTAGTTTTTAATTTTAATTAGTCTTTCTATCTTCCCTCTACACAGGCTATTTTGATTTTAAAGTAAGTTTTGAATACAAGGTGAAAAGTTGTCTTATTTAAACACGCCACATTACAGAAAAGATATATATTTTCACACTGTAGTGTAAATTATTATAAGAGTGGCTGATGCTTTAAAACTAACAAAAAAACTATTTAATAACTATACATTATTTTACCTTATTGATAAAGATTGTTTATTAGCTAACAGAGAGGTATAATTAGATTAACCCCATTATTACACCCATTTGTGCAAAATTTTGATCAATCATCAGCTAATTTAAAATTTTCCCCATGCATTTTTTTTTATTTAGCTTAAAATGTTAGGTTGTTTGGTGACAGAGCACTATTAGTAGGCCATATTTTTAAAATCATAAGCCATTAGTTAAATGTTACGAGACGGTTGAAGGTTTATAGGCCAAATACTTTGCTTTGGTTGTGTTTTAACAATGATAATTTGCTTTTAGTGTCTATTCAGTCACCCATGACATTGTAGTTCGCTTATTAATTCCGAAAAACGGTCAAGGTAACCGCAGGATGTGATACATTAATTTTAAGTCAATTATTTTTCTTGATTAAAAATACACGATTTAAGTTCTATGATTCTTAAAACATTAATGAAAAGGTTAAGTCATATCATTTTATACGTAGTTTAAAGCGACCTGTTATAAGTTCAAAATGAATGGTTAGAAAAATAAATATATTTACTATCAAACAAATAAATACATTTTTACAACAAGCTCACAACAGAAACACCTATGATACTTGAGCATTATTTTAATGATTAATTGCCATTTCTGTAATAAATTATACCGCAGTTTAAGGATAGTTTCTGTGAATTTTTTTTTTAACTCATTCAAGTAAATTTTTGTAGAAAACTTTACAGTTATGTTTATTATGTATGGTTTGTTAATATATTACCAAATAATGTAT
Organism: Timema shepardi; assembly: GCA_902151425.1. Classification (NCBI taxonomy): domain Eukaryota; kingdom Metazoa; phylum Arthropoda; class Insecta; order Phasmatodea; family Timematidae; genus Timema; species Timema shepardi. Next base: position 163,754 of record CABFVX010001033.1, on the reverse strand, counting down.
TTGCATTTTTAATATATAGATTGAAATCATAAACAATACTGCAATATGTAAAGGCCTACACATAATTTGTATTTGTAAGTCCTACAGCTTGTACCATTCTACAATTTATAGCTTTAAGCTAAATAGCGTCTTAAAGCACTTTAGAAATACTTAATCAAATTAGTACGGTTAAAATAATGTTGGTAAAAAATTCCTAAAAAGTATCGCATAGTAGTAAATTTGTGAAAGTATGATTAGTGATTAGCTAGGCCTAGGCCTGTTATTTGTGAGTTTATTTTAATCTTCAGACTATACACATTTAATTACAATAATAGGGTTGGGAGAGAATTTTAGGAAACGTACCTAGCTTTGTGTTTGGGGAGAGTGAAAAACCTGTTAGGAAAAACTACTCAGAACATATAGCCCGTTCATTCAGACACCAGCAAACCAAATCAGATGAGCTTATTATTTAGTCCACGCGTGTTTATCTGTGCAGGTTTTGTGATATTAATATTAAATTATATATTTTCCTCGTTTATTGTAATTGATTAATTTTACAAAATGGGGTGAACAATATTGTGGTTTGTTTCAACTCTGTAAATATTAATTTTAATTGTATTTTGTAAATTAAAGGGTTATTTGATTTGATCTGGTTTAAAACCAATACTTATATTATCTTTGTTAATCATACACATATTTTTATGTTTTCTTAAAGTAAAACATATGTATGACTAACGGAACGCCGAGGCATGGTGTAAACGTTTAGAAATACTTATTTTGTAAGTATTGAGTTGATATTTTAAAATATGGTTCACATTATACTGGAAGTGAGATATATATAAACTGGTCCTTATAATATTGAAAGCCATACGTTTTAACTTTAAAATTTCCATTAAATTGCCTCAGTGTGAAGATATTTCGCTACAGGTAGGTCGTGCCCATAAGAACTTTATTCTTGTACGATGAACTGATAAAATTGTTTAATTAAACATTATTTAATTTGTGTGCTAACATATCAGTGGGGTCGAAGCGCCCATGTGCTGTGCTCAGATTCTGAACTAACATAAAGGATTATATTCTCATATATAAATGACATAACGGCCCACATTCCGAGGCATATTTGATCTTTTTTTCAATACTAAAACCCTATAATTTAAGCTATTGTGGCTTCTGTGATTAACTAATATTTTATAGACGAACTTTGTGTACAACAACTGAATGCTTTCACTAGATTGATTACACGTTTTTTATTACCGTATGGGCTACACTTATATGCACTAATAACTATAATGTGTAAGGGATGATAAAGGTTGAATTTAGATTAAGTGTACACGCATATTCTTTGAGGGAGAATCTAAAGCCATTTAAGAGAAATCATCCACACTAAACCTAACCAGGATTCGAACCCTAATCTTCCCAACATCGTAAATCTAGTATATTGCTAGAGTGACAACTTAGAGACCATGAAGCCACCGAAGCAGGTTTTATGTTGACTTGGTACGGAACATTTCAGCTAATATTAATCACAGGTGACCTGGCGGTCTAGGGGTAAGGTGTCAGACTTCTGTGCTGGCGGCCGGGGTTTAATCCTCGGTCCCGGCACAGATTTATCTGATTACCAAACCCTTCCTTCACCTCTGACAAGACATCTTGTAAATGTGGGTAATGCCAGGCTTCCATCGTGGTTCGGATTCCACGTTAAACTGTAGGTCCTCCATTTCATCTCACAATCACCCTACCATTACACATTAGTATGAGTGCGTATAACCCGAACGGGTAGTAAGACGCGATGATGATAATAATAATAATAATATTAATCACACTTTAATGAACCTTGTCTGTGATCGTAAAAGTTAAGTTTGATGTTGATAAACCTTAACCCCTTCCACATCCTCCTAAGAAACTATTGCAATGGTGTTTGAAAACCTCCCTCAAACTCCTTATTCACATGTTGAAAAATGTTCGGGTGACCCCAAACTATCCTACTGGCCCTTACTAATGTGTCTATAGAACCTCTATAGTAGATCTCACAGACTTTTCAGGTTTACTAGACAATTTTTAAAATTTTCGTTGACTTACTCTATTTCTAGTTTACTTTGGTGGGTTAGGAATTTTAAGTTTATTACATCACTCAAATATTTATTTTTAAAAATGCTAGCAACAGTGTTTTTTTGTTTGCATTATTATTTGTGGCTCTATATGAAAGTAGCCCAAAGAACAAACAATTATCACTCATTTTCGATTACAATGCTAAATCTAAACAAGTCATATAGTTAACATAAGAGAGATGAAATCTTTCACATTTGTTTTAGCTTTTATATACAAATTGATATACAGGCTGATTCAAAAGTCTCCATAAATGGGGAGGATGCACAATTTTAATTTTGTATGGATGTATTATTGTATCCCTTTAAAACTCTGCCAGTACCATGCTGATATGCATTCATTGGTGGATGTTTGTGGACTGCCGTGTCTCTGTTTGGTCCCTAACATAACTACTTTATATTCTGTATTGGATCGAGTATATCCTCGTTACTTTTCAGATTTATAAAGGAAAATAATACTCTTTTGGAAATAAAAAATATATGTGTAAGCTTAAAAATTCTGGGGGAGGAGATAATTTACGGTTTCGGTATCTTCTTGTAGCATGTCAATCAGTTAGATTGGACATCTACAATTAAAAGAATTCTTTAATTCATTAATTTATGCAAGAAATAAACTATATTCGCATATTTAATTGAGTTTACTCTGAAGATACAGTCTAATAAATATATGTTTCTCCCTACCTTCAAGCATTCAAGCACGTGGTTGGTAATACTGACTTTTGTTAAATACGGGAGTAGATATCCAAGAAGAGAATTAATATTGACATAGTTATGTATAAAATTATTTTAACGCATTGCTTTTCTCATTGGATGAAGTCAAACAGATCTACTTACGCCGGCCATGTGGTCAACATGAGAAAAAATAGTAAACTACATCTATATCACCAAATATTATTAAAATAATAATAATGGATCCTGAATAACATAATTAAAACAGATATATTTCTATATGATATGCCTTGCTGAGTACTCACATCCTTTGGATGTCTGCTGATTCTTTTCTCCCACATACGGAGCTCAATAAAGCTATTCAATAATGGCTGCTCCACGTGTTCTCGTATCTAGTTCTCTTGAAGAAAAGAAGTGCTCCTAAGCTTCGACGCAGAGACCGGCGGCACGCCAACGAACCTGGTGGTAAACCAAGAAAGCTTCTTCCTACCTCTCCTTCGTACGTGAATTCCTCTTGTCAATTCTCTCTTCATCCCGCCTTCCTTCGTAGTTCCTTTTCTATGTTCTTATATTTATCGTTCTCTCTAACTTCTTCCTTTCGTATCAGGTTGACCACTATATAAAGGGTCGCGTCCCAGCTCACAATATAGCCATTTACTGTATCTCTGCATTGAAGGAAGGACTCCAGGTTCGTCACGACAACGATGAAGATAAAGGCGTCGGATTCACCACCACCTTAGACGGGATGACCGTTATTCAGTAACTGCCTACGAAGTCAAGGCCGTGGGGTTCATCGCAGTCATGGATGGAACCACAGACTTCACTGTTTTTTTAAAAGTATTTTACCGTAATCAACGAGTCCTTACGACTTAGATAATTTTGTTTATAAATATGAGTTATTTCTGATTGCACCCCTTTAGTTTTTTATGTTGTTAGAGACGATTTTTCTGTTTTATAGTAGGTCTAGTTGACCGTTGATAATATTCAAATCTTGTTGACTTGTTAACTCAAGTTTCAGTTTATTCGTTTTAAATATGGTGTCCTTTAGAATGCCGGGCGCGTATTATAGTTTATTTGTTTCAAATATTGTAATTACGTACAGAAATCTCTGTTGAGATATATTTATGCCTCCGACGCAGATAGCGTAGATAAGTTATAATGTCTTAATAATGAACTTATAATATTCCACTTGTTCCTTTAATATATATATTTAAATCAGAATTTGTCATGACGCCTTGAACGGCGTGAGCGGCAGCTCAGTTTATTGATGGCTAGCCCCAGGTTGTCGGTTTGTTTATCTTGATCCATTTCAGTTGTTAGATACCAGTGTTTTAGGTTGGTCAAGTAATCACGCTTCACGTGTAGTATTAGCTACGGTGCGCAACCCAGGGAACTGCACTAGAGTCATAGTGGGGCCCGCGCAGATAATACTATTTAACTCTTACCTTTCGATATACATTTCTAGTTTTGTGTTCTAAATGCTCATGCCTTTAGAATTTTATGTGCTATGAAATGCCCTGGCAGTACCAAAGGGGAATGTGACCAGCTATAGTACTTTTGATAACACATGTTTCTTAGCCATATACTGCTGTTATTAACAGCCGGTTATCCTAAGTGTTTAATGGATAATATGTTGAAGGCCCCATCAAGCACAGCCTGATTTAAAGTTACATGTATACCCTGTCATATATTTTTCTAGTAGTAATTATTGAATTGTTCTACTTTATAGAATTTGCTTCTACCTGTGGCCTGGCGACTACGCATCCCGAGTAGCCACAGTCTGATTGGATCAAAACCCTTAACCGTTTCATCTACATTATTGTAAATCATTGCTATCTCAACTTTTGTCTTTGTTAGCAATAAATCTTTATGTTTTTCAATCTTTGTTATAATCAATTTATATAATGTATGTACCCTGTAAGTAACCAACAATTACATTCTTAAAGGTTACGCTTAGCCACCGAGGCCTAACCACCATTTGAAAATATACTTACAAAATATATAACCTATTAAACTTCTCATTAAAATTGTGTGCAGCAAACTGGAGGTAATATGAGAAATAAATGACGATTTAAAAAATAAAAGACCTGAGATTTGCTCTGTATTAACAAGTAATTTAAATTACTGAATGGTTCCCTTCATGGTAAAATTAACCAATGACCATTATTTTACACAGAACGGCTTTTCATGGGCGATAATTTCAGCATTAAGATATATTTCAGTTATATGTTTTGAAATATTTTCAAATTACATTAGCTCCAAGAATATATAAATCAGCGAAAAAAAAATAGAATATTGTATTTGTTATCAATGTTCAAGATGCATAGAGATTGTGGGAAAACCTAATATGTAAGCATTTATGCACGCCTTGTACCTAAAGAAACACCTCACCGATTGTGTTCAATATATTCTCAATCAGTGACTACCAAAAGTGTGGTTGAAATATTATGGGTAGAAACATTTTAAAAAAAACAGTCTATTAGTTTGCCGTCAATATTGCTAGCATTTACTATATAATGGGTTAGATAGCCCAGCCATTATATTTGTTAGTTACGGTTATACCCTCATGGCGAATGGCGAATGGCGAAAATATATATATTGACTCTCAAATTAACCAAAAAAATAAGTTTTATTGTATGTTTAGGAAGTTTGTTTGTATGACTAACGATCGGTCTAGTTTTCACAATTAATTCGATAAATAATTGATTTTAAGTAGATTTTAAACAATGACTGCCCACATCAGTGCAAAGTGGCTTTGAAATATTTTTGATCCCAGTGTAAGATATAATAAAATATTACCAAGATTACTTATTTTCTGATGAAATACGATTATCAGTATTTTATTTAATGGTAGAGTTGGTGACCTAGTGGTCTAGGGATAAGGTGTCGGACTTCTGTGCTGGGGTGCAGGGTTCAACCCTCGGTCTCGGCACAGATTTATCTGATTACCAAACCCTTCCTTCACCTCTTACAAGACGTGTATTAATCACAACTTGTGAATGTGGGGAATGCCAGGCCTCCACCGTGGTTCAGATCCCACCTTAAACTGTAGGTCATCCATTTCATCTCACAATCACCTTACCTTTACACATTAGCGTAAGTGCGTGTAACCCGAACGGGTAGTAAGACGTGGTGCAAATATTAATAATAATTTAATGGTAAAAAAAAACTATTTCAAAATATTATATAATATAATAGATTTTCCTTAATTTATTAAACAACAAATAAATAATACAATAAATATTAAAAATGTCACGTTGGCATTGAAACCTACAATAGTGATTAGGTTCTCTCCAAACACACGTTCCATGTTTTATTATTCAATTATGTAATCAAACTTATATTCAAATAACGATGGCATCTACCACAAATAACTGGCGAGGTAAAAACTATCAAATTTTCAACGCATGTTAACAGAGTAGATTGTGTTCATCCTTTTTTTTTTTTTTTTTTTTTAGAATAGTTAGATNAGGTATCCTATTTCTATAAAATAATTTAAACCCATTTCCTTTAACATGATTTTCATACAAAGATTTTTATTATACATTTGTTTGATAGCGGGGGAAGATGGTGTTTAATTTGCTATTACAAGATTACCTGTATCTTTTCTGTGCATAGGTTTGTACTAAAACATTTCCAAAAATAGGAACTGTGCTACTACAAACTTTTACGCACATAATTCTACGATAGTTAGCTCTTTTTCCAAAAACTGCTATGATAGTAGGTCATTCACACGGTAATAGTTGACTTGTACTGAAATCCACGTACTGAATTATGTACGAAAACATCGCCCCGTGTGTACGGACCACCCCCATATATAGAAGCGGTGGCCGCCTTTCATTCACTATTCATCATACAAGTTCCATTGTTCCAATAGTTTTCAACAGTCCATGGGAGCAAGCTAGCATCATTAACAATCTAAGCCCCCTTTTCGGACGAAAGCTTTTTTCTCTAGCATTTCAAACGTTGGAGCACGATCCCCAAAATATGATATCTATAAATATACAAAAACTAAACAAAAAATGTGACAATTCCTTACACATATATTATAGATGCATTTTAAAATCATAGATTTATTCATAAAAAGTTATTTTCTTTGTTATTTATCGCTACAGTATTTAAGTAAGATAATGAGGAAGGAAGAAAGAAGTTCTAATTGAGAAAAATTCACCAATGTTTGCGTAGGTGAATAGTGGGAAATTTATGATAGGAAAACCACCCATCATTCGGACCCCGACATCCCCGACATACGAGCCTGATAACTACTATCCCGCGTGACTACCGGTGTCAGGTCATATTCCCTGACGTGATATTTTTATATTAAATAGTTCGTTGTGAATTAATAATGATTTGTTTATTAATGCGTTTCACACCAAGGCTAACTTGCATCAGTGATTACATGGTCTAAGGCAGTGGTTCCCAAAATGGGTTGTATCACCCTCTGAGGAGTGGTGGGCTTACCTAGGTGAGCGTTAAGAAGAATAAGGGTGCTAGGAAGGTGTTGAAGGGAGGGTGATCTTGTACTCATAGTAAGTTACTTTAAATTATATATTGGTAAACTTGTATTACTTCATCAATCTCATCCATCGCTTTAAAAATGTACTGAAGGGTGAAGTTTTTTTTTTGAGTAATGACAATTAGATTTTGAAAGTTTGGTAAAACGTTTCTATAAATATTGTTAAATTAATTAGAGTTAATACTTTCACTAGAGTTTTAAGCAACTGCTGCTAAATGCTATTGTTTTGAATGTTATTTTGTCTTCCGTTGCTGATAGCACAAACTGCTACTCTCAATAATGTTTATTTACATTAGGGTAGTGGACAATGGAGATGAGTTTGGGAACTACTAGCCTAAAGCGTCACAAATATTAATCAAATCTAGAAGACGTCATTATTGGTTTATTGGCAAGGCGAGAACAGTTGTTTACCTGGACTGGAAGCTTCATCATCTTTCTTTATCTTTATTGAATGAGCTCACTTGTGTAGCGTAGTCATTTGTTTAGTTGTATGTTTGATTGAATAAAGTGTTACCCGCTTTATTGGACGAATAGTTTAAGGCTACACTCTCGTGTTGGACTGGCCTACTGTTGGCGGGGATATCAAGGTTCAAATCCTGGACGGGTATATCGAGTGTAGTTTTTTCTAATTTGTTTACTAATCTCCTTTCACGCAAATGCGGGAAGATTTCCTCTAAAATACGTATACTCTTCATCCCTACTCCTTTGGTATAACCTAGATAAGTAATAGTACACGGTGATAAATAAATATGTTTTAATCTAATCTAAATTGAATCTTATTATATGAGGATATACAATTGTAACGATGTTACAAAAAAAAAGAACAAGCTCAATAAAATAGGAGGACACTCACCCTCTGCCTTGTTGAATATAAACACTGGAGCACATGTGCCGCGACCTCCTCTCCCTATAACTCAATCCCACTGACTAAATGGAGATACGATCCTACGGTCCGCTCTTGAAGGAAAAGCCGCGCCCAAAACAAACGAGTGACGGCAACACCACCAGTTTAGTTTCCGTTACCACCGCCTGGATGGTTCCCTAGAGTCACCGCAATCTTTCCTATGCGCTGCTTGTTTCCCCTTTTCCACTCCATGTTTTCCCTCCCTTTATCCCTCTCTCTGTGGGCATGTCATGCATTTGTGTTGGCTATATATAGCGATGTTTCTTTTACATGGTTACTCATTGTATCACTGGCTTACTAGGTGAGAGCGGCAACTAGGCTTAGACTTAATTGCATTCTTCAAAATTTTCATTCGGTATATTATGAGGAACCTTTCAAAATTATTATTTTCGGACTTATTAATTTAAATTTCTATTTCGGGATGGGTTTTGTGTGTGTGTGTGTCAGCGTGGTTGATTTGCAACCACGTATCCTTTTGTATTTTTCCTGTTGGGGGAACCTTCCGTTCTCCTATGGATTGTAACTTCCGTTTCACCACTCGGTGGCTTACGTCTGTTAGCGCTCTTGTCGACTGTCTGGTTAGCAGTTGATGTTTTTTGGAATATTTTGAGTATGTTTTACTTAGACAGTTTAAATTAACATATGGTTATGTGGGGACCGAGCACTTTATTTATCAGATATGTGCTTTATCTTTAACTCTTCCGAACTTATGCTATGTTGTGGTGGTAAAACCAAATGGGTTTTATGTGACTAAATAATTCCTTGGTAGTCTAAATTTACATGTAATCGTGTGGGAATCGAAGATTGTAACTATAAGTGATATGCTTATTAAAATTAGTGCTTTGTAGAATAATGTTTGATTAGACGAGAAGCAAGCTCTTAAACTTTAGCGTAGCGCTTTGTATCTTCGATAGCACTGAATTACATTAGATTTCTATGGGTAAGCGGAATAATTTGGTTCAATAGATTTATTGCTTATCACTTAATGTCTTTAAACAACTGTTTGGGCTGAGCACATATATTTTTAGTACTGCTCTAATTAAACTTGGATGTATTTGGGCATTGATCGGATTGTAAGATACTTACAAGAATAGCATTTATTATTTACCCAAACTTCAGTTTCGTTAGAGTACGTATTATTAGCGCATGTGTGTAAGGCGCTTAGTAAATGATGCTGATATTGCGTCCGTTGGGGACTTTAACTGTATAGTCTAAAATACTTTAGCCGTTAGGTGGCAGTTTTATTATATTTGGAAGTTGTTACTTTATCTGAAAAGACATTATGATAGTACAAATGAATGTCACCAGGAGACTATATATAATAAATAGATTTTAATTCTCATTTTGACCTTTGAATCGTAACTTTTTGTTGACTATCCTTGATGGTAGTTATAGTTGTCTCTCACATTAAACTTAACTTGGCAAGCATAATAATTAAACAATATGTTTATATTGAATTCTAGTCATCTTTATTATATGTTATATTTAACTACAAATCTTCGACTTGGCTTGCCTTGGGCGGCACCTCAGCATTTGTAATAGTATTTGTATATATTCTATTTCCAATATGTAAAATAAAACAAATACTGTTATTCTCTGGTAATTCCTTGACTATTATTTATCACGCTTCATGGCATGTTAAAGTTGTTACGAAATGTTTTCACCACTATCTTCATCAATAGTAGACTGATCTTTTTTAAATAGTTAAACTCTTTTTTTTCCTTAGCTTATTTAAATATAGCCTATTCGAAAACCGCTTAAATTTCACTTTCCACAGGAGCTCGCGTGATCGATATCGTTCAATGAAAAGTACTAGAGATTCTTTGTTCATAATTGTAGCATGGAAATAAGAAGTGCCCAACATTTTTTATATTTTATGCCATAGAAAGGTTGTAAATGTGGATGCCAACTACTATTGAAAAGTGCTAAGTGCCACAACATTTGTAGTAGTATCTACATCTCCAAAAAGATGAAATAAGTGTTAACTCCAAATTGTTCGAAATTATGAGAGAGGATATGTTCCATGACAACACTACACTGATATTTGTTTATCTCAATAGGTAGAGCTAGTGAATTCACATATTTCCCTACGGTTTAAAATAAAATAAGCTTTATTTTATTTTTTTAATTTTTTAATAAACTTATAGTAATTGATAAAGCCATATCATAACATAGCTATTACTAATTTGAACATAGCCAAAGCAGTGTGACTACGTGTTGATTCCAACTTTCCTGGGGTAGTCCAAATGAAGGAAACATTCAACAAAGCAGAAGAGTGGAAGTAAATTAATGTATTGAAGAAAGGAAAAACATATCAAATATTAGAAACGCTCGGAATTCTGCCATGGACAAACCAAGTAAAATAACTGCCGATAAAAAGAGTGACTCGTTTGCTATGGTTGACTAATTACCTGCTGAAAATAGATTTTTTATTTGTAAATTTGTTCCAATGCTCCGTAATTCATGTTTGGTATTGTTCTAAAACAAAACAAAATATATGTAAAAAGTGTTTTATTTTAGGAAAAGTGTCATTTTGTTTTTTAAGATTTGGTGCACAGCCCTTTTTGTGTTTCACTTGTGGTGGAACCTAGCCCTTTTCCTTATGTTATTGTTTAAATGTTAAAAGTCCTATTTCATTTAAATATCCATATACTGTTAAACTAAAACATTAAATTTGAGATAGAATAAATATTTAATTGCAGCAGTGATAAATACAAAACTAAATAGTTTTATTAAAATAACTCCAGATTATGATTTTTGAACATAGGCCCTTTCTTATTTCCATGCTACAATTCTTAAATAATTTGCCCAGTTGTGTAAGTCAGCGAGGTTGGATATTGATGAACCTACGCCTGTGTTACTACGAACGACTCGATCCTTTCCACACGCGATCGATCTTGGCTCGATGACGAATCCAATCTTCAAGCTTGTCCATGAAACCCAGCCATTGAGTCTGATCTCATTGCCGAGCCAAAAATTTAGCTCGACTCTCCCCACACAAGATAAAGTTTCGTTAATTTCTGGGTCTCACGAGAAAGACTGGAGGGCTCCATGGGCTCGAACTCGAGCATGTATCGTAATTGTTTACTACCATTATTTATAAAAAAAGACATTTCTTACGGTCTGCTAAAAATACACCTATCCAGTAGAGTTTTAAAACATTCTGTTGGTTACGGTTTTTGTTTTTACTCACGAAAAAATAAAACTCTCGTCGTAAAACTCGAGCTCAAACCTCGCTTCCAAGGCACGACTTCAAGTGCATTTCATTGCGTCAATGCTAGATGTCTCAGTTCAATGCGCATGCTCAGCATTGAAAACGTAAGATCTGAACTTCAATTTGAACTGTGCGATTTACAGTCAGACTCGTTTCATACTTGCTGAATCAAAAAAGGAGAAGTGTTTTTTAATTATTACCAAGCTAGCGCTATCCGAAATTGAGAGACTTTTGGACCTAAGATGTAATCAATTCTCGGGAGCAATTATTTCTTTGCGAAAGCACTTTTTCAACTATGAAATTTATAAGATACAAATATAGATTTTTTTTGTATCGGGTTTTACTACTCATTCGGGTTATACGCCCATATACTAATTACTGTAATGGTTTTAGGATTTAGGAAGTCTATATTCAGAGTATGTGTACCCGCATTTGCGTGGCGGGAGAGTGGAAAACAATTTTGGAAAAAACTCAGTACACCGAGCTGAGAGTCAAACCTTTAGCTCCCCATCATCGGAAGTCTAGTTTGCTGCATGAGTAGTGTGTTATACCATGCCTCCATGTTATTTGAAGGATTACACTATGACCCTATCTTAAAAGCTACGCCAAAGTGGAAACGTACAGGGTAAGATTTCTACTTTTCACGGTAAACGGAGTATACATCAGTGAAATATAAGACAATACCGTTTATTAAATGGTTTTGAAGTATAATAGCCAATATTTGAAATAAAATAAGACACAATTGTACTAACTTTCTAATATTGTGTTTTATAGTTTCAAAGATAATTTTCAAAATATGTTTAGTTAACCATTTATAAGTATTGATTACCCATAAAAACCAACATATTAACTTGTTAATCACAATACTTTCTTTTTACAAATAATTTACATAATTTTTTAAGCCAGCCGTTGGCAGGCTGATGTCAATACTACCCAAACTAACAATCCATAATATTCGATTTTTAGATGATGAAAGATTATGTTTTGTTTGGTTGGACTATTTTGTTATAAAAATATTTTTCCGTCACTTAATTATATTGAGTAATAGTGACGAAAGAGAGAGCAAAAAAAATTTATTTTGACAAATATATTTATATATTACTTTTTTTTATGAATACTGTAGGTTTTTTTTGTATCAATGTCCTCTGATTAGACCCTTCAACGACTTTAACCCTTACGTCAGTTTAACTTCGAAGCCCTAGATAAAGCCACGTGCAATAATTGGCCATGGCTGGAAACTGTCTTAAGCAAATAGATATAAACGATATCAAAGGTTTGACCTTGTGACTTCTTGTCATTAAGAACTTTAGATTAACTGGGACATCAAAAATAAAAGGGATGCAACGGTATACAGGGGCCAAATCGATTAGTTGTATGAAGCACAAATTTCCTATAGACTAACTCGTTAAAGTTGTTGCGTGGATTAGCTTTGCATCCAATTTTGTCCCTGCTAGGCGCATAGGCCCTGTTTAGTATTTAAGTTCCTTAGAAGCATTATAATGCGTAACTGTTTAAGTTTAATTTGAGTGGTGGCATTCTTTATGATGTAAAACTGTTTAAAAACACTACTGGATAGTTGTCTTTTTCCCCACTCATCCTCACAGTCAATCGAGTCCACACTAATTTTATAAGGTTATGTAATTTATTACTCTGCAGTGTTAGCTGTCTTTTAACTAGAGTAATACTCGGTTTGTATGAATACATATCTAGGCCATGTAAATGTAAGTTAGAATTAAATACATTTGTCTAAAGTAAACAGTAACATTTTCATTGACCAAAGAGACACTTTTTGCAAACTAATACGAATACAAATCAACCAAATCATAAACACGTGGATTTGAGATTGAAATTTATATTTCAGTTTATCCTTGCTTTTGAGTTTCAAATAACATGTAGACGAATTAAAATGTGTAAATATATCAAGGTTTTTCTTTCTTATAATTTTTATTTTGATAAGTTTCCACGTTTGAAAAGTGTGTGCATCTCTTGAGTGGTTCTTCTACAATTTTAACAAATTACAGCTATCTCATTGTGAAGTATTAAAAATTATCTGGACAGATTTACTTACCTATATAGACGTTAATAGAGATTTAAACCATAATGTTTAAATAGGCCTATATTTAACAAAATTTCCAAGAATAAGTTATTTATAAATTATCATAAAGTCAATTTTTATTTGTAAAAATAAAAATATATTCTTAATCATCATGGAAAACTATTCCCAGATTCTCATTTTGAACTAAATATCCAAGGTTAATTTCCAAAAAATTCGAATTTTCTATAATAATTAGTCGTAAGTAAACGACCCTTAAATTAATTTATTTTAGATAAATAAAAATGCATTATTATTGATAGTATAAGAAAATCCTTCGATACTAATTTGAACAAAATCATTAGAGCTTTTTAATTTTTTTAAATCAGTCATTAATTAACTACTATTAGGTGTATAGCCCGAACCGGTAGCAAGCCATGGTGCGTAAAAGCTTTTTTTAATATAATCTATATGAACATTTATATAACAAGCAAATTAAAAGACTCATATTTTGAACCAAATTACCAAAACGAATTATTTTAAACATCCAAATTAAAAAAACAATAGTCATCATTAAGCCACCTATTTCTGAATTTTCCCCCAAATAACAAGTATACAGTTTTATTTGTCACCGTCATATCAAACACTCCTTTGGTTCATTCTAAGCAAAATTACTCTAGCCATTTTCAAAATAATACGAGTTCTCAAAAATCACCCATCAGTAAACGATTACATATCGAATTTTTACCCAAAATAAAGTATACAGGTGTTATTTGTCATGTTAAAAACCCAAGATATGCATTTAGATCCAAATAGATTGGATTATTTTTTAAATATTTCCAGTTTTGAAAAAAAGAAAAGTCCTCAGTCAACTACACATCGATGAGTTTTCAGCTCAAAAACCAATATATAATGTTAATTTTTATCTAAAACCTTACCAAGATACCCATTTGGAATCAAATCAATAGGTCATTTCTTTAATATAACAATTTTTTGGAAATCAATCATTAATAAATTACCCATAAATGAGTTTTTACCCGAAAAACAATTATATATTGTTATTTAACATGCCACACAATCTCTATATCTGTGATTTTAATAAAAATCGTTCTAGCTTTTTTCTAAATATTAAGAATTTTCAAAAAATTCCCATTTGTTAAATACATTTCAACGAATTATTGCAAAAAAGAACATTATTCAACTCTATTTGTTATATCAAATCAATTTTAGATTTACATTTTAGACAAAATCATTAGAGCCACTTTAGAAAAATTTGTAATTAAAAAAATTACTCAGCAGTAAGCTACCTGAAGGACTAGTACTAAAACAAAAGTTTTGTGATAAAGACATATAAAATCTAATTATCAAGTTTAAACAAAATCCATCAAAAATTTTTTGATCCATGGCCATGGATAGATTGACAGATAAATAGACATTGGACAGACAGATATTAAAAGCTCACTTTTTTGAGTTATGTTCACATAAAACGTAAAACCTTTCTCATAATCTCGTGATCGATTAATACTTTCTCTTGATTTGAGAAAGTAAATATTATAAAATTATAAAGACTAAACATGTTCTTAGAAAACATTATTCTCGGTATCTTCTTTAATTTATACAGTTTTGTTTAGTTTTAAAGTATTTTACCCATAGGTGACACTGGCCCGAAGCCTGATGAGAATTTTATATTAATATTGCTTTTATAAATAAACAATTGTTGGATATATTGTTGTATATGATGGGTTGTTGATGTTTTCTAAGCTGTACTAGTAAATTAATTGTTTGAGTTGCGTTTGCATTTCTTTTTTATTTAGGTAATTATGATAAGTTTGATAAGAATCACTTTTTTTGTAGATTAAGATCTTCAACTAAAGGCTGGAGCAGAGGAGGATAGTTTAAAGAGTGCGTGCCCGCACTAGCGCGGAAAGAGGATGAGAAAATAATAGTTAATGTACACAACTGAAATTCGCGCCTTTACATCTTTGTAACTGGTATTCCGGTCTATTACGAGCCTGATGACTCGGATCAAGCGACTACCAATATGAGTCATAATAAAGCATTTTTACTAAATTTCAAGCAGAAACCCTTGTAGGTGGGCACGCGGGCAAAGGTATGTACTCCATCCGGTTTAACTTTCAGGTGACAAAGAGGCTAGGTCTCAAATATCGACGTCTGAGGACGGTTTTCATACTCTAGCTCCACGCAAATGTGGATATGTGGTTTCCTTATTTTATCTGCGGATAGGCTGATTAGAGGTATTAGGAAGAGAATAGAAATAAACAACTAGACAGTACACGTGCACCAAAGCGAATAAACGTAATTATTATTTGAGAAAGGGATCTTTGTATGGAGTCTCCAGGTGATTCTAACTATATATACTTTTATATATATTATAAAAGTATATATATATATATATATGTACTTTTATAAAATGATTACATATTCAATTTTTAGAAAAAAAATAAAAAGGTTTGAAACTTCTGTCATTCTAAGCAATTCAATCATATTTCTCCACCACCGAATGTCATTTTTTTAAGATATATATATTTTTATTTCATAGCAGCTGGAACACTTGAGTTTCACCGTTATCTAAAAGTTATTTAAAAATATTTTCAGAGAAGTGCTCTCCAAGTTTATTTCAGCCTCCTCCGCTATTCATATATAATATCAATGTGACGTGTTTATATATCGACTGTCGATACAAACTCGACGCTTTCACACACAGACACAAAAGCGTCGCTTGCAAAAAGAAACATGGCAGAAAATCTCAATTCAATATGAATGCTTATTTTAAAAGCAATAAAATATCTCAGCCGTTCAGTTGTGAAAGGCTTTGTTGTTTATGTGTGAACCCGTTCTTATAAATCAACATAGAAAGTTAACTAGATACACGCGTGCGTGGTCAGTTCTTGTTTTTAATAGGTCATTATCATTTATTGATCCAATATATTTGCCTGATAATCATTAAGAACCATCCTTTGATTATTTTTCATCTATAACAACAGTTAATATTATTATTATTTTATTATTAGCACCACGTCTTACTACCCGTTCGGGTTATACGCACTTACGCTAATGTGTAATTGGTAGGGTGATTGTGAGATGAAATGGAGGACCTACAGTTTAACGTGGGATCCGAACCACGGTGGAGGCCTGGCATTCCCCTATAACAACAGTTATTAGCGACTAAATTAAGGGGTAAGGCTGAGGAGAGTATATTTAGAGAAAGTTCAACCACATTAGTGTGGAGAGGGAATTGGAAAATTACAGATTAAAAACCACCCTCAATGCATCCAACTAACATTCAAACATCAACCTCCCTGTTAATATAAATACAATATATTGTGAAACTGACTTTTTAAACTTTGGGACCAGCGGGGTGAGTACACCTTTTCATTATTATTTTTGGCACCTCGCCTTACTGCCCGTTAGGGTTCATGCCCATGTACTAATTATGCTACGGTAGGTACTGTATTAAGTATGAGAAATATTGAATTTTTAAGATCACATTTTCGTCGAGGGAAAACTATTGAGGGGAAAACCATACTCACCCGACCAGGATTCAAGCCCCAATTTCTCTATCATTGGTCATCTACTGCAAGAGTGACGCCTTAGATCATGCGGCCACTGAAGCGGGTCACATTATTTTTTATTTTGTTAGCACCTTATAATTGACCTGAAATGTCAGTACCCAATATTGGGTGGTAAAAGTGGACGTTATCATATTTAGGAACTTAATATCTCCAGCTCTGATAAAATAGATCTGCCATTTTTTAGGGGTTTAAGACTTTTTATGGTAGTCAACATGCCCACCGATATGGGAATAAAACCTCCTAGTTCTTTGTAATTAGATCAACAAGTGCCAGATTCTGATTAACTTGACGAGTGTACCCTAAAGATAAAGTCTTATTATGCGAGAAAAAATCTTATAACATATGAACTTTATGACTTTGAGGGCTAGTTTTTAAAACTTGGGCGTTGAATTATAATTAATGCTAATATCAACTTATGAGGTACGTTGAAAAATAAGAATATAGGATTTAAAAAATAAGAGAAGAGCCACCGGTTCATAAGATAAACAACAACAAATCTTCATTTGTTTACTAAGCAGATATTTGTTGATTTTTTTTTAATTTCCATTCGCTACCAGGGAAATTTTGAATGAAAAAATTCGCGATGATTGGAAAGTGGTTTGAGTGTCAACTTTGTGTATCAAGGATGAATTTTTCGTAAACAGTTTTCCAAACTATCTAAAAAAAAATGAGAGTACATTTCCTTTAAAATTTTCCATCCTTACCCCTGGTATATATGAGCTTCCCAAACTGTGGTATGTACAATTATTCCCGGTGTTACGCCATGAAAGAAAAACAAATAAAAACTAGAAAATTGAAGTCAGAAAAAGAATGGGCTATAACAAATCATATAAATATATTTGAGACAAGTCCAACCAAAAGTAAAACTGTGGTCGGATGAGTGGCAACATTTACTCAAGATCAGACAGATGGTGGGTGCTGTCTGTGTTAATATATCCCTGGACACCAATAAAATGTACCGAAATAGTATATATGGAGCATTATCTTAAAGTGATGGAGTGGTACGCCATTCAAAGAGTTTTGGAACCAATGTTATATATATATATATATATATATATATATATATATATATATATATTCCATTCGCGGTAGAAATTACTCTTTGAAAGGTCTTTTTTCCTACCAATATCCTACTATATAGTAGATTTATGGTAGGGAAAAAGACCTTTCAGAAGTCGATTCCTACCGTGAATGGATTATATATATATGTGTGTATATACATATATATAAGTACATGTATATATGTGTATACACATATATATAAGTACATATATGTATATATATATATAATTATGCATTAACTTAACGGAAAGGAAAACGCGGTGAAAGAGAATGAATAAAATACAAATAAAATTTAGTACAAAGTAGAAATCATCAGTGGGCATGCGTATTAAACTTTTCATCTAATTTCCTTTGACGGTGAGGTTGAAGTTCCTAAATGGTTACCAATTCCTAACAACAACTAAGAACACATATCCTGTAAATACTAACTTCATCGTCCCTACACCACTGGTTTAAATCTATGGATATCCCAAACGTGTAATAAGACGCGGTGTTAAGTAAAATTATTGGACATATTTTAATTTCCAAGTTCTCGAACTAAAACTTTTTTCTTTCTTTTTTTGACTTCCGCAACATTTTATACTAAAACAGTACTAATAATTTAGTTAATTTACCTAGTAAATAATTTTATTTGTTATAAGTATAGCAAGATTAAACATAATATATTGCTCTAAACTTTTCTGTAGAATCGATTTTTTGTCCATTTGTCTGTTTGTTATGAGTAAACTCTAAAGTACTCATCCGATCGAGATGAAACTACTTCTGTTATTCTCCTTATTTTTCAGGGAACAGAAGATGCTACATTCCATCTAACTATCTCATCAGCGGACTACACAGTATCAAAAAAAAAACTAACTGTTAAGTAGTTACATTTTCGTCTTAAATTTATAAAAATTCAAATCTAACAACTTTTAATTTATAATTCTTCTCCGTAAGTCTCGTTCGCAACGAATGGTTTGGGATGATCACAAAACCAATTATAAATATCCGTGGGAACGAGTGTTTTGGAATAGAAATAAACCTCATAAAGTTAAAATTAAATGTTGTTTATCTGTTGGTTTGATTGCTGCTCTATCACGTACAAAACACTGTACCAATTGTATTGAAATATCGTATGGATATCGCATGGATATCTGGTTAACATGTAGACCTTTTTTTCTATGAAATATTTCTAATATTCTGTACAAGCCCTAAGAACAATCATTGTATTCACCTATTGACTGAATAAATCCATTTACTTTCTCTCTATCTTACAGGTAGAAAAAGTATTGTGATCTTCAAGAAAATTGAACTCGAGATTTTGATGATTCTTGACTCCGAATTCGATTCCGAATCCGAAAAAGTGGTTTTTGAATTTCAGTTTGTCTGTCTTTCTGTCTGTCTATACCTCGGACTAGAGCCTAAACTATTTTACTGATCGGGCTAAAACTTGGTATCTAGAGTTTCTATAGGGTTGCCCCAAGGGATTTTTGGAATTGGATATATAAACCTAATATTAAGGGTAGTTTAATGAAGAGCAAAAAGAGAAAAAGTCGATTTTATCAAAATCTGTTCTAACGACTTTGATTAAATTTCATTTCTAAACATTTATAAATATTGTAAACAAAATGGCTTCCCTTAATATTTCGGAAAAATGACTTTAAGGGCTCTGGTCAGATGCATAAATTATATTTTTTTATAATATCTCCGAAGCTATTTGAGATTGTAAATTACTAATCATTACAAATATGTAGATCTATTTATAATACAAATATTTTAATAAAACCAATAGCTTTCAAGCTTTACGAATATTTATTTTTTAACTCTTCAAACACTAAAGGTAAAATATTGCGACTGTAAAAAAAATCTAACCTGAAATATTGATGGATGTCGACGTCTCATGACCCCCCGAACCCCTAAATTGGTTTTCGCAATGCCGTCTATCTCTCTGTCCATCTGTCTGTGAGTCTGTACCTAGGGCTAGAGCCTAAACTATTTTACCGATTGGGCTAAAACTTGGAATAAAAGGTTTTCATAAGTTTACCCCGATGAATTTTTGGAATTGGATATCCAACCCTAAAATTAAGGGTAGTTTCCTTAAGGGCGGAAAGAGAGAAAATCGATTTTATCAAAATCGGCTTTATAACGATTTTGATTAAATTTCATTTCTAAGCTTTGATCAATATTACAACCCAAATAGATACTCTCAACTTTTCGTCAAAATGACTAAGTGTTCCGGTCTGATGCGTAAATTCTAATTTTTAATTTTATCTCCGTAAATCCTTGAGATATGAAATTACTTATCATGGCATACATGTGGATCTAGTTATAATAAACATATTTTATTTGAAATATATTTATTATAAAACCAAAAGTATTCAACCAATACACAAATATTATAAAAGACAAATTAAATAGAAATGCAATATCCATAAGATATCCCCTAGTAAAATGACGAAAATTTTAATCAGAAGTCAAAATTTTAATATGAAGTGTTGACCCTTGGGGAGCCAATATCGATATTTTGTATTGATACAAATATACAAATGAAGACGTTAATTCTTTAAAAATAAAATTATAAAATTTTAAACCATGAATAAAAAAAATGTTTTACGTATATCTAGCGCATTTTGTTTTCTGGTTTTCTAGTGTATATTATATTACGAATTTTGAGTAAATATCTCCATTTCTAAAAATAAATAGAGCGAGAAAGTTCGTGCGGAGATCCGTACATATTATTTTATATTATTTACTTTCTCTATGGCATAATTAACTTAAAATTTAATTGCCACACTTACAAAAGTACGCCACCTAACCCTATCTTGAGCTATTTCTGTCCAGTCTACCTCATTAAACTCTATAGGTTGTATGCAAAAACGTTTGTGAATTCTTAGTGGACCGATATTGTGGTCCCAAGCATACTATCACTCCACCTTTTAACCTATGATGACGCAAGCAAACCCACCTTATTGTTCGCTGAGCATCAACTAAGTATTGTTCTTGCTTAAGGCCCTATGTCTTTCAGGTTAATTTTAATGTTATTTTCTCATCTGGATCTAGGTCTTCCAACGGTATAATATATAAATCATGCATCTTGGAAGAAACATAGTTAAATACATACGTAATAACGCCGTTACCATAAAACTGTGCATACATATCAAAAAACCACTCCGTATTTGATCCATTCTCACTAAATTTCTACACACTTCCCTATCCTTGAATACTCTCTTCACTTCAACAAAATCCATAAAACAAGTCGCACATGCTGTTTAATTCTGACTTAATTGAAATCAACGAAAATACACATTTTTAACAAAAACAATATCCTCAACGGTGGGCACGTGGTGGTGGTGGTGAGGTGAGACTTTATTTTTTCTAAATAGGTTATCATTCATTGCCCCTCCACACCAATGTGGGTATATTTCCTTTAAAGTCTACTTTCCTAATCCCTGCCTCTTTATCGGATCTTCTAGACGAGTATTAAGATAAGACTCCTGAGTATAAATTACAAATTGTCGTAGTGTAATCAATTCCATAACAAAGTTTACCTCCCCAGCCAAAAATGAGTTCCTTAAACTTCTTAACATATTAGAAAGGAATATATTTTTAAAGTAAGGGGAACATTTTTTTGTGATAGATGATACATTAGAGGAAACACAAACCACTTACCTTTGTTGATCAATGTTAGGTTGGCTCGGCGTTCTTCTTTGGTGGCGTCATTTCTGACAGCATTTGTCGCCTGCGCGGCGCCCTCGACGCTGACGTCTTTCTTCGTCGAGCTGTACCACGTGATCCAGCACCAAGCCGGATTCGCCAATAACAGTAGAAAGACGTGACTGGCGTTCATAATGGTAGTGATGTATTTTTATTTTACTTTGAAAAGGAAGGCAAGAATTATGGTTTGCAGTATTGTTTTATTTCATTCTGGTTTATATTAACTAATTCGAATACCACTTCGATTTTCAGTAACACTATTTAAAAAAGTTATGTATTCAACATAGATTAATAAAATTAAGGTATATTGTGAAACTGTCAGTCAATAAAACGTCAAATTATTAAACGTAGTATTCTGATTATTGATTTATTGTTCGACAGATTCGGCAACTTAACGTGAAAATGTTAGCACAAATAATTAACTACAAATGAAGTCGCCAATGTTCTATATTAACAATCGTCACATCAACTTCTGCTCTTAGAGATCATTTTAAAAACACAGTTACGAAAGGTATTACGTTCAGACCAGATTTTTTTTATTTACGTTGAAGTTTTTATTCATGTGCTTTGATTTACTTTGTATGAAGCACCTAAAAGCAGTAATACGTGGGCAAACTACACTATCAGAGCAGAAAACCAAGACATCAAACCCTATGTTTCGCCCACCTATGTTTTACAATGTCTATTCTCGTGGACCTCCTTCAATGAAGTAAGATATATTTTCCCTCCTTTTGTATATCTTTTTAACTTCTTAACTCACGTTTCTATCCCTCGCATTTTTTTTCTATTTCTTCATTCCTGCAACTTCTTTTGCAATACCACAAAAAAAAGCACACACTCGTGTTCGTTCCACTATTATTTTTTTACCCCCATTCTTTTGTAAAGAAAATAGTTTTTATTCTTTTTTATCCCCCCCACAGAAACACAACGGAGCTGAAAAGACACGATATCGTGTTGATGCGGGGTTGCCAAAATTCGGAAGATGCGACAATAGAGTTGCCAAGTTATTTTTCTAAAGTCCCGCGATCATGAGATATAGAGAGGTTTAAGATCAAATTGTCTGGGTTATCAAAGTAGGACGATGTTGAAGGATATGACTTTTGATTTTTTCTGGGCACCGCACTGTTTCTGAAAGACCAGTCTGAGAGGTACCATTTACATCATTCTTATTTTCTTGTTTTGTTGCCCCCCCACTTGGATCAAGTTGGTAACCTTGAAACAAACAGACAAGACAGATGTTGGTTAGTAGCGTTGTTTCAGTCGACATGTACAAACCATATGTTAACCTAGATTGAATAGAACTATTATATTTCTTGTCTAAGGCAGGGGTTTCCTCTTCTACCTATAATGCATACCCTTCTAATCAATATAAAGAGAATATAAGGTAGCAACAGCTGAGAATAGTCATCTGAATGGCCGAAAGTGTGACGTCACTCAGTACACATGCCAGCATATTACAAATCAAGCTGTTAAAATCAGGTCACATTTAAAAAATTTTAAATAATAAATCATTAAAATCTACACCAATATCTAATTGATGCTATTACTCTACTTATTTTAACAAAAACGTATGTGCGGTTATTTTAATATGAAGATATAACTGTTTTATTCCTACTGGGTGACGTAGGCAGTGACATAATCAAATTACCCCAAGTAGATCTACCTTTCTATTCTCTTTACATTGCTTATAATTTACAGTCTCATCTCTTGTGGCCAAAATATAGTGAGTAATTAATATATGTTATATGAAAGTGTAATATATTCATTTAAAATGGTCGCATCGGTGTTTAAATTCTGGAAGGATGTGGACAAGGTTTTTTTTTCTTTCTTCAAGAAAATACAGGTATATTTATTCTAACATTCTGCCTTTCTAATTCCTTTCTTATTAACGCGTTTAGAAGTGAATGGACGAAAAAGTAAAATAAATTGAACTAATTATAAACACTTTTTTTTTCAAAATTCTGTGTTCTTAAATTTTAAAAAAACTTTTTCAGATCTGTATTTAAATAAGTATAATTTTAACAAGCTATGTAAAATATAGTACCTGGTTCAGTCAAAATTTTAATTTTTTTCTGAAATTCTAATCATAATTTAAACTTTTTTTATGAGTCTTACTAACCGTTCTGTTTAAACGGTTATTTACTAACTAGCATTTGCTCGCAGCTTCGATCATATTAAACCATACAACAGATTTGACAATTTCAAATGTTAAAAAAGAATTAAACTTCAAGAGCAGCGTTTTATGTGCGTGCGAAGATGAGAGAAGAAACACGGACTCGTCTACACCTTCTTCCCCTACACCCTAACTCATATATTCCATCTTATATACCCGCAATACCAGCCGCGAATATTGTTCACTCCTTACGCCCTTACACACACACACACACATATATATAATACAAACAAATCAATACACATCCTATATTGTTTATATTATGCTAGTTTATTGATTCCCATTGTCAGACTTCCCATAGTTTATGAGTTAGAGCTCTGAACAGGCTAAATAGTGGTGTTCTATAGACATAATATTATTTTCAATATGGTCATAATGTGTAATATAATTATATCTAGGAAACTTTATAAACCTATCAAAATAAAATCCAATAATCATAAGTTGGAAAAAAGGCCAAAATAGAAGCGTTTAGTAATCACTAAATTGCAACAAAATGCCAAACATAACTCGTAACTAAGCCAAATGTTAACCGGACGTCCAAGTTATTGCCATTCAAGGTTTTACAAGAACAAGCTGTTCACTGGTTTGAGCGTGATTGAGCAACAAACAAACAAACAATCAAACAAAAGGCAGAAATTTCATTTTTATATCATTAGTAGGTTAAAAGTAAAAATAAAAACTAATCTTCACCCATGGTAGTTTATATAAATATAATAAGTTATACAAAGTTTAAGATTTACATATTCCTTTATTTAGCAACCTTCCACACCAGCAATCGCGGAATTTAATATTTCAGGCTCACAATGAGTGTAGTAACAAAAAACTAAGGTTTCCAAAAGAAATTGGTTAGTACCATATTTTCGCTTTCTATGTTTCTTGGTTCTTTAAATAACTGAATAGGGAGTCAGTTTAAAATTACTTGGTTAGTTGAGTTTAAAAATGCACTTCCCAGCTCAAACATGACGTCTAAGGCACTAGGATCGACATATTTAATTATTTTTAATACACCCTAGGTGCACACCTTGGGGTTTCACCCAGTAGACTTGAAAAGTGCCACTTTAATATTTTCTTGTGGTTATGGTTTACACACACTGAAGGTCACGGGGTTTAAGGAGTCTCAATATACAGTCAACTACATTTATAGTGAACTCCTATGAACCCAGATGTTTCACAATGTCCGAAGTTCACTAAAACCTAAATGTGTTTCCCCTTAACCGTAAGTGAGAGATGTAGGGGGAGAAAACGCAGTCTACTGCAAGAGTGCGTCTCAAACCATGCGGCCACCGAAGAGAGTATCAGTGATTATCGTTTAGTTGGATGTCCCTATGGAGGACCTACAGTTTAACGTGGAATCCCACACATTCACAAGTTGTGATTAATACATGTCTTGTCAGAGGTGAAGGAAGGGTTTGGCAATCAGATAAATCTGTGCCGAGACCGAGGATTGAGCCCCAGACCCCCAGCACACAGAAGTAGTTCGTTTGTATATTAATGATATGGGGAAGATATAGGTAGAATTTTGAATAAATATACCTAATTAGTATGGAAATTCATTTTGAAAAAAAAAGCTAAGTTTTTTCATCTTCCCTTTCCCCCCCCACCCCCCCTGGATTAAGACACTAGCCTCCCTATCACTGTAAACTTGACCAGATGAGGATTACGACTTAGTCCGCATACCCAGCAATGCGGTTCACATTCTTAAACGATGATATGTATGTGTAAATGTGTTACCATTTCTAAATTAAATATTAGAATTAACATGGCAAGTAATAATATAAGATCCTCATTGGTGGCCGCACGATATAACGCGTTAATTTCGTGTTAGACAAGACTGACGAAGACGGGGAGATAAGGGTTCGATCCTGGTCGGGTACATTGAGTGGTTTTCCTGAATGATTTTCCGCCCTCCCTCCAAACAAATACGGGTACACTTACTATATATTAAACCTTCCTAATTCATAGCGCATAGTTATAGCCCAAACGGGTAATAAGACGCGGTGATATATATATATAAAACACCCTTGATTAATATTTGTTATAAAATTTAAAATATATTTTTTAATTAATAAACAGTTATTATACCTTTCCATTTATCAATTATTTAACAAACACTTTCTTGACAAAGGATTATAAACGTACTGCACTTAGAAACTAAATAATAACTAAATAATTAAACATAGGACACTCAAGAGACTGTGCAGTATTTTTAAAATTTCTTAAATAAAATTTAATACATATACGTGTTTATTATAATAGTTATATTTATACATAAAAGCTTATACAAATCTTATAAATATATTTCAATTTTAATAAAAGACAGGTACTCGAAATGTATGATAAAATATTATGTCTAAAATCTGGTAGACCACATTATTATGTACAGGACATTCATTATCTACGCCTCAGCGATATTCCTCTAAGTGCGCTATATTCTCACTTGACTAATTCCTTCCTATGTGCGCCAATAAAATGAGCTCAACTACTCAAATTTAGTAAACTGATATCATGATCGTTTGGATGATATAAACATTTTTAGATTTTTTTTAATTATGAGGCTCTTTTTACTTTGTGAAAAAAATTCAAGTATATCATTTTTTACTAATAATTTTTTTTTTTTGCCGATTGGTTCAAAAAAGTGTTACATTTGATAAAATTATATTTTTTATCATAATATCTGGAGTTGATTGAACTATACATTTGGGGTCTTTTTTCCCCCTCAATATAAAAATATGTGTTGATTGAGAATTAAAAATTCAATTTTCAGTACTGTTAGAAATTCTTCATACAAATAGATTGGCAGCCAAATAGTGATTTGTGTAAAAACAAATAGAAAATAGTTTTGTTTAAATCAAAGTTATATACAGACACAAAAAAAAGCAAAAAAGGGTACGTAATTCTACACTTTTCCTACTATACTGTGTGCAATGCCAGTTCTAAAAGTATATTAAAAATGAATTCTTATTGAAAATCAAATGTAAACTCGTTTGCTGGAACGTTATCTAAATATGTGAAAGCATATTGGTGGACCAGAATTGAACAGGATATATACAACCAACAGTTACACTGTTGAATTAACCAAGTTAGTTGTCATTCCATAATTGTTACATATCTAATCGGTAGAAGGCACCATTACTTTGGAATGACGTGAGGAATGTGGGAGTCACAATATATTCTATTCTTAGATTAACGCTTTCCCTCAAGGTCACCTTTTAGTTGGAAGAGGGGCGAGAAAGAGAAAAGATGAAGCTTGGTGACCATTATTTGATAATGTTGGAAAGCAATAATGATTCTGGTGAAGATATATTTGTAACTTATTAAAATAACATCAGTTTTAATGGTTTGGCTAGTGACTTCTAAGTTAGTAAATACATTCATCGGTTTCATCTTCTTCATAGAAATGATAACGGACCATACGTAACATGTATGTATTATAAAATAAGATAATATATTGTTTACCCTCTTTGCTACATGGCGAGAGTGGTTTATCACAGGTCTAAGATACCCTGGGTCGAGTTCGACTCTAGTTTAGTAATATTTTATCCACATTTGTCCTGATATCTGATTAGTAAGTATTTAGGCTCAATTATGGGTTTGTGGTCATAGGCTGACTGTCCTGGTCTAAGTTTGTTTGTAAGTATTGTAGTGACTAACTCTTTGGGTCTTTATACTCCAATAAATAACTGTTGCCTGACCTCATACGGTGGATACAATCATTCAATCGAACTACTATAATATGTTACCCAACCGAACCCAAGGAAGAATTTTTAATTCAAATTGTATCTGAACAAAACTTACAAACTAACGTAACCAACGAGAGTACTCCTATTACAAAACACCTAACTTTGTTCCCTAGACTAATGGTATTCAACATTTGCTATTCGCATAATCCCATATATAATTTATTTTCAAACTTTTTACCCTCAAACCCGCCTCGGTGGCGTAGTTGGCTAACGCGTAAGTCGTGTTAAGCTCGACTGCTGAGGACGGGGAGATCGAGGTTCGAATCTCGGTCAGGTGAACTGGGGGTGGTTTTTCCTAAATGTTTTCCCACTCTCCCTCCACGCAAATGCGGGTTCATTTCCTCTAATTAAACCTTCCTAATTCATAATCCATTAGCGTAATTAGTACTTAAAGCGTATAACCCGAACGGGTAGTAAGACACGGTGCTAAATAATAAAATAAATATTTTTTATCCTCAAAGTTGTTGGTGCATAGTTAGAGTTAAACATATTATATAATCTTAATCTAAAAGAGATAAAATCTGGCCTTCTAAGATTCCATGTACTCTGGTAAATTGTGCTTAACAGTAAGTCTGGTCCTGATTATACAGTACTTATCATGTATATATGTATTTTATATTTTACGTACCCCCTAAAATATATTTGCATACCCCAGGTTGAATACCACTGCCCTAGACGATTACTGATTGGATAGTAATACGAATTCCCATAGCAATAGTAAATACTTCAACAAGGTATTCCAAGGTTTATTTGCGGTCGACCACACTCAACGCTCAGCCAGAAGGAACGCTCAGCACGCTAGAGAGAGCCGAGGGGAAGTCGGCCAAGTCGTTTACGAGACGAGTGTATCTGAACACAGAACAGACGTGCATCCGAGCCTGCAGTATTATGCGCGCCTTTTGCACACATGTATTTTTTCCCTCTTTTTTTTAGGCTTTGGCATGTTAATTCAATGCACTAAACCGGTTTATAGTGGCTTGGCAATCTCACGGATGTGCAGTGTGAGTCAGATCTGACAACACGTGATCCTAAGAAAATAACGATAGCCACTTTGTGACAAGAAACATATTTCTAATATAATTAATGGGGAGTTATCTCATGGGTATCATGTTTTTAATTATCTTGAGATAAATATACATTTGAATATTATAAGGAAAAATTACATTGTAAGTAGCTTTTAAAATATTGTATACCTTTATACCAAGAAAACAAACATAAAAATACAGGTTGAAAATAATGTCCCACTTATATAAAAGACGATTAAAACTAATAGTTTGAAGGGTAGATAAATTTATATAAAAATAGTTAAAAATTAAACGTTTGAAATTGTGACTCATCTTGTATACTAAGAAAGTAACTCATCTAGTATACCAATAAAATTAAGAGATGTTGTGTCTGTCATTAGCTTTGCGCGATATCTACCGCACGCGTAGGTCTGGAATTGAAATATTAGTAGACCCTGAAACTAAATATGTGAACCAAAAAATATGAATTTTGAAATTTTTACCATAAAGATTTAAACTAATTAAAAACAGAAAAATGAAGAAATATTAACGCGGCAAGAAAGCTTTACCACTACTTAATACAATTTGAAATGTGGTTTGGTGGCCATGAAGTTTGGTTTTCATGGAGGTTGACAAGAAGATTTTAGTATCTAAAACAAACTCTTCTTCTCATGTCGCCATTATAAATTAAATTATTGAATGTTTTAATTTATTTTTAATGAACATCTTTTGTGTATTAATAAATTTTTACCCGTAAAACGTTTTAAGCCTTTTACCCTTCACACCTTATATAATTTATACTCTACAGCCTTTAAACCCTACACTCTTTATATACTACACGCTTTTTAACCTTTTTTTAAAACATTTTAAAATGTTACCCTTTCTACCCTCAAATATTTATCCAAGGCTGAACTAGGTAGTTACTGTTAAAAGCGATAAAAAGGGAAAAAATACAAAAAATGGTCAAATGTAAATCTAATCAAAAACAGCAACATTAGAAAAAGGACAAAAATTGCCAAAATGCAAAAAGGGTGAAAAGGACACATTTGAGCAAAAATGGTCAGCAGGGTACAAAATTTAAAAATGGTAAACGGCCAAAAGAAAGTAATAAAAAATAAAAAGGCATAAAGATTAAAAGGGGTAGACATAATAATGTTAAAAAGATTAGAACTTTTCAAAAAAGGTAAAAAGGTCAACGAGGGAACAAAAAGAGTAAGTAGGGCGGTAAGGGATAAAAGGTATTACTTTAAAGTAAAGAAGGTTTAAATATTTTAAAAAAATGTAAAAATTGCAAAAAAGGACAAAATGAGAAAATGGGCAAGTGGAGTAAGAGGGTTAAGCTGGATAAATGCGGCAAAAAATTATAAAATACTTTTGATTAGATTTAATTACAACCCTTTAACAACCAATTATTATTCATGCCGTGACACTCTTCTTTCTTTTTTATCAAAACCGACAAGCAAGAGTTTAAAGTATTATTATGTATAGAGAAGTTATAATTTAAGCAGAAAAGATATGTCAGCTTTTAAAACATGTTCAGATTATATCTCTATTTTTACATTGTGTATAATAAGTCAGCCGACTTTCGAGTTTTGTTTCACAATCTAAACCAAAATATGATTAATATGTAAACATAGTTTAAGATGTTGTTACTTTTCGATGTAGTTAATTCCATACACTAAAAATAACAAAGCTACTTTAGAGAGTCCCTGTGTGAAGAACGGATACACCAGCTAGTATTATTATATAAAAGAAAGGTCGTGTCCGTCCTTCCAAATTCCTTCCGCATGACTTGTTCGAAAACTTCTAAACGCCCTAGAAATCTTAAGTTTGGCAATCAGAGAGAGAGAGACCACCACATACAACCAGAAAAGTATAATAATAGGACATTTCAAAATGGGGTTCAAGAACTTTGGGGGTCTTGGGGGTTATATTAAGAGAAAATAACCTGTTATGGACCGTAGATAGTTGAAATTTGGCAGGCCGGTAGAAGTAGCATTCAAAATAATCAAAAAAAGTCTTAAAATTTGTGATTTTAAAATAAGAATTGGTGAAATGGGATAGGAGGATCAAAACTTTTGAAAATAATATAAACAATTTTTAAGGGTGTTGTAAAACTTAAACTTGGAAAGAAGTTTAAGGGATCATTCCAAATAACTAAAAAAAGTAAGATAATTTTAAAACGGGAGTCTTGTTATGGGGAAGATTCATATTAACTATTAACACAAAACAATACTTTTAGGTGAGATATAAAATTAAATTTCCCAGGATGCTATTGGGAGTACTCCAAATACTCGAATCATTCTCAAATATATGATATTTTAATTGGAGGTTGATGAAATGGAGGAAAGGGAGATATTTAAAGATTTTCAAAAATCATAAAAAAAACTACTTCTTAATGGGGAAAAAGCTTTAAATTGGTCAAGAAGATTAAAGTGTCATCACAAACCCCCTCAAAATCTTTTTTTCAAAATTAAGTATCTGAAAACCGTGGGAAGAAGAGTACCTTCCAAAATCATTCCTAAATAAATAGAATCTTTCAATTTCCGTATAGTAAAAAATGTAATTATTTACATGATTGCAGAGATGCAAACAGCTAAAGGAACCAAAAAATACCATTAGAAAAGTCCAGATATGGGATACTTCAACTTCTACTATCTGGGAATTTGTGGGGGAAAGGAGGCTAAAAATATACAAATCACTTTAGGTGAGGTAGAAAATTGACATTTGTCGAGAATGTAGAGGAATAGCTCCAAGTACCAAAATAGTTCTTAAATATTTGAAATATCTACTTGGCGGTTGATGAAAGGTGGAGTAGGGGAGGAGGGACTTTTAAGTGTGGTATAAAATTGCGTTGGTTTTAGAGCTACTCCGAACACACATTGCTAGTTATTATTATTATTATTATTATATTATTATTATTATTATTATTTTAAAGCGAGGGACAAAAAATGGAGCAAGAAGGGTCCCCCCAAAAATTTCCAAAACTAATAGAATAAAACACTTCCCACAAGGTATAAAATTGAAATATTTACATACACGTAGAGAGACAATCAGATAAAGTGATCATCCCATACAACAATAAAAGTTTAATAAATAGGAAAGTTATAAATAGGTATGTGTGAAAATATGAAGATTATAAATAGACATGTATATATATATGTCAGGCAAAAAAAAAATGAAATTTGGCATGCAGGTAGAGCTACTAGTTTAAATCATATATTAAGTAACAAAATATGAAACTTCAAAGTCAAAATTGGAGAAATGGGTGAGGATAGGTTCAAAACTTTAAAAACTAGACTAAACTAAACCAAACTACTTTTCAAGATGGTCTTAAACTTAATCTCAACTGGAAGGTAACGGGACCACTCCAAATAAGAAAAATATCTGATAGTTTCACACTTTTTATTGGGACTCCGGGAAATAGGGAAGAGGCAATATATTAACAGAAAACCACTCTTTCAGGTGAGATAAAAAGTTAAAATATGCCAGGAATGTAGTGGGTTTACTCCTAACACCTAAATATTTATTTAATATTTAAAATTTTCAAGTGGGGGTTAGTGAAATGAAAAAAAGGGGGGGGGGATTGAAATATATATATATATCACATTGTGTTAGAATATTTTAATTTGTCAGGAAGGCTAAGCGGCCATCCCAAACACAATGAGGGGAAAAAAATCTAAATAAAATACCTGAAAATGGGGAAAGAAAATTCCCCTTAAAAAATCTCAAAAACTAATAGACTAAAACACTTCTAGTATGCTATAAAATTCAAATATTTACGTACATGCAAAGAGGCAAGCAGATGGAGGCCTTTCTACATACCCAAAAAAGTCTAAGTATGGGGAAAATAGATCTCCTGGAAATTGGGAGGTGGGGTTATTACTATACAAATCATTTTAGGTGAGGTAGAGCATTGAAATTTGGCATGCAAATAGAGGTATTACACTAGATATTCAATCAGATATTAAACTATTTAATTTCAAAATGGGAGACAACGAAATGGGAGAGGATGGATTCAATGATAAAACTAATTGAAACAACTAGTCCTCAGCGTAGTATAAAAGTAAGTTAGATAGACAGATGAATATACTACTTACTCTAAATAACTACAAAATACGATCACTTGAGCTTTTTTAAATAAGAATAGGAGTAGGAGGAGATAACAGAAAACAAAAATTTAAGGTGGAATTAAAAAAACAACCAGGAATATTAGTGAAATTAATCCAAATACACAAATAAAAATATTTTAATATTTTAAGTGAATTTTTTTGTGAAATGGGTGGGAAGGGGGCTCGAAACCTCCAAAACTTATATTATAGCTACTTTTTATTCTGTTAAAAGATTGAAATTTTTCAGACAGGTAGGTATAAGATACATCTCACACACTATTAAAACATATCAAATTCCAAACTGAAATACAAGAAATGGAAAGGGAGGCGAGGCGTCCTTTCCAAAATCTCTAAAGCTAATGTAGTAGAACACATACTGTATGGTATAAAATTCAAATATATACTTACATGAAGAGGGACCATCACAATTAAACAGAAGAGTCTGAAATTATTTAATTTTGAAACAAGAGTCAGAGAATAGAGAAAGGTGAGGAAGGTGGTGAGGGGGAATTAAAGTTTCAAAACATATAGAAAGAACACTTAATGGTACGGTTTAAAATTGATATTTTTGCCATTAGTTACTAAAACCACGACAAATAATCATAAAATACTAAATATTTGTGCCAAAAAAAATGAGGCGTTCTTAATTTCACAATCAATTAGCAAAAAGTTGATTGGTGTTGTATAAAATCGAAATAGGGCAGGAACCAATATGTATCTATAACAGTCCATTATTTCTTTTATGCTTTTTGTTAAATTTTAATGCGTTTTTTTTCTAGCAACAAAGTATATTTAATTGTTTTATTTCTCTCATGTTCGCTTCCAGGCAAATATTTTAAAATTATAATCTTTATTTGATCTAATGTTTAGTCAACCTATTTTTTCAAGTTTAATCACATAATTTAAACCAATAAAGGATTAATATTTTAAAATAATTTATGATTTAGTTATATCTCCCTTTGGTTAATTTTATATTTAAAAAAAAGAACAAAGCTACTAATAGGTTCCCCGTGAAATAACTTAGTTTATAGTTATATAAAAAGTGTATATAAAAATGGAGAGCACAAATGTTTGAATTCAAAAAAATTCAAATAATCGAGTTGTCAGACTTTTTTTTCTCCCTTTTATAAGGCTAAATTTAAACCTTCAATAATACAATACCAATATCAATTCATTATAGGTTGTTTTAACAAGCTATTTTAGTTTTTAAAAAGTTTCTTCTTATACAAATCAATGTATTAACTATACCACATTTTATTAATCGTCTAGGCATACTTACACTTTTTTTCACCGGATTTCACTCATTACACATTACAGTTAAATGCATATATATTAATTCATCTAATAGAAAAGGGATAAGAAAGGCATAATTTTCAAGTTAATGCACCTATATTGGCATGTAAGGGAGAGAATAAAACTATAGAAAGTCTACCCTTATTACATCCATTAGGATTAGAACCTTATTTTCACGTCACCGGCAAACAACAATGAATTAGCTTGTCATTTAAACCAGAAATAATATATTAGGAATGAATACGATAGAATTGAGAGAAAATGTACCCACATTAACGTAGGAGTGTAGAAAACCATTTGAGAAAACCTCCTCTTTGCACCTAGCCGGGATTAAGACTTTGACCTCTCCGGTCACCAGCAAGCTGGACTAGACGAGCTTCAGGTTTCATAAATGTGACCAATGCTTAAGGGGTGAATACAGGAGCTAATTGTTTTTGGCCTAATCTGAGAGGGTGTTTTAGAAGTTAGACTCACACTGGGGGGGAGGAAGGGGTAAGGAGATGGGAAAACCTGGTGACAGTTCACATGTAAAAAAACTACGCCGGGCCCCCCGGACTCATGATTCAAACCCAAATACCCTATTCACTGGAAATGTATCTATTATGAGCCTAACGCCTTTGATTGTACCACTACGATTATAGTAATTAGCATATATTATTGTATGTATTTTCAAAGTTACCTGAATTTATATACGATAGTGAGGAAAGGTTATGGGTATGGATTAAATATTTATCTAACATTTCTTTTTTTTCTCCCGTTTATAACTTTCAAGCATTCTCTCTTGCTTAGCTTCTCCCAAGCTGTCTCTATCGTTGTTTCTATCATTCCCTCTCTTTAACTCTCTTTCCAATTATTTCCATCCCCTCCTTTCCTAGAAGACCGGTGATCTTGAAGGTCACTCACACCATAGTGCTTACTAGTGTTGGAATTTGGACTAACTCTTACCTTTCTACTAGCAATATCGAGTTTAAACGCGTAACTTAGGTAGGTATCTAAGCTCTAACCAGGCATCGTAATTCGCATCGTGTTACAGGTACAATTTGTATGTAGTCAGCATTATAAGGCNATTTTAGTACGTTAGTCGGATGACCTATATATATATAGGATCCATATAAAATATATTCCTAAATTAAATACTTCATATATATATATATATATATATATATTGTATTCTAAAACTAAAGAAACTATTTCACTGATCTCAATTTCGTTGTTGTCAAAAGAAGACTACAAATAATCCCCTATGCGATTTATGATTCTAACTTAAAATTGTATCTAACACTCCGAGATCGTGCCGGAAACCGCAAACCTTTCTCACTTGTCTATAACCATGAGAGGGTGTTGAACCCTGGATCACCTATATCAGAAGTACACCCCCTCCAGAGCACTAACCATATAATTGACCAGAAAGGAACGGGAGTGGAATTAGATACAAAATCTCTTTGTAAAAATCGAGTGGTCTGAATTGGTTGTTGAATAACCCTTCAACTCGCAAGCCATTAAACTGGTCCCTTAATTAACATTAACCTCCGCAGGGACACTTCATAGAGCCTGCAACTGATTAACATTCACTCAGCAATGCAAGCACTTAAGACAATTATAGGCTTGACTGAGGGATAGTGTGAGTGGGGGAAGACTCGGAGCAGACAAGTCTGGATTCAACAAGCACGGATTATAAAAGCGCTTGATTCTCCTCTTTTTTTTCTATTAGCTCGCTCTCATACAATTAATGACCGTCGGTGTCAACTGTGTCAAGTCCAATTTTTACTTTTTCACACCCCTATGGTAAAGACTTACTTGGGATCGGCGAAAAAATCTAACTCAAGATGATGACGGATGTCGAAGTTTCATGAACCTCTGAACCCAATAAAGTATTTTTACTTTTTTCATATTAAGAGAAAGTATTGTATTAGTGAAAATTTTTGACAAAGAAATTATGACCAATCTTTATGTTTTATCCGAGACAAAAAATATATATTTTTTACACTATTCTGTCCGTTCCTAGCCACAGATCTGATTCTGTTTGATGGATTGTGATCAAACTTGATATTTAGATGTTATGTGATAGTTCCTCAAATCATTTTGTTGATTCTGGCTTTAGTCTTCAAACTAAGGTTAGTTTACTGATAAATAATTTTTCCGAACTCCAAATTTTTTTGAAAACGGCTGCAGCTATTTTGTTTGAAATGGATATTTAGGGAGTGTTTGATAGTTTGACCATTGTATACTATACTTGATTTTTTGTTAAAAACTCGTTAAATGGTATTTTACTCATGAGTGACTTTCAAACATTCAAAATATATTTTGAAAATAACCAACGATTTTGTTTAAAATAAGTATATCTGGGGAGTGTTTGACAGTAAAAATAAAATTAGATAACTATTTTTGAGGAGAAATTCGTTTGGGTGTAGATTACTGATGGATGACCTTTTGGTAATTTGAATAGTTTAAAAAATATCTTTAGCGTTATGATTAAAAATTGTTGTCGGGGGACTATTTTAAATGATAAATAATAATGAGTGTTTATTTTTCTATAATATATTAATTTAAGGGTAGTTTACTCATAACATATTATAAAAAATTTGACATTTTTCTAAATTGGCTTTATAGATTATGTACAAAATAGGTATCTGGGAAGAGTATTTTATGATTAATAAGAATACTTTTTTACAAACTAAAAATAATGGTAGTTTAAAATAACAGTTTTTTTTAAACTTTAAATCTGTCAAGAATATTTTAGCAATTTATATATAAAGATTGTTTAATGAGATTAACAGAATAATGTTTTTGTTTTATAAGGAAAAACTTACTTTTAAGGGTAATTTATTGGAAACTTATTTTTGAAAATGCTCTCACTAACTATAAAATACAATATGAGAAAAGTTGTGAGATTTTTCCGTACAATATTCGCAAGGCCATATGTCTTTCAGTTACTGGGACTAAAGCTGAAACCATTTTACTGCAATTGGTCTAAAAATTAGTACCTAGGGTTTTCATTAAGGCTCCTAAGAGGTATTTTTTAATTAAATATATAACCCTAAAATTTAGAGTAAATTTCTTAAGGGTGAAAATATTGTTAATCGATTTTGATTAAATTCCAAATATAAGCATTGTTTAAC
Organism: Timema shepardi; assembly: GCA_902151425.1. Lineage (NCBI taxonomy): Eukaryota > Metazoa > Arthropoda > Insecta > Phasmatodea > Timematidae > Timema > Timema shepardi. The sequence continues at coordinate 126,546 of CABFVX010001033.1, read as the reverse complement.
ACTACAAACAGAATGGTAACTCTCACTTTCATAAAAATGACTTTGATGGTACTTTACTTAAACATTAATTTTTAATTCTTATCATACTACCTCAACTCTTTGAGATACAAAATAATTTATCATTGCAAAGTCATAAAATGCCTACTAGTAAAGATAAAAAAAAAATATTTGTAATACATTTTTATAAAACCAATTAGTAGTTTGAAATATTGAAAAGTATAATTTTTAAATTTAGGTCTAGAAACCCACCTCGGTGGCATAGTTGGCTAACGCACTAGTCGTGTTGAGCTCGACTGCTGAGGACGGGGATATCTAGGTTCGAATCTCGGTCGGGTGAACTGGGGGTGGTTTTTCCTAAATGGTTTTCCACTCTCCCTCCCCGCAAATGTGGGTTCACTTCCTCTCATTCAACCTTCCCAATTCCTAATCCATAAGCGTAATTAGTACTTAAAGCGTATAACCCGACCGGGTAGTAAGACGCGGTGCTAAATAATAAATTATAATAATAAATAGGTCTAGAAATTGATCGTTATGCTCTTTGTTGAACAATATAGTTCTGTAAAATTATATATTCATTGATTTATGGTCTTTAGCGGAATATTCCTGCAACAATATATTTTTTTTTGCTTGAATATTTTACACGTTTTGATTATATAACTCCATTACTAGGCAAAGGAGAGAGACAGTATGTGTGGTGCACCGTACCATATTTTAGTGACAAGTATTTTCCTGAAGCCCTCGTTTACACTAATATGAAGTAACTCGATGAGCTACACCCAATATAATTGCTGAGAGAACTGCAGGTCTTATGAAGAAAAGCGTTATCTTTGCTCTTTCTCTCTCTCTCTCTCAGTAAATTATTACCAAATGTCTTCGCTCTCAAAATATGTCATGAAGGTGGTGTGCTGGTGTAAAAAGGAGCTACTGGAAAACTCGACTAACCAGCGTTACGAAACTTGTCCTATATTTGAGAGTAGATTGACCACACAAAAATGAGAAAATGACAACACTGTTTTCCAATAGTAACGGTGCAGTTGCCTCAGCGATGATAACCAGTGTAGGTGAATTTCGAATATATATGTCGCTTTACTAGCTCCGTACTATAGTAACGGTCTGGTTCATTAAAGTGTTTACACAAATAGGTTAGGGATAATGAAGGCATAATTATTTGGAGAAATTTTACCAACTTGAGTGGGGGAGAGGGGAATGTTGGAAACCATTGAGCCAAAGGGGCATTAGTACACTAAGCTGGGATTTGATTGCTGACTTCGTCACCAGTCAATCAAGCAAAACGAGACTCACGTCTTTGTCTAAGCGTTTCGTCTTATTAACCATACGGGTTGTCCTCATGCTTGCAGAGTTTGGATGTAGTAATGAGAAAGGTAGAATTGCAATGTTGTAAAAATCTGTATAATTAAATATATTTGAATAAAAAACTGTGATGTATGTAAAAATTAAAACGTAGAGAAAAACATTTTCCAGAAAATTTTCCAAATAATTCCCGGTATAGTTAACATATCATTGAATCATATATGTAGGAGATGCATTTGTAAAGGATATGACTATAATGTCAAGGTATTAATATACCTGGTCGACAGAAGACCCAAAGTAAATAGCACAATCAAATGCCAAGTACCGTATTATATATGAGAGTTTGAGAAGAGATTGAATCGATATTAATACTATATTTGGAACTCAAGTAATAATGTTTCTGATGTTAGGGGGTGTTCAAGTATCATGTAAGCACATTTTTGGTCATTTTTAACCACTCCCTCCCTTGTAAGCAAAAATAAGAAAATCCCTACCACCACCTCCCCCCTCCCCCACCTTATTTTGCACACGTAGTATTTGTCGACATTTTTCTTTGTTCACAGGAATACACATTTTATTTTTCATACCATTTTGCTTAAAGCCTGAACAGGTAGTAAGACTCAATTATAAAATAATTAAAAATTCCTACAATTTATAAATTGCTGTTAATTATTAACATAGAGGTATAAATTAATATTATGAAATAATTGACAATTAGCAAGGGTGTACTATGAGTGTAAGTTTATTGAACATCTAAAATTAAAACAAGTTTTAACTGTATAAGAGTTTAAAATTTTAAACCACTATTAATTGAAGTTATAAAAAATGTATTAATGAGTATATAAAAATTAAATTTACAAAAAAAAACAATTTAATCCGAAGACCAAGGTCCTTGAATCCACGTTCCAACACTTTCAATTGTTATGTTTCAATTTGGCATACTTCTATAGGCTTCTCCACTTCTTCCTCGTTTAACCACTCAGCATCTTCATTGCTGCCCGAAGATGCCCTGAATCATAGCGGCTTACAATGCGCCCTCCCTCAATTTTGCCCGTCTTTCTCTGTCTTAAGTAAGCATAGCTCTGATCCCCCTTACCGCTTGTCAACAAAAGTAAGCAAATCTCGTACCACCTCCCTCCCCAATGTGCTCACCTGAACTCCCACTTAAAGTCCATAGTGTAAAATTGAAGATTAAACTTTAAATCTTAGGTTGTATTGATTGCATTAGTTTTCTTTAAAAAGTTGGAAAAAATTTGGAGGGAGGTATGGTAGAAGATGTTTATCAATACCTGGACGAGCTCTAAAACCGGAGTGTACAAGCACCCGATGGCACCTTAGCTTGTATTGATCTCCGCACATTCGTATGGCCATGTACTGTGTACCTCGATCAGGGGTGGGTAAAGTTCGTCTCTTTGTATGATTTATTATAATAATTTTTACTATTTTTCTTCTATATTATGTTGTAACTTGACGTTTTATGTCTCCAAACACAAATAAGGTTAGTCACACAATTATGCTTGTTCCTGTGGCTACAACCGAGATGGTTTCATGAATTTCGCTCAAACTTGATATATAGATGTAATATAACCATACCTAGAGTTTAAATCGTCATTTTACTTCTAGCTCTAAGACTTAAGTAGGTTTAGTAAGTGATTTTTTAATTCAAAATAATTAGAAAATGGCTAAAAATATATTGTTTAAAACGTATAGTTGCCGAGTGTTTTATACAATAAACGACACCTTATATTACTTGTTTTTTTGAGAAAGTCGAATATTTTCAAAATTCACTGATGTATCTTTGAACCAGGTGACAGAGTCTTGAAATTTAAAATGAAGATCCCGTTCTAGAATTGGGTGAGGATCTTTTGTGTGTTTTTTCAAATGTAATTCCCTGAAAGAAAGTCTTACGATTGTGGCATATCATTTATTGAATAGTCTGATATTGTTAGTAACAAAGTTTTCAAAAACTATCCTTCAGAAAAATACGCATAAATTTTTCCCGAAGAAAAAAAAACCCATTCTTTTTATCATGTAAGACAATCATCATATTTACATTTTAAACAAAAATGTTAGATTCTGAAAATTGAAAAATGACACCGGGACATGGGAATCAAACCCAGGACTTTTGGCTTGGATCCCAGGTTTGATCCCCGTGTCCTGGTGTAATTTTTCAATTTTCAGAATATGATACCTAGATGCAAGTAAATCCTCACCAAACAAATATAAAAGCTTTGACTATTTGATTCTTAAAAATGTTAAAGTAATTTTCGAGAGACAGCCAGAAGAATAGACAAAATTATAATATTCATTATTATTTTTAGTTTGGGAATGCAAAAACGCTAAAAGTCGACATAATAATATAGTCAAAAATGTACACGAATACAAGAGACTTTCCTACTTGTTAAAAAGGTAAAAAAAAGCCAAAAATTATGAAAGCGATTTAAATTAATGTAGTTAAAATATAAAATGTGAACAAAGATTCTTTCAACTAAGAGTATTTCTCTTTCAAATCGGGTCTTGGGACGTATGGATATCGTGTGTTCTTGCCTTGAAGGTATTCACAAGAAGTTTATTCGATCGCATAAGACACGTGAGTCATTAAAATATGAATGGTTCATTCCTGCTCTACACGGAGGATGGTAGTAAAATGAAGGATGAAATAGGAAGGAGGTGAAGGAGCTGTGAGGAGGGGTGAGAAGCATGTAATGGGGGTGTGTACAGAGCCCCACCCTCGCGAAAAGGTAGAGAAGGAATGTTCAAGGACAACCAACTTTGCTCACAATGCACTAAATAGAAGAAGTTTAGGAATATCTTCTGAAGAATAATATTTCAAAAGCTATATAATTTGTAAAATGATTATATTTTTGCTTACCAACCGTCCGGTCTATACTAATGTTTTTTGTACAACTTCTTACTGCCCATTCAACTTATACGCCCCTGTGCTAATTACACTAATGGGTAGGAATTAGCAGGTTTAATTGAGAGGAATTTCACCTGCATTTGCGTGGAAGGAGAATGGAAAACCATTTAGGGGGGAAAAACCTCCCTCGGTGCACCCGACCGGGATCGAACCCCGAACTACCCGTCTTCAACAGCCTAGTCTAACACAAGAGAAGCACGTAAGACTACGCGGCCACCGAAGTGGGCTACATGCAATTAATAATAATAATAATATTTAGCATCGCGTCTTACTACCCGTTCGGGTTATACGCTTTAAAGTACTAATTACTCTAACGGATTGGAAATTGGGAAGGTTGAATTAGAGGAAGTGAACCCGCATTTGCGTGGAGGGAGAGTGTAAAACCATTGAGGAAGAACCACCCCCAGTTCACCCGACTGAGATTCGAACCTCGATCTCCCCGTCCTCAGCGGTCGAGCTCAACACGACAAGCGCGTTAGCCAACTACGCCACTGAGGCGGGTTACATGCAATTAATTAAGCTAATGGGTCTAAGATGAGTAAGGAGGAATTTTAAAGAAATATACCTACTCGTCTGTTTGAATGGAGGGAGAGTGCTAAACTATTTAGTTAACGCACTAAATACATCCAACCATGATTAGAACACTCACCTTTCTGTTACCATCAAACCAGACAAGACGAGATGGACACCTTTGGCCACTTGCCTACCAATGTGAATTAAAAGATTATTACATGATTTTAGGGGAGGAATGAGGAAGTTAAGTGAAAATTATAGTGTCGTTCATCCGGATGGATTATGTAAAATTATGTTTGACGTGATAAAACATATTTTTAGTATAGTGACTAGTCTATTCTTGACTTGAATGATCTGGTTAGAAAAGACATATAGGTTGGGGCAAAAATCTTTGACACACTTAATAGCATTTTATATCTACTATTTAAATTATTAAATGCCTTAAATTAAGCTTAAAATAACAAGAATAGATTGACAATTTTCTATATACAATTGAATTATTCTTTTTTTTTTTAAATAATGTTATTAAGATGGCCACCATTATTTGCCATACATTGTCGTATCCGCTTCCCGAGGCTCTTGTTGAATTTCTTAAACTTTCACCACCATTTCTTTCTTTACGTTCTGAATTGTACATGAGTGAATCACGTAAACTTGACTCTTTATCATTTCCCATAAGTAGAGCCCCGTAAAAATTGTTTTATTTTTATTTTGTAGTTAAATTTCGTTTTTAAATCTCACTTTTCGGTGTTATTTCATTTTTTTCAAAATTACATGTTATCTTAATTGTTTAAGTAATATCTACATATTGAGACAATGTAGGCCTATACAAAATTAAAATTTCTTATTAAAACCTTATAGGCCTATATTTACTTTAATATTCTTTTTTAAGTTTGTCTGCATATTTCACAATTTTGTAGCCTAAAGTTAGCTTACACTGCAACACAATACTAATCAAATTACAGTATGGCCAATTTTCAGATTAATTTCGTGTTTATTTAAAGATTTTTATCTGTAAAAGCGGTGTTATTTCGTTTTATAGGAGGATTTCGTGTAACAAGACAATTTCGTTTTATTTCGCATTTCAAAAACATTGTAAATCATATCTAAAAACTATCAAAGGAAAAAGTACTTGTTTCTATTTTTGTGTGTCACTTTTCGATTTATCGCGTCTCCCCATTTTTACAGGGCTAGAGACCCATAAGATAAAGTCCCGAGCTAAGTCTGGTGAACGTAGTGGCCAGGCGATATCCTCAAATTGAGAAACAAGGTGCCTAGGAAACCTTTTGCGAGCTACCTCTATTGATGTTCGAACGGTGAGGGCCGTTGTTGCCCACTCTTTCTGAAACCACACTTTATTGGTATCCACTCCGTTACGTTGCGGTTCGGGCTCAGAAAGGTCTAACATCAATGGAGGTGCTTCACCAAATGTTTCCTGGGCACATCGTTTCACGATTCGGGAATATTTCCTGGCCACCACGTTCACCAGAATTAACAAGTCTGGACTTTTCCTTGTGTAAGGAAAGTTGAAGCAATTCAACAAGAGACACTGCGCAAAGTTATATCAAGATTCTAAAAGCTCATAAAACAAGATATTTCATATAATGGTGGCCATGTAAATAACATTGTTTTAAAAAATTAAAAATTTAGGGGGTTTGTAGAAAATTGTCAATCTTTTAGTGTTATTTTAAGTTTAGTTTGAAGCATTTAGTATTTAAAATAGTAGCTATAGTGTTATTTAAGGTTTCAATACTTTCTGCCCCATCCTGTATAAGAACTTCTGCTTCATGTTTACATTCCTCTAGCTTGTCTATACTTGACTAAACATGTCCACTTCAGGAAAGTCATTAACAATCAGCAATGCTTTATGTTTGAATTAGTCTGACTAGTCTTGTCTGTCTATGCTTGAGTGGACTTGTTTGGTCGTCATCAAACTTTAACCCACTATAATGGCCGAATGGTCTAAAGCGTCATTAATATGTTAAATTGACCTTCGAGTACGAGGAAATCGGTGTCACAAATTCTGATTAGGTCTATGTAGAGTAAATTTTTCCTAAATGGTTTCTCTCTTTCCTTCCACTTTCCTTCCTCTTCCCTACCTCATTAGAGTAAGTAAGGTCTGTTCACCGTAGGAACTGTTTTCTGAAAGCCTTTTTCCCTACCAGAAATCAATTATATAGTATGATATTGGTAGGAAAAAGACCTTTCAGAGAGTAATTCCTACCGTGAATGGAGTATATTATAATTATATTGTATGCGTATAACCTAAACAGGTTGTAAGACATGGTGATTACAAAAAAACATTAAATATGTAATTGAGTTACTGTCCCTGCTACGTAAATAAGTCATGAATATATAATAATACAAAGTAAACCACTTCTGATTGCTCCCTTTCTGTAGAAAACTATAATCAGATTGTCACAGAATGGTACTTTGACATAAATAGCAATTTAATCTACTCTCGAGTAAACACTAGCCAATGTGTTTACGATTGACAATATCTTAATGAGAGATGTAGGCTACTCTTATTGTAATGTGATTTTTCTATTGTTTTTCTACCCTACATAATATAATTACTTATAATGGTCTTCTAATGGCAACACCACTATACTTATTATGTCGTTCCTGGTGGCGTGACGAGCTGGTCGTCCCCTATCTAGTAGGTTGGTTGATAATCAGAGCAATACGCTTATTGGATTTAATTATATTATAGCTGACGGCTCTATCAATTCTGCATAGGGTTTGATTGGGAACCTATAAATGTGGTCACTTTTAGATGCTGATTAGTGCTCTTGAGAGCTACAATTTAAAGCTTTATGACCTTATGCAATATTTTAGATCTATCTTTGAGACCACCTAGAATTCATAGAATAGGAATATCACATGTTTCAAAGATGAGAATCTAGCAAAGTTATTATTTACAAAGTTTCTTTGCTAAATTATATTTATCATCTATCATCCAATACAGCCATATCTTTTATATAATTTGGTTTGGTTTGACATAATTGATTTTCTTAATTAAACTCAAATTAATGGAAAACATATAAATATAATAAGAAATATTAGTCGGCCTTAGCGATTTCCATGTATTCGTTCTTCTCCAGTCCCAGATATGTGACGACTAATATCATTTCCCAAGTGCTAGCATAACCTCTGGATATCCAGCTGGTATATTGGTCACCATATTGTTTACGCCTCACAAGGTATTTTAACCTCAACAAGTATCGTAATAATAGAATTCAATGTGAATGAAAATTAATTTTAAAAATGTAATAAAAAATTTTTTTTATTAATTTTTATTAATTTTCACTCACATTGAATTCTATTATTACTATTAATTGTTGTTTCCTTATTAAATTTCATTATGTTTTTAAAAAATATCAACAAGTATGCTATTCTCAAATCACCTGCCCAATAAAATGTACCGATACGTCATAAAGGGTCATATTGGAACAACTAATTGGGGAATAGATAAGTTTAACCTGATCGACAACTGACAAGATTTTTTCTTTACTCTATTCTTATATTGTTTTTAATTTTTTTTTTATATTCCATATAACATTTATGTATTATAATATATTTGCTACTCTATTTCCAGTTCTTCCTTCCCCTCTTTCTCTCTAAAAGAGTAATTGGGGTCAACTATAAGGTGCGGTTGCTGTGGAGCCTTTGGAAGAGATAAACGAGAGATGGGAGCTTCAAGTGGAAGGCTTTAGAACGCTCTGGAACTCAGCTATTCCAAAATGGTACAGAAATAGTGACCGTAGGAAGAGTACTAGGGACTGTGTTGTTTGCATAACATAAGAGACTTTATGTTTTGTAAATAATAGTTCTAACTTCATACGTTTGTGAACTCTGTGAATACTGATCTGTGTGATTGTATTGTTTAAATGGTGTTATGTATTTCATTAATTTATTAAAGTAATTAGTTGTGTTTATTATGACATTTAAATCATTCAGACTATTTTGTTTGTTTAGTATATATAGCCTTTACTATTCCGCATGTGTTTTCATTTGTGATAAATTAATAACATAATCCGATAACCGAAATAAAAACTTGGTGTTCTTGTTGTATATTAAACCCCACAGCAATTAATTTCAATAAACTAGATCATACATAATACAACTTTGACCGCAATTTATATTTTCAATATAGCTTGTTATCCATATATATATGAAATAAATATACACACATATACTTTATCTATGATTTTAGTAAATATAACAAACACAGATTATGTAGAAATACTATAAAAAATAAGTGTTACGACACAATCGCACAAACTTTCTCATATTGTGAGTTATATCTTGAGAATAATTTTAAAAAACATGGGTTTTTTTAACTACAGATACCCTTAAATGTGTTTTTCTCATAAAGACAAACACATAATCTTGAATAATAATAAGAACTTTTTTATACATATATTTTAAACCAAATAGTTCAAATAAATGTTAATATAGTTTAAAACATTCACATTTTCCAAATAGATTATTTGTAAACTACCCTAAAATTATTTGTTCTATGTAAAATTAAAAACGTATTCTTATTTATCAAGAAAAAATATTCCAGTCTCCCATTTTGAATTACAATATATATTCAAGGTTAATTTCTTAAAATTCCAATTTTCTAAACTACCCTAATTTAATTTATTTTAGATATATAAAAAATACATTCATTATTGATTATGTTAAATAGTCCAACGGTACTAACTTTGAGCCAAAGCGTTGAAATATTTTTTTAATATCAAATTTTACAATATAATGTATTAGCTAACTGCCATTAAATTATATATTTTGTAGAAATAGTTATAATAGGCAAACCACTTAATAGACACTCATTTTGAAACAAATCACTAAATCAATTTTTTTAAATATTCAAATTAAATAAAGATTGAAATTATTAAACTAAATTTCCCCCCAAAAAACAAGTATAGATTGTTATTTTTAATACTACACAATATCCAGATATATATTTTAAACAAAATAGCTAGAGCTATTTTCGAAACATCTCGAATTTACAAATATATACCAAAAGTAAGTTAATCTTCAATGAATGTTTACTCCAAAACCAATCATACAGTAATATTTGTCATGTCCAAAAAAATACTATATATACATTTTAAACAAAATAGTTTGGTACATTTAAAAAAATAGGGAATTAAAAAAAATCATTTATCCTATAAACTAGGCTGGACTTTTTTTTTAAGGTATAGCGCTATAAAATCTAAATATCAAGTTTGATCAAAATCCTGTAACGATACTGATTTGGACCCTTCTCAAATATTAAAAAAAGTCATGGGTGAAGTGCATTTTCTCTAAGTATTGTATGTAAAATATCCTTTCAATATTTCATCCATGAGGAATCATGCGCTTTTCAGAACAGATGTCAATATATTGCACCACTAAAACTTATTTTTTCTTTCAAAATCAACTTCATAGTATTTACCAAAAAAAGCAAGTGATGTTAGCTCCCTCTACCCAATAGGAAGCTAGCCTTCACAACACCTGTCGCCAGGGCGCTTTTAATTAGTTGGTTTTGACACTGGTCGCGAGAGGTCCAAGATGCAAGGGGTAGGTTATATACAAACTGCTTGTGCGTTTTTTTCTTGTTTTTTTATTACCAATATCATTTGGCCTGGAATCTTACAATTTTAAATCCAGGCCTTATTTACAGAGTATCAAAAACATTTCCTATTATTGTACAATATCCTATTTTATTTTATTTAAACAGGTTTTGGCTCCTATAGTACCTATCTCCGAGATACAATTTCATTCACCAGTTGGCCTGCTCCAGGTATATTACTTCCCCGGTACCCACCTCCGCTGGTCACCCCATCAGACCTGGATTCTCATCCCAGTCCGACGGTGCGCCCAGCGTATGAATACACACAGTGCCGGTAGCATAAATCTACATTGAACACCATCACACAAGAACTTTATAATCAAAGACAGTAATATACAGTGCCGTTTACATAAATCTACAGAACGTTGTAATAAAACAGTTCCACTAATTGAAATCCATAGCGTCCACAGAAAATGTTATAGAGAAATAATCTGTAGTTCAACGAAATATGTATAATTTTATATAATATTTTCATACCGAAGATAAAATTACTTTAATAAATCGTGTGTAGCATTAAAGGTGATATTTATTCAATTAAAATATCACAATATAAACCGTATCATAATAATTGGCGCTCGATCACGGGGATATAAATACAAATTATATCATCAAAATACTGTACCGCTTTAATTAGTGCTCGATCACGGGGCAATTATCAGCTAATTAAACGGTATCACTCCAATCGGTGAACAGCGATCAACCCGTACCTTTATAATCCATCAAACCGTTTTGGGTTCGTGGTCATGGGCAGACTAAAAGAAAGAAAGAATTTTAGAATATTTATACTTCTTTGGGATTCACATAAAATGTAAAAATTCGTCATAATCCCCAGATTGATTTTTTTTTCACGATTAAAATAGGTCCTACTTTCTCTTAATATGTTAAAGTAAAAATATAATTGGTATCCTAGTTTACTTTTAAATCCTGAACTCACTATAACAACTTCAATCTAATCTTGACTTACATATTATTTTATTTTCTATGCTAATTTAAAGTTTAACAGCTAAAACTGTTTTTAAGAAGTGAATAATGATTTAAGTCAGTAGATAGTTAAATTCACTAGTTAAAATAAACATGTTTGGTTAAAATTAAAGTAATGGTCCTTTTGTGTTAACGAATAGTTGAAGTATATGGCAAGTAGATTCGGAAATACGCATAGTTGAAGTATTTGGCCAATAAATTCGGAAATACTTCTAGTCGTGTTCGCACTATATATAAGTTTATTATTGTAATGTGAATTAGTCTTCAAATAAAATGCGACTGCTTCAAATATAAATCTTCACTTGATAAATTATTATTATTATTATTATCACCGCGTCTTACTACCCGTTCGGGTTATACGCACTTACGCTAATGTGCAATGGTAGGGTGATTGTGAGATGAAATGGAGGACCTACAGTTTAACGTGGAATCCGAACCACGGTGGAGGCCTGGCATTCCTCACATTCCCAAGATGTCTTGTCAGAGGTGAAGGAAGGGTTTGTTAATCAGATAAATCTATGCTGGGACCGAAGATTGAACCCCGGCCGTCAGCATAGAAGTCTGACACCTTACCCCTAGACCGCCAGGTCACTTTTCACTTGATAAACACAATTAATGATTTGTAAAGCTCTCAAATAGTATTTAGAACAGTTTATGACATGTTTTGAGGGTGACAATAGCAAAGTTTGTGTCTTTGATTATTCATAATAACAATCTCTACAATTACGAAAATCAAATTTAAATTGCAAAAAAATATGTATACAGGCTTAGACTTCTTTTATTTTTATAAGAAATAATATTTCTAAGTCATAAGGCTAAACTGTCATTAAATATTACTAAAAGTAACTTAAGGTAGACCAATTCAAGGGTTTATTTATTAGTAACCTGAAGGCTTTCTTATTTCGTGAATTTAAAAATTAGTTAGGTGTAGGCTGTTTTATGTTGTTAGCGTATGAACGTGTTGGGAATTATATCTTACGTGGTTAGTTTATGATCATGTTGGGTGTATAATGTCTTATGTCTTTAGTTTATGATCGTGTTGGGTGTATAATTTCTTATGTTGTTAGTTTATGATCGTATTGGGTGTATAATGTCTTATATCGTTAGTTTATGATCGTATTGGGTGTATAATGTCTTATGTCTTTAGTTTATGATCGTGTTGTGGTGTATAATTTCTTATGTTGTTAGTTTATGATCGTGTTGGGTGTATAATTTCTTATGTTGTTAGTTTATGATCGTGTTGGGTGTAGGCTGTTTTCTTAAATTGTTAATTTGTCATGCTGTTGGTTGTAGGGTGTATTATTTTAATAGTTTAAATTATGGTTAAGTATCGCTTGTCTTATGTTGTTAGGTTTAAGTTTTTTGGGGTAGAGGCTATCTTATGTAGTTCCTTTGTCGTCTTGTCGGTTGTAGGCTGTCTTAAGTTAATACTTTTTAACACTTAGGCTTTTTAATGACTCTAGTTTAGAGAGAGAGAGAGTTATTTGAGCTAATTCAAAGGAAGTTCAACCCAAAAATGTATGTTAAAGAATAGGGAAACCATATTGTTAAACCATTTGTGGACAGATACTGCTAGTGCATCCAGTGAAAATTTGGGCTTTCGAATCCTTCATTACCGGCGAGTTTGACGCATTATACTACGTGACTATTGATGTGGGTTTTAGTATAGTTTTATATAAATTTTTTGTCATATGGCTTTATAAAGTGCACCTTAAATACCCAGATTAAGAAGTTGTACGCTTATGAATGCACTATAAGGAAGAACAAGATTTTAATTCCATAAAAGGTGACCTGGTGGTCTAGGGGTAAGGTGTCAGACTTCTATGCTGGCGTCCGGGGTTCAATCCTCGGTCCCGGCCAAGATTTATCTGATTACCAAACCCTTCCTTCACCTCTGACAAGATATCTTGTGAATGTGAGGAATGCCAGTTCTCCACCGTGGTTCGGATTCCACGTTAAACTGTAAGTCCTTCATTTCATCTCACATTCACCCTACCATTGCACATTAGCGTAAGTGCGTATAACCCGAAAGGATAATAAGACGCGGTGTTAATAATAATAATAATAATAATAATAATAATTCCAGAAGAGATTCATCGGCACATTAGTTCAAATCTAAGTGAAAATGTTTGATCCTTAAAAAGGGCATCACCATTTACGTTGTTTTCCAGTCGTACGAATATAATATACTCATATATTTTTCCACCTCAAACTTCTATAATTACTTTTATAATGTAATGTGTAGTCATTAAACAGCCATGTTAACGCGTATTTCGAGTTTATCCATAAAAGCGGTAAACAAAACTTATTTTGGCTATTGGAATAATAAAAAATTGATTTAGAGAGAAAGTATCGTTTATTCATATTATTTAGTTATTACGGTATTATGTTTATATAGAAGGATTTAATATGTATTTTATGAACTAACTGGTAATATAAAATACGAAATACAAACTAAGCTAACTTTGGTAAAAACAACGCATGCAGTACCTCAAATATCAAGTCATCACCGCGAAATTGGAAGTATCAATTTTACTCATGACAGATTTTGAGACCACGTGAAATCAAATAAAACGGTTTACTTGAAATGCTTAAGAAATTTGAAAGAGACAAGCTAATTTTCAGGTTATAGCACTGGTTCGATAACGAATAATGTTGACAAATTATGAACTATTTGAATAAAGGTTCCTTAATCTTTGCAATTAGCAAATAATTTGATTCTAGCACTGAGTGTGCATTATTATTATTACTACTACTACTAGACGTAATGTTCTTTCATTTTAACATCAAGTCTTACTACTCATGCAGGATACACGTATTTTATTTACGTTAATGGAGTAGGAATTTGTATGGTATAAAATAAACTATATGTGACTATTTACAATTAAGGAGAGTAGAAAACTATTTAGGAAAAAACTCGCTTTACCCATCCGGGATTCAGACCCTTTTATCCCGGTCATTATAAAACTGGAGTAGGCAAACCACGCATTTGGTATGCATGCACACATATACTATACTAAGTTAGGTTTTAAGTTGTTTCTTTAAATTTTTTATGTTTAGGAAGACTGCGAATAATGCTCCGACTGGTAAAAAAGAATGCTATTTATAAAAAGTAGGTCGTAGACTATTTATGTCAACTTTTATTGATTTTTGTTTTTAATATGCCTCGATGGATTATCTATGAGTCACGTGACGAAAAATTGATTCGCTTTAAACCCTAGCACCACACGCTACGACCACCGCTACAACCAGCTCAGTGTTTGCTCGACATTTTGACAATAGAGGTCGGGATTCAAATGACTGTATTCCTGTCTAGGTTTAAATCAGTGCTATGGTTAAGAAGGAATGAGGATGGCAGAATTTCAGAGGAGATGTGCCTGCACTTTCGTGAAGAGAAATAATCCAGGCCTCCACCGTGGTTCGGAGTCCACGTTAAAGTGTAGGTCCTTCATTTCATCTCACAATCCCCCTACCATTACGCATTAGCGTAAGTGCGTATAACCCGAACGGGTAGTAATACGCGGTGATGATTACAATAATAATATACATACTAGACTGGCACCTTGGTACGTGTGCCCACCGATGCGAATATTGCCACCCCGTGGTAAGGGTTTTATCCCTAGCTGGGCCGAATATTGTAAAGTTGGTGGTTGAGGGGAACGGTGACAAATTGTTTGTCTTAGCGCTGGTTCTACGTCTAGTTAGTTGTTACGTCTTGTGATGTAATCAGCTAGTTAAGGAACTAAACGCTAGATGACACTAGTAACAAATATTAGTCTCGCTCTGTATCTTACTTCATGATAGGGCTATCTACAGTTTGTACTAGATTAAGGTCATAGGACAAGTAAGATGAATTTTAACTATAGCTATCTACAGTTAGCCCGAGATAAGATGGACATAGCATGAATGGTTAGGCAAAATAACTTGGATCAATCAATATTGCGTCTGATTATTGAGTTAAGATTCCCAGGTTCAATTCCTATCATGGTCGAAAAATTTATTACTGAGGCTTTCTTATTTACATTGATTAATGATGTGTTTTATTTTAGAATAATGTATGTATTGTTTGTGAGTTGTGTTCTTATATAATTATTCGGATCAGAGAGTGCACGTTAAATAACACATTTTTTAGAAACTAAAAACATTAATGGGGAGCTTCAACTTTACTGAACTTTACCAGAATATGGACCCTAGCCAGCAGAACTCGATTCAATTACACTAGTTAGCCACCAGGAAACTATTAATAAATTAAATATATTTCGTTCCTTGATAAATAGTGAAGGATAAAATCCTTTTTTTTTCCCCAAAGAATATTTGATCAAATCCCAACAAATATTTGTACGACCAGTTTTAATTTAATTTTACTATAAAGTTAGTGTTAATTTATAGGTGTTGGTAATCTATAACAAAAGTGACCATTGGATATAACATAGCATGACGTTTGTAAACTTGAAAGTAGATTTACTAACGTTTCAAAATATGAGAAAATATGAGAATATGAAAATTGGACTAGAGCAAACAAGCTTTCTTGGTTCCACTATAGCCCAGCTTATAAGATAAAACTATAGTGTGTTCAGTAAAATTGGGTAGTGTACAAAAATGTCCTCTAAGAATGAATGGACGGAGGGATAGAAACGTATACATTTTAAACTGCTTTGCTATTTGGAATAGAGCCTGGATGGCATTAGAGTAGAATTTTTTTTAGATAAAAATCTAGTAGAACCACAAAAACATTTTAATAATTTTCTTCCAGTGCCTAAAGGACCTGCTTGCGGCAAAAAAAACCCTATTTTTTCAGATATTTTTTTGTGTCTAATAGTGTTTTATATAAGCATTTACTAAAATAACCTCGTTAATAATTACCTGAAATGAGGCCGGAAAAGGTGGTGTTGATAGAGATAATTATATTTTATCAACAATTTCGTTCTTCTATCTAATAGTAACGGGGGTTGGATAGTTTAGCCGGTCACAAGAAGAGTATTTCACTAAAATAACTTATCATTATATATATATATATATATATATATATATCTTCTCGCTAAGTCTCCACTATCTATGAACTCGCCATGTTTTTGGCTTGGATTTAAAATATTTTATTTTAATATTTGAAATTGTGAGTCCAATAACAAGACACCAATCAACAATATTCATGGTGACTAGGGACCGTTGGGACACGCCCAAGAAAGTGTGGATGTTGCTACGAAGATGGCGATCTCGTGCTAACGCTAAAGGAACTCGTGCGGCCGCTATGAGTCATCCTACCAAGTGTTACAGCACAACCACCCAGTTTGTTGGGAGGCCATGTGACTTTCCTCCCTCACTCTACTAGAAATACCAGAATACTAGAAGTTGCCATGCTCTCGTCTACTCAGACAAGAGTTTTCTAAATCTTTGATTACTTTCAGTTATAAACCTATATTTAGATGTAAGTCGATGTAAGTAGTGTAAACTAGATGCATGAGTATTATGTGTATCAGGATTTTAAATCCCTTAAGTATTAGCTTGTATCTATCTTGATTTCTGAGATAGAGGAATTATTATTGTTCGATATAGTTATCTAAATGTTTGTACATACCGGTAACATTCGATATTTCAATTTAATTCAAACGTCAGTGTGAAACCTTATGTCTTAGTAAAAAAAAAAGGCACTTAACTATTAAATATATAATAACATTATGTATTCTAGGGGACGTGCTAAGCATTGGTCTATTCTTTAAACTTTCATGCACTTTACTGTGAGTAAAACAAGCTTCGCGTGTGTAATATTTCTAGCTTATTTATCTCATTTTCCACGGCTGGTAGGACAATGATTAATCTCTCCCATCTTTATAGCCGTATTTCTTATTAATTATTAACTGTTTACTCTAGCTCTGGCCTTCAGCCAGCTCACACACTATTTCTTTGACAAGATTATCCTTTAGGATGTTTGTTTGGATTATGCTCCCATTTAACCATCAGTGTTGTAAGATCTATTATAAGGCTAGAGACTATATTACAATATGCTAATTAAGCTATAGGTCCATATAACCACTAAAAATTGTCATTATATATTATGTTAGTTTGCCTATCTGGGATGTAAACGTATATAATAACGTCTAAGCTTCTTTCCGGGGCATAAAAGTGCTGTGCTCACAAATTTATGTATCCATAAGGACAAGGCTAAAGAATGAAGTAAACTTTTGTTAAGTATTAGCTTTAGATTTGGCATCCTTCTTTTCTGCTATTTCACTTATTGTTAATGAATCCAATCGCATAAATATATAAGTCTAAAGTCAGTCAAGCAAGACTACTTTTTCTTTGTTATTTGTTCAAACCGCCAGTAATTATAGCCTCTGATGAGGATGTTTTGTTGTGTGATCTTTTAAATTTATTTTAAATAAAATAATTTATCAGACTCACTCTTTATGCAACTTCCTATTTCCCTTTACAGATCTGGTGTTCCATCTCGATAAAGCTCAGGTGCAGTGTTGTGGCTGTTGTAAAATTGTCCTCTGAAGGATGATTTTGTAACACTCTCTATGTTTCAATGTAGCCCATTTATTTGTGTATGAAAAGCACATTGATCAATTATTAAATATCTAAACGCTATCATTGTTTATGTACTAATGTATTAATAATATATTTTTTAAATTCAAAAGTGACATCTGGACACGGGCGTAGTGAGCCAAAGGTCCCGAGTCCAACTCCCAAGTCCAGATGTAATTTTATAACTTAAATAATATGATATTTAGATGCAGCTATAATCGTAATTATAAACTATAATCCATCATGTATTAAGAATAATTTACTTGGTTAATTTGGTTTTAAAATCATGTTATGATGTGTCTGGAAAATCCACAGAGATTAATACTAAACTTGTGAAATCGATTAATTCACTTTCCAGTTTTATGTAATCTGTTTCGGGTTGTTCGAATACTAATACTTTTAGAATAGAGTTAAGAACCAAAGAATTTAGATAATGTATACCTGAAATAGTGTGGAGGGAGAATGGGAAAACATTCAGGGAAAAAGTACTTCAGTACTTACAGCCAGAACTCGAGCCCCAACCTCTTTGTCATCGTCAACCAGACGAACCTTAACCTCATCTGAGGTCACGGGGCTTAAAGCGTTACTCGTGGGTTAGGCATATAGTTTTTGACGAATTATAAAATGAGGTTCGAATCCCGATCGCGTATGCTATGGGTGGTTTTAGCTAAATAATTTTCCGGTCTTTCTTCACGCAAATGAAGATACATTTCCTTATAATTCTACCTTCCTTATCCAATTCCAATAATCTTAATTGGTGTATGGTTATAGCCCGAATGGGTACTAGACATGATGTGGGGAATGCCAGGCCTCCACCATCGCTCGGATCACACGTTAAACTGTAGGTCCTTCATTTCATCTCACAATCACCCTTACCATTACACATTAGCGTAAGTGCGTATAACCCGAACGGGTAGTAAGACGCGGTGCTAATAATAATAATAATAATAATAATAGACACGATGGAAACAAAAAGATACCAGTCTTGGGCTCCTAAGTCCGCGTGCCCATTAGTGGGGGTTTATTCAGTCTCTACTGCAGGAAAAGTGCAATTTTGTTCATGTTGAGAGGGCAGGTAAAATGTTGAGTTCCTTAGTCCCACGAATTACACTAATCTTCACTATATGAAGGTATTACACAATCACGACTAATGTAGTCTCCTGAGTGAGGATATCAATTTGATTTACAGGCCAAAGTGTATATTGATACTCATCTTTCTACTTAGCAATGGTATTAATTTATATATGTAAATTTATCCGTCAGTTAGTGGACTTTTATTTGACAATTTAATTATCAGTTCAGAGTTGGAGAAACCTTTACATACAATATATTCGAAGTTATTTGTATCCTCGTTCCAATTGCATTATTTCTGAATAGGTGTTATTAATAATTTTTATTTAACTAACTGACAAATTTGAGAAAAAAATTGTGTCAACTTTAACAGCTTTGATAAACACATTAATTTAGATTTTTAGTCATATTCGAGCTATTATTTTGAGATATCCCGTGTCTAAACCTGTGGCGGCTCGTAGCTAAAATTAGGTAGGGTGCTGCTCCAGAAAATGTTGTTATCCTTTGTTTTAAAATTGTCTAAAAGGGAAAGAAAATTATAAAAAGAAAATTTATTCAGGAACTTGATAAAATCTTAACAAAAAACAATTTTTTTTATTACTTTAACTTAAATTGTTACAGTTCAAGCTTGATCTATTCATAAATATGAAATCCATTCTTCTTGTTTTAATTTGCGCAAAAAGTACAATAATTTCTCCTTTATCTCTGGATGACAATTGAGGAAATTTTTCTCCATTGAAAGTACTGCAAGCGCATTTAGTCTTTGTGTTAAATAAAAGAACCGAAAAAAATCAAATAGAATAGCTGGAAGCAGAATAATAATCTAATTCTATACTCGTCTATACTTTATCACATTCAGGAATATGGTACACGGTTTTTAAGCACAACACACGCTGAGTAAAGACTTCCGTCCACCATCACGCCAGAGCTGGTACTGCAAGAGAAACAGTGCTGTCTCTACATAGCAGTCTCGCCTTCATCCCCACCCTCTTCCTATTTGCACATGCGCACAACAGTCAAACACCACGTCGCTGGCACTGTGACGCGCACAGTTCCATACAAAGATTTTTGTATATTTTTCATAAACTGGGGGATGGCTACTGAGGTATTGACATTAAGCTTAAAGAATATATATTGTACTACAAAAATAAAGAAAGAATTAAAGAAAAAAGGACTCGTTATATTAAATATTATCGATAATATCAAGTGGAAATAGGGGGTGCTGCAGTTCCGCAGTTCTTATACACGAGCCGCCACTTGTCTAAACTAAAAATTAGGTATACTTTAATGGTAGTTGCTTATAAAAATAAAGAGCAATGATCCACAGAAAACATAAGATTCCTTTAATTGTAATTTAATTTTTTTAACTTGTTTATTTTACTAAGACATTTTAGAAAATTTTATAATTTATAATTATTATATAATGTTATGTTTGAGCTCAAAAATTATGATAATTCATGGAGGTTCATTAGTTAAAACCATTATGCAAAGCTATACACTTAATGAAGTGTTGGTTAAAAATGAAATACAATTTATTGAATTTATTAGGGCATACCATTAAATATAAAATATAACTAATGCAAAGTTTACTAAATATTGTAAATACTTCCTTTAATTTATTTCTTGATAATGTTTGATTCAGTGTTTTCGATATAATTTGTCAATTTATATAATTTGGCAATATTTTTGCAATGATGCAACCAATATTAAATAAATTAAAAATATTTAATATAGTCATGGTCTGAACGAGCTAATGTTACATTTGATAGCTCTTATTTTAATTAACTAACTAGCTTAAAAATTATTTAGATTGAGGTTAAGATAAACATTACTTTTTTCAATAATTTTATTAAATTTGTAAGAGATTCAAATAATCATTAGTCAGGAATATTTCATTATTTGGCAATGCTTTTTTAAATGTTTGGGTGGTTTTGTGATATTTTGTAATCCTTTACACCGTGTCTTGCTACTGTACTCATCAGGGCTATTCACACACATAATTAAGCTAATGTGGATGAGAAAATCATAAATTAGGGAAAATATACACGGATTTCAGTGTAACAAGATTGAGAATCCATTTAAGGAAAAACTTCTCATTATATATGGCCGAGATTTAACCCCCGAGATTCCTGCCACTAACAAACCAAACTAAATGAATTTAATATTTAGTCTGCGTGACCACCAATGCGAGTGCAAGCGATGTGAAGTAGTCTTAACATAGGGTGTATTTCAACTCCTCTCCAAACTCACCACATTTTCCAGCGCCAACTTATGTCCTAGAAACGTTTTAATTTCCCAATGGCCTACATCAGCGGGAACATCGGCACCTCCCCTGGTCCTGAGAGTTTTTTTACTAAATTGTTCTCTACCCTTCCTTCGCGTGAATGGGGGAACATTTCCTTCGTCTTCCTCATCGATACCCCAAACCGTAATTAAATGCAGATAGCCCGGCTGGGCGGAAAAAAACCTAAATAATTACACGCATCGGTGAGTATGATAGCTAAGGCATCGCCCTTGTCTGGCCTGCTTTGATGCTGACGGGAGGCCAGGGATTGTATTCCGACCAAGTGGTACTTAGTTTGTTTTTTGTTTTTTCATAAATGGTGTCCCATTCGAAAAGTCCGTCTGGGAAGCAAGACTTCTTACACGCAAAACAAAACTTCCCAATGAAAAAATAGCATAAGAAAGAGAATTTTACCACATTCCTCTACCACATTCCTTGGAGGCTAGCGTTTATCATCACACTAAAACGCTAACAATGGCTCATTTAGCCTGATTGGTCATAAGTCAAGGGCAATTTTGAGACGAGAGATATCATGAGAAACCTCTTCAAATCTGTCTTCAACATGGTAGACCTTGGTCTTGTTCGACGGCGTCTAGACGAGTGGTGTAAGACCATACACAGGTCAACAATGAGCACGTCTTGGAGATTTTGCTCAGATTCCCTGTTGGGAAAGATTTTAATCTTAACGTGAAAACAAAATTTTCAGGATTATTAAGAGTTTCGTATGAATGTAAGTTAATTCCATACGTTAAAAAGCCCATCTCACGGGTCCATTGTCCGGGATATTCGGCTGCGGTCCACAGTTGAAGCGTTTTCGCGTGAGATCGATCTATCGCGAATACGTTTGTTTATATTTGCCCGAACTGGATCCTGGTTACAGTGAAAGCAAATTCGCGTGAAAGTCATTTGGGATGATCCTTTGTTTTTAGTGAAGTATTGGTTACCTAGAGTTATATTTGTAATAAAATAATCGTAATTTAAAGTTTCTCATTTTATAAAATACCACAAGAGAGTAATGGGTAACCATTTATTTTATCGGCATAATTTAAGATAATAGTAGGTATTAAATTAATATATATTAAACAAACACAGTCAATTTGATAAACACTTCCGAGTGTGATTTAAATTATTAATTCTATGTGCAATAATTAAGTCTTTCACATTCCATGTGTATAATCTAAGATTTTAACTATTCCAAAATCGTTAAAAATAAAATAATGTCGCTACCCCCGAAAATAACAAACTTGTTTGGAATTCCATCGATTCACGCGTACTCGCGTAACTATTTCGATTCTAGTGTAACCATACCCATTGTGCAATACGTGTTTGTTTTATTCAGATGAATATGGCCATATTCGCGAGAATATGCTTCAACTGTAACCATGGACTCACTTGAATACATCGAAACTAGGATCAGTTTCATAGTGTGTGTGTTTTTTATTCTAAGAATATTTTTTAATTTCATTAGATATTTTGAAAATAAGGTAGAACGGTTTCACTGTCCTTGAGATTGGAAGCATCAGAAAGCCTCATTACGACCTGACGCTTGAATCGAGCTGTGTTTACCCAGGCTACGTTATTTCCGTGTGGTGAGACGAAATCTTGACAATAATACACTAATGGCCCTACCAAAGAGCTGAGAATTAATGCACACGTTCAGAAATAGAGGGTTATTCACGAAGTGGCGAGCTATTTTTAAATATGAAACAAGTTAATTTGAGATGAATAGTATAAACATGTTTCTATAGAATAAGAAACATACATTTTTAATTCTATAGGTAGTTAAAATAAAAATTGTACGTAATTGATTATTTTCAACTACTTTAATAGCTCTGAAATAAAGGTAGATGGTGATAAAACAACGATATAACTTTCCTCAAACAATTTTTTTTTAATTTAAAAATAATTCAACAGCAACAAAATGTAGGATAGTTTGGGATTGATTTCGTGATTTTGAAGCTTTATAACTGACATTCCCATTTTAAATACAACAGTGTGTAGCTTTGCTTTCAAGTCAATAGCATCCATAAAGCGGGGGAAAAAAGTGTATTAATACGTTTGACACCAAAGATATTACTGGCTTAATCTAGGAAATTAGATGAGGAGAGTTGATTTGAGACGGAAGGGCATCATCATTAGAAGAAATAGGGGATGTGAAAGTCAATGATGAATCATGTTAGGGAAATTACCTCATCAGAATTTGAACCTTCACATTGAATATATTACAAACGTGATTTCTTAGTCCTCGTTATCAATGGTTCAGGTAATAATAATAGTTACATTGTGACTAGCCCAGGGAAAAAATTAAATAAATCTATTTTTAATATTCCATTTATTAAAATGAAATTGAAGGTAACTTATTTGTTGCTCACCTGGACGATTTGGTGTATAGTGACTTAAATACAGTGTTTTGTGTCCGGATGGAGAAGATTTCAAGAATAGAAAAGTAAAACAAAAAAAGTGTGCTGGTGAGTCAGTTAAGTCAGGGGAAACAAAGCCTCTTTAGCTTGAAGAGTGGCCGATTGCGAGTCTTTGGCTGGTTTGAATTACTTCTTACGCTAATTTATTTGCAAATTTTAGTAATTACAATTGTGGTATTATCTAATGCTGAACTTTTGATACCAAATGTTGATATTATACTTAAAAGGGCATACTTTCCTTCCAATACAGATTTCGTGTTATCTTATAGGCCTACATATTTTGTGATGCCCTATATATATATATTATATATATATAGTGTGCTATCTTAAATATATATTTTGCACTATATTATAAAGTTATGGTGTTGTCCTATGCATATATTGTGCTATACAATGCATAGCTTATGCCATCTTGGGCCATTCAATAGGCTACATATATTTTACTTTTCAATTGACCCGATGTTAGTGGCTCCAAGCCTAGACGGGGTCGACGGACTTTTACTTAAGAAATAAAACTCTGTAGAACAATTTCCTTTGGAGGGGAAATAAAGCTGTCAGTCCCAGTCGATTGTGGCATGTAAAAGAGTCCTGTAAGGTATGCGAAAATACCTTTCTCAGGAAAAGTGATAGGCCTTTTCACTTTCTCTCATAGAAATTATCGTATTCTGATTACCCAGTCTGTTCAAAAAGCGCTCGTTAAAATCCTCAAATAAACTAGAAATATATATTTTACCATAGAGCAAAGAGGTAAGAAAATTTTGTTTTCCACGGTAAGAAAATTGCTTTCAATCGATGTTGGTTTATAAAATCATCTTAAGATAGTATCCTTTAATCTCATTTAGAATATAGTTAAGTTGATCATAAAGGTTTTTTCTGTCAATATTTCTAAAAAAAATCATCAGAAAAATTGTTGGAAGGTAACATGTTCAACGAGATTTTTTTTTTCATTACGAAGAAAGAAGGTTTCAAATATCGGTGAGACGTGTTAGTATCCAGTTTTACGACATATCACAATCCACAATGAAATACTTTTTGAAACATGAAAAGGTCAATGCATTCCATAGGAATATCCTCTGGACGGACTCTTGACAGTCTCAAAAGAATCGAACAAAGCAAAACGTTTCCAGAAAACTAGACTGAATATAAATTCTGTTGAGAGTATTGAACTGCTCGTGCACTATATTCCGCAAAGCCGACTGAGTCTCATGAAACGAACGGGTATATTATTAAGCCTACTTCTTATGAATGTGACTTCATTGAGCAGATATATATGCTTAACTGAGCCACTGAGTACAATACAGCAATTTTCTTCACCACTGCACGTCACTTTGTGTCCAGAGTCGTGAGTTGTTGAAATATTAACTTCCCTCTATCGGTAAGTAATTCCTTTTTAATTTTATTCTTCTCTGTTTTTCCCCCCGTTTGATACAAAAATTATAATTTTGTGTTGTGTTTTGATTAAGTGAATTGTACCAACTTCCTACTACTACTACTACTACTACTACTACTATTTAAATTAGAAAACTTAACATTTCAATTTCACAATAGTTTTATTTAGTAGACATTAGAAGTGTTACAGTTTACAAGTTTTACAAATAGGCAGAAAATGATAGCATGTTAATTCTCTTCTCAAGACAAATATCCTTGAGTGATTACTTGATTACTTGCAGTGACCTGGGCAACACAGTGACCAGTCAAGAGGCAGTAGAATTTCTAAAAGGAGAGTAATGTGAGAATTAGTTAAAGCAAAATATAGAACAAATTTACAGTATAACATTTACACAGTCTCACTCGACAAGGTTTAGTGTTACTAAAATAGTTGGATAGTTGACAGGTAAATCCTGCTGGATGATGGCTAAGGGCCAGAAGTCATTAAAGTACTATGGCAGGTCATGTTCCCACTACGGTACTACCCATGCATTCACTAGTACATTAACCTAATTTTGAACTACCACAAAATTTAAGAACTTATTTACAGGGTAAAACAAAATATTATTTGCGCGGACCCCACTATGACAAACAGTCACTTTCCACGGGTTGCGCACCCAAACTAAAACCTTTAATGAACATGGACTGCATAGTCAATCCTCTATGATTTACAAACTACACTGCGTAAGGCAGAAAAAGAAACAGACTTCCTGGCGATAACCATCAATAACAAAGTACTGATGCACATGACGTTTAGGGTGTCATGAACTATTTTACCTTTTCAAGATTTATAGGAACTTGTGAGTTAGTGTACATTTACCACACTAAAATTCACATTTTCCAAGTGAGAGGCATAGACGTTAGGACCGTGTCCAAAAATACAATAATGCACTCAGCATTTGACTTTATGAGTCATTAAAATTTTACATGTCCATCAGACAGAAAGGCGAAATATTGCCAAGGTACTTCTAGCATAACGAAGTTAGCTAGTTCTGAATATGATACTTGGTCTAACAAAATAAAACCAAAATACAAAGGCACTCAGCAATTGACTTTAAGAGTCATTAACATCTGACTTGTCAATCAGACAGACAGGCGAAATATTACCACGATACTTCTAGCATTAGCTAGTTCTGAACATGATACAAATCTAATAAAATGAAACATTTCTCTTGCAAAATTAAAGGACTTCCGAATAACTATTTACAACATATCAAATAAAAAATAAAGTATCTTCTGACTACATGCTAGTGACTAAACGACCCCGGCTGGATACTGATACCCTAGTTGAGTTGTCCTGGTGTCCAGCTCGTTGATTCCGACGATTCATCCAGCAACGTCGATGCTATGGCGGCGAATCCGACGCCACGAACCCCATGGTCCTTCTTGGTAGTTTTCTCACCGGCAGAGCTTCGTCCTAGTACCTAGGCTGAGAGAAGGCGTTGTGCATAAATGAGCTCATGGTGCTACCCTTATATAGCGACAATCAGACACGAACATGAAAAGGGAGATAAAGGAGAATGAATTACGAAGCAGAGGTAGAATAAGGGAGAATAAATGAGAAAGAGAAAGAGAGAAGAGTTAAGAAACTGACGAGCTTCTTCTGTCGACCACCAGAGGCGCATGGTATCGCTGCGCCTTGACTCGGCACATCGACTTGATTCTTTCTTCTCTACTGCGTGAGTCAGAGTTGATCCACGTGGAGCCGCCATCATAGATAATTCTGTTTTTGTGAAATGAGTAAACGATATCTGCAGGCATCTGCCCTTGGGTGAGTTTTATACACATATATCCTGTATCAAAATGCATCAGTATTAATTTAGTTATTTGATTTTCACTGTTTGTTTTACGAAAAGAAATGATATAGAAGTATATTTTTTAAATTATATTAACGGCCACATGGTTAGTTGTAAGTTTTGTATCAGACCCCTTTTTAATAACTAGGGCACATATTCACAAATCCTATTCATAACTTTAATAACATTAGTCTTCTTTTGTGATATCTAGAACCGCAATTATAAAAATGTAAATTAATTTTTTGACTAATCCACGTGTTTTTGAACGTAGGCCAATACGCCGTTTTTTGTATTAGAGTACAACTTTGAGGTAGTTTATCTTTTAATATCTCCATATAACCCCAACGTGGCACCCAATTACACGAATATTGATAAATAGTTAGTTTTTTCCTTGTAGGTGATCAATTAAACTGATTGACACGCTACAGAATTAATCTTTGTTCTCTTTTAACAAAGGAAAATAAGGTAGTATATATATATATCGTTTGAGGAAAGAAGAGGATTTAATTTTGGGTATATGTACTACTTTGTGAGTGGTCAAGCCTCACCGTTGATTTCAAAAGTGTAATGTTTTACATTAGTTTATGTATGGACAAAATGGCAAAGAGCTTATAGAAAAATACCTCTATGTGGATGTTCAACCTTGTTTTTACCATTATTATATTATAATTTTCAGATAAAAGTAGGCTTCTTTAATCAGAGGTGGTGTGAATAAACATTCTTGTTTAGAGGAAAGCATACTCCTAATTATTATGAGTAAATAAATCGGCATCCAAAACAAGTCAAGCTCTTTAATTTTTCTCGACATCTCGGAAAAATAAGTATTAAAATCGACACACACACAAAAAAAATCAAACTCGTAATTTTAATCAAAAATGTCGACGTTTCCCGATCCCCTGAGACCGAAAAAGTTTTTTTCGCAATGCCGACTGTTTTCTGTGTGTCTGTATCTCGGATTAGACTAGTTTAGCGATCGGGGTTAATCATGGTATCTAGGATTTTCATAAGATCCCCTGAGGAATTTTTGGAATTAGATAAATGATCCTAAAATTAAGGGTAGTTTATTGATGGAGAAAAAAGAGAAAAAAATCGATTTTCTCGAAATCCACTTTAAATATTTTGATTGAAATTCATATTTAGGCATTTTTTAGAATTATAAGCAAATTGGAAGTTTTAATTTTCCCTTTAAACTACTTTGATATAATTTTAAACTCGCGGAAATATCAGATTTGATCATATCTCCTCAAATATTTGAGGTACAAACACTTATTGTAAAGCTATGGTATTATTAAGTATGAAAAAACTTTTATTTGAAATATATTTTTATAAAACCAATAGTTTCTAAGCTCTGAGCAAATCTCTTCCCACACCTAGCTGATCATTTATTTATGTTTTATGTTCTTTACAACGACCTTTTGTTGCCAACCAAAATTTCTCTTTCGAATACTTGTGAAACACAACAACTCTGATATAACCTTCTGTCTCTCTCCCGCCTTTCTAAAAGCTAATGCAAGCATGGTGAAATTGAAGGGAAAGAAAAAACCATCCAGAAAGATTTCCTTCTAAACATATACAACAACAAAAAAGGACTCCTCTTTTGATTCGATCCGCAACCTTACTGTAGGAACGGTCCACCATGCGTTATTCACTAATTTTAACTTTAAGCTGTCGCGCATACAAATATCTGTCATAGTTCCGAGTCACGTGATCTTCATTAAAATAAATGAATGGTTATAAAAACGACTATTTATATTCAAAAATTAACCTAGTCTGCTTAAGGTAAAGTTGAAATCATAGCCATAGTCCTTAAGCTAACGATAGAAATGTGACCCACGATCCAGATATAAAAATATGTAATAACGTAACCAGACTACGAGAAGCTTCAAGAATAGCAGCTTACAACTCCCAGGATCTGAACTAATAACACTTCACCAACAACTCCCGAAGAAGCGGTAAAGTTTCATGCTTTTGTAACAAAGAATATTATTTCATTTTTCGCGTTTTAGTAGAATGTTTCTCTAACAATGTATATTATTTCACTTCACAAATCTTCCAAGTTTTTAGTAAAGGTCTCTATTTTTAGATAAAAGAGAATGTCCGTGTGTTGCACCGTACCATTTATTTTAACTGTACACGCCACTCTTTACCAGCCTAAAGTAGTAGAGAAGAGTAAGTTATAATTTAAAGGAAATAATATATCCGTGTGTGCGTGTTGGGAGAGTGGCAAACAATAAAGGGAAAACAGTTATGTACAGCAGGCGGTATTTTAGGTCATCAGCAAACCAGACAAGACAATTATGCGATTGTTGTATATGATTTAATATGTTAAATTAGTTTGTAGACCGTGTGCTTAAATATCTTTTTATTCAGTAAATATACATTAAATACCCAAAATAATTATATATACATCATAAAACAGTCAATTTTAAAGACAAAACCTGTCCGTGATAATATTAGACCAATAGGCTCAAACGAGAATATCGGACAAAGCCAATGGGGCCAGTGATTTCATTGGCTTGTAAAATAATCTGTTTTTTTTATCGCGCTTGGAAATAATGGCGCTTTATAATTGCGGTTGCTGTCAAATACATCGGGGTAGCGGACCGTAAATGAATAGGGTGACGTTCTTTCTAACAAACAAAAAAACTTCATGTAGATCATTGATGATGCCTCTTTCCACCCGTCTGAGTAAATCAAGATGGTACACGCACTAACGCCCTTGTAATTCATTGTGAAATAGGGCTTAGTAGGGGAGATTGAATCCGTTATATTTTATATTAATGTTGCGCAAGTAAAAACAAAATACACTAAAAGGTTTTTTACATCTGTATAGTAAGACTATATATATATATATTAGTCAATGGCTTAAAACCATTAATATGCATATTTACGCGTTTAAAAACTAAATAAAAAGAAAATGTATTGACACCATAGTTATTTAGGAGTTGTTTTTATCCTAGACATAACTAGAATCATGGATCAAGTTTTTAACTAACCATCGAGTCTATCCACATATTTACACCAATTGGGTAAAGATGAATAAGGTAGAATATTAGAGGATATGTTCCGGCATTTGTATGGAAAGAGAATAAAATGTTGGCGTATTAAGTAAAATACAACTTAGGACACCCTACCAGGATTTGAACTCCGATAACTCCGTTAGCAGAAAACTATACAAGACGAAACTGATTCCTTTTCCCAAATTCTAGCAAAGTAGCAATATATTTTTAAAACATAAAAAATGTAACTAAACCAATAGTTTTTAAGTGAATATACTTTCATTGATCTTAATCTTTGTGGAACTATATTAAATTCTATGATCTTCATATTTATAGAATAGTTGTATAGTACATGAACAATTATTACCGAATGGGGTGTAAGAAGCAGTGGATGTATATACAAAATTATATAGTTGTATATTTAAAATGACCAAATCTTAAAATATCTGTTAATGTTTATGGGGAATGAAGAGTGAAGAGTGCCGGTGGGTACGCGGTCTAAATGTCAAGCCTGTTTTATTTCGTTTGCTGACGATGTGGAGGTTAGGGCTTGAAACACGGGCCATGAAGGTGATTTTTCCTGAAAGGTTTCCCACCCTTATACCCATGAAAATGCCATTATATTTCTTCTAAACTGTACCGTCATCATATCTACAGCATTAGAGCAAATAATATGCGTATAAACCGAACGGGTGGTGAAATGTGTTGAAAAAAAGTACTAAACAGAGAAACAGTGATTTTTAGATCATGGAAAACCGGTGCCATATAGAACGTAGACCTAATATCCCAATTCTTGAGTAAAATAAATCTTACAATTGGATTGCTAAATTAACAAAGGTATTTTGACAGTTACAAAGTAAATTAAACGACTTTACTATATTAATAAGCCAATCATATGCTAATCAAATATTACTTTTTACAGATAATTCCAATGTCTAAATTATATTAACTATAAAGTTACATTGTACCCATTTTGTTTTCACCACGTCATGCTACCCGTTTGGGAAAAAAGCATTTTTAACAAAGTACTTAGAAATATATTTGGTCCAAAAAAGGATGAGGCTACAGGTAAGTGAAGTTATGATGAGTTAAATATCCTGTAATCATCACAAACCAGAGTGAGGATTCAAGTCTCGTAGATTAAGGTGGCCAGGATAGCAGTGTGAATGGCAGAATTTAGAACCATGTGCAGGGTACTGACTGGAAACCCCAATTATAAGAGATCATTGGAAAGACCTTTACACAGATGGGAGGATAGCATAAGAATGGACCTATAAGAGATCGAGTATAATGAGGTGGACTGGATAGAACTAGCTCAAGATAGAAATAGAGTATAATAAAGTGTACAGGATAGAAATAGCTCAAAATAAAGATAGGTGACGTTCTTTTGTAAGTGCGGCAATGGCATTTCGAGCTACTAATGATATAGAGTAGCTAAGTACCAAGTTAGTAATGAGGTGGAGAGGGATCCGAAACAACAGGGAATTTGTTAACTTCTACAGAGGGACTAACATCGTTTTCGTCACTATACTTCATAAATCCCAATGGGCTGGTCACTTTGCGCTAATGGATCACGTACGATGGGCGAAAACCACGATTATAACCAGACAGGCAGGCAAAGGGCCCATAGGTAGGCCTAGGAATAGATGGACAGGTTGGTCACTAGAGGATCTAGGCCGCATAGGAACCAAGGAACCAATGACAAGAGAGAGCACAAGACAGACAGCACAGGAGGCAAGGATTGATGGCGTCATTTGGTCCACCGGGCATAGTCACATAAAAGAAAAAAAAATAGGATAAAGATGAGGACCGTATAATGTATATAAAATTCACCAGCGTTTGCATAGAGTGAGATTGGTATAAACATTTTGGAAAAAATTCTGCTCCCCCGGCCGAGATTTGAATACCGAACTATCATGCATCAAGAAATCAGACTATACGATCCTGAAAATTGGTCCACGCACCCACCTACATGGTTTATATCGATGTTATCCACAAATATAGTATGTTTATATTTTCTAAGTTATTCATCCTAACGGGTTTACACTGTAATTCTATCATTAAATATTTAATTAAATAAAAAACATAGTAACATAAATAGTTGGGAAAACCATTTTAAACGTGATTTATAAAAAAGTCAAAACCATCCAAACTACGTATTTAAAAACAATAGAATCCCCTACTTGAGAATAAAGTCGCATTTTCCGGACGATTAGCTCTCCCAAAGTAGTAATGACGCTTAAAACGGTCCAACTTTAGTATTACATTAGCACCAATGATTTTTGTGTCGGCCAGTTAATTAATTTAAATTGCTTTCCGAAGGGGTCCATTTAACGCGCTGATGCACTAATCAGTACAATGTCATGTCGATTAATCTCACAGCTCAAAAGTCAAAGCCGGGGAGGGAACTAATGTTCCTAGGGCCGTATGCAAGAACGCCACTAAGTGGACGCTTAGTGTGAGTGGACCCTCAGTGACTTTGGATTGCTTGAGTCACTATAGGCCAGAAGGTGGATTGTGAGTGTGCTAGTGTGCCACTAAGCATCCACTCACACTCAGTGATATTGGTTTGCTTGAGTCACCATAGGCTAGAAGGTGGACCGTGAGTGCGCTAACGTGCCACTAAGCATCCACTCACACTTAGTGATATTGGTTTGCTTGAGTCACCATAGGCTAGAAGGTAGACAGTGAGTGCGCTAACGTGCCACTAAGCATCCACTCACACTTAGTTATATTGGTTTGCTTGAGTCACCATAGGCTAGAAGGTGGACCGTGAGTTCACTAACGTGCCACTAAGCCTCCACTCACACTTAGTGACGTTCTTGCATACCGCACCTAGAGATAAAAAGGTTTACGCTTGCCCAGAATCAGGCAATAGAAATAAGTTATGTTGTTGAGTTTCAGCAACTGTAAGCAGATGGAAGAAAGTAACGCTATACATTTAAGTAAATATTATGAAAGGCAAAGTTTGGAGGATGAATGACCACCATCACGGAAACGAACAGTATCTAAATCATACTCAAAGAGCTCAGTGGTAGAGAATTGGCGCGCTAGGCCAAAGGCCCCAAGTTAGATTCCCGTGTTCAGTTTCAAGTGTACTTTCTCGCTATCTTACAGGTATAGAAAATATTGTGATCGTCAAAAAAATCTAACTCTAGATTTTAATGAATCTTGACGTTTCATGACCCCCCGAATCCAAAAAAGTTGTCTTTGACTTTCCGTCTTTCTGTCTGTACCTCCAACTAGAGCCTAAACTATTTTACCACTCGGGCTAAAATTTGGTATCTAGGGTTTTCGTAGGGTTTCCCCGAGGAGTTTTTTGATTTGGATATCTAACCCTAAAATTAAGGGTAATTTACTGGAGGGCAAAAAGAGAAAAAGTCGATTTTCTCAAAATCGGCTTTAACGATTTTGATTAAATCTCATTTTTAAACAATTATAAATATTCCAAACAAAATGGCTTCTCTCAATATTTCGGCAACATTACTTTAAGGGCTCCGGTCTGATGCGTAAATTATATATTTTTTATCATATCTCTTAAAATATTTGAGATATGAAATTATTTAACGTTACAAATATGTAGGGTTCTTTATAATACAAATATTTTATAAAAAGCATAATTTTATAAAACCAATAACTTTCAAGCTACACGTAAGTATTTATATTTTTTAACTTTTCGAACACAAAAGGTATTGCGACCGCAAAATAAAATATAACCTGAAATGTTGATGGATGTCGACGTCTCAAGACCCCCCAAACACTAAAAAGTGGTATTTGCAATGACGTATGTCTGTGTGTCTGTTTAAACTTAAAATTAAGAGTAGTTCAAGAAAGGGCGAAAAGAGAAAAAATCGATGTTCTCAAAATTAACTAACGATTTTGATTAAAATTTGTATCTAGGTGTTGATTAAGATTATAAATAAACCTGCTATTTTCATTTTACCACGAAAAAGAATTTAGAGTACTTTACAGAAGCAGAAACTTCCGTATCTCCGCAACTATTTGTGATACTAAATAACTTATCATTGCAAAATATTAGTACTATTAAAAATAAAAGACTTTCATATAAAATATATTTTTATAAATCCAACAATTTCTGATACATTGGCATATATATTAATACAATTTTGTGAACTTTAGTATTCAAGAGATACTACTTAAGTTTTAACTCAATAATTCTCCAAAGCCATATAGTGATTAAATATGAATAAGTCTCTAAATGTTTGTGATTTTTTCCTTAAACCTCTTAGGATAAATGTTTGTACAACAATGATATATATCCATTTCAGACTCAATAGTCAAAGTTTACATTTTTTATTGGTCAACATTTATTATTGAGGGGTTTAATAGCAATGCGATGGCATGAAGATTTGCAACACCTAATAAAATGTCGAAAATTTTAACAGGAAATTTAAATTTTAATACGAATTGTTGGCACTTGTGGACCCAACATTGATATTTTTTTTAATCGGTACAAACATACAAATGAGGAAATTAATTATTTAAAAACAAAATTATAAAATTTAAAACCGGGACTAAAAAAAAAGTTTTACATAAGTGTAATGCAATTTATGCTTGAGTTTGCTAGTGTATATTATTTCGTTTCACATATATTACGAGTCTTGAATAAAAATCTCTATATTCAAACAATAGAGCGAGAAAGTCCATGCGGATTTCCGTACCATTTATTTTAAATTTATTCTAATATGATTGAGATACGGCTCATATTCGTATTTATGATCATTCATCCCCCAAGCTTAGCCTTTCATACATACTTTATTAAGTATAGTTTCTTTCCTCTTGATTCGCTCGGAATGTAAATATTTTTATACTAGTGGCCTCATTGGGCCACAACCGAGTCGCCGGTAGCCGTGCTACCAATCACAACCCTCAGTAGTCAAT
Organism: Timema shepardi; assembly: GCA_902151425.1. Classification (NCBI taxonomy): domain Eukaryota; kingdom Metazoa; phylum Arthropoda; class Insecta; order Phasmatodea; family Timematidae; genus Timema; species Timema shepardi. The sequence continues at coordinate 91,773 of CABFVX010001033.1, read as the reverse complement.
TATATTCACACGCTCATCCCAGACTCTGCCTTAAGCTATTAGTGAGGAATTACCCCGCGCACGGAACTATCTCTGGACAGCTCAGTATTAGAACGTTGGTGCGATAAAACAAAGGTCCTATGTTCGATTCCCTTTTACAGATGTCATTTTTTAATTTATTTGAACTGTAAGCAAGTTTAGGTATTTGCTAGCTTAGTATTATATTGGGAGTGCTTCACTTGAACTTTCTGAATTGGCTGAATATATTATCACGTGACTTACAAACTATTGTTTATAGAACATGCATATCACTCCCAATTAATTCATGTTAAATGGGCGCCTCCAATTTAATCAACGGTAACATTTTCAGCCGTGCCATGAATCAAACACATGACCGGTTCCATATGCAGTTACGTTACCGTCTGAGATTAGGTGTAACGTTATGTACTTTATTTGTCACTGACTCTTGCTACACAATCGAGCTTCTTTAAATTTTGCTGATGGGGTAGAGATTAGGAAGGCTTGTTTAAGAATAAATATATCCACATTTTCGTGGAGGAAGAGTAGGTAACCTTTCAGAAAAAAAAACAACCCTAGGACACTCTGTTGGCATTATATAACCAGCCTTTCTATCGCTGGAAATCAGACTAAATGCTAGTCTGACATTTAACCCACGTGGCCACCGTTGCTGGTATTTGAGAGCTTGCATCTGAAAGTGAATGTCGGTATTCTCCACGACTTGTCAAATTGGTGGTTTACAATTCTTTCTCCAAGCGAGTGTCAGTGTAAGGTACTAACATTCATCTTAATTATCCTGATTATCTTAGAGTAAATAATTGAGTTAAATTACAAAAATCATTTTGAAACTAGTAAAAATAAAAATGTAATCGAACGTTGCGGCCATCTCTAAATAAAAGTTATTAATAATATAATATCCATATTTAAGGAGGCATTGTCATAAACTCTGTCATAAACACAAAATAAAAGCTTAAAAATAAAATAGAGATTGAATCGAGGGCAATTTAAAAGAAACTAGCGGCATAAGAGTTCTGGGAAGACGCATTGAATGTGCCCAACTATCAAATTCCTTATTGGTATGGCTAACAATTGCGCAAGTAGGTGGGTACGCAAAGGTGTTAGTCTCAGCTTGACTAGTTAGCTGTGGACGGTGTGTGAAGAATTCGAGTCCAAGCCGGATGTGGTGAGGGGTTTTATTTCTAAATGATTGTCTACTCCCCCTCCACGCAAATACGGGTGTATTTACTTTAATTTATACCTTCTTCAATCCTAGTCTATTAATATAGATATTTTTTGAAAGTTTAAATATACGTGATAAACATCAATTAGACCCATTGGCACAAGATTGAATCGTTGGCATATTTTGTAGTAAGTTAACAAATTGAGTGCTATGACTCGATTATATATTAGATATTTATTAACTTTATCGAACTTCTCCTGCTCTACATCATTCATAAATAATATTAATTGCATAAGCGAATTCCATTTTCCCCGAATTATGATTGCATAAAAAATGGCTGGTGACAGTGTATCTGCTATCTATAGTAGATTATGAACATCCACAGGAAAATAATGCATAAAGGTCGGCTAGCCAAAAACACTTTGACTCTAGTTTTCTAACATTCCGAATTTTTAAAGACTAAACTTAACTAGTTCGGGGCGGAGGTCACAATTTTGTTGGATCTCATTTCCTTTCATACTTTGAATTCTTAAAATCAAACATCAAAGTAAAAAGTACGTCTCTAGATTAAAGTTTTTTAATCGTATTAACAACTTAAATATTTCTGATAGACCGATGGGTAAATTCAAGATTGATTGTCCTTGGTCTGTATTCTATGTAACATGACGTCACGCAGGCTGACACTATACAAAATGTCAGGGATTAAAATGGTTCCTTATCTTTGTTATTTACATTCTCAACGTCGTGTTAATCCACGTATGGCTTAGTAATAACAGAGAAAAGCTTGCTCGAAAAGATAAAATAGGTTTTTTCGACGAGTATAAATATTCCTATCACCTTTGTGGAATATATTACTAAGTCTCAGTGGTTCTTTTTTTCTTCTTTTTAAGCAGTCATCTAATTTATATGGCTTAAAATGACCAGGAAGGACCAAAATTATTAAAATCAGCGAGATTGTCTTAAACTATGTTTCGCCCCATATCTTAATACAATATTTTATTACTCTAATGGGTTAAGAATGGGGAAGGCCTGATTTGGAGTAATTGAACCACAATTTTCTTCGGGGAGATTGATCAATCATACAGTAAACACCATACCCCGGTACACCCAACCAGGATTCGAACTATTACCTCGTAATAAACAGGTTCATGGGGTGAACCACCCACCCCCAAGCACCTGAAGAGATGGGGTCTGCGACAGCACCTAGAATATTTTACATATAAAGGGGGTTTCCTTGGTAAAATACGAACTATTAATTACTAACAGTGTTAACCATAGCATAGCTCACTTCAAACATATTTTGAAACGACATCAGGGGAAGAGAAAGGTCAGCATATTCATATGATTTTTTAATCATTAATGTAAATGCCGCATTAGAAAATTAAGTAGCCTACATCAAGAATTATAAAAATTATATTATTTGTAATAACATAATCAGTGAGTAACAAAACTTTTTGTCTTCAAATTTTCATATAAAAATATTGGGAGTGTGGAGGACGTAATGGATTAGATGAACAAAAGTAAGCGAATACTATATTAGCCAACTACACTAATGACAAAACGCACAAGCTAAACTATAGTTTTATTTTACTCTGCGTAGCCGATTAAGAAAATAAGGATTTTTTTTCCATAAATTCTACAAATCAAAAGGACAAAGTTTTACAATTTATTGGAATCCATGTTTTAATCCAGATTACGAGGCGTTCACGAAAAAAAAATATTTAATTAATCAAAATTCTGTTTTAAAATATTTTTGACCACTAAACCAGGTTAATTAACCATATAAACAAAGGGATAGATAGGGGAAAGTTGTTTGAAGTGCACACGCACTAATTTGATGTGGGGAGAGCATGGGAAATCACACTACCACATGAACCACACCTCCACTTATTAAAAAAACGGCCAAGATTCGAACCTGGTCTTTACATCTCATAAATACAGTGAGAATGACGTCTTACATCGTGTAACCATCGATTTTAGTGTGTCATTTGTCATTAGAAAGTTTTAAAATAACTTAACCTAGGACATAGTATCTAATTTTAAAATTTCAAACTAAAGAATTCGATGTTTTTACTGTATCGTAATTGTATACGAATAGTTCGGACGAATAATAAGATGCAGTACAAAAAGAAGTTACCGTGCTGTGTATTTAACTAAGATAAATTTTAAAAGTACAAATTTTAGTGGTCAAATTTGGTAGCATTTTACTATTGTAATAGTGTTCTTTTATAGGTATTGTTGCTATCTATGTAAGGGACAGCTGCAAATCACATGGCTTCCCGTAATAATATATAAACATTTATTTAGAAACTTTTTAACCATAAAGAAAGTGTATTACTATCTGAATTGGACTGTACCTACTGGTTGGAGTTCCCATCGTGGGTATACAAATCTGGTAGTTTGGGATCACAAATATTGCCGAGCGAACGTAAGCTGTTAGTAATTGTAGCTTGCCACAAAGTAATCAAATGCGCCATCCTTATTCAGTCCATGTAATTGTAAAATGACTGAGGCCTCTCAAGAACGCCGTCATGATATTGCTGATGGATCTATTCCTTATGAAAACGAGATAAGGTCCGTGATGGGATGGGCCAGTTTCATATATGTAACTTGTCCATTCCATTCTGGTCTAGTCTAGGCAGGTGTCGTCCTGTATTTAGTATTGTGCCGCTCTTGAGGTGTACTCAATCTGACTATGGAATCGACCCTTACACTTCGTTTGCCCCGGACGGTTAAAGCTTACTTTGCAAGTTTCCACTGTGACGTAGAATATTTGATAGGGACATAGGCCCAGTTTAATAGTCAAATTTAATACGCCTCAAGTGCGGCGCTACACTAAGTACATGACGACACCTACCTAAACTCGAATGGAATGGGCCAGTTTCCTATGCGAGAACGGCCCATTCCATTCGAGTTTAGGTAGGTGTCGTCTTGTATTTAGTGTAGCGCCGCACTTGAGGCGTACTAAGTCTGACTATGAAACTGGCCCATAGTGTAATCCATCAAATTTAGACTGATACTTTTCAGGAGGAACGGAATGTATATTTACATCTAATAGCCTGGCCCCTTGGTATAGTGGTCAGTGCCCCTTTCCACCTAGGGTTATAGGTTCGATTCACAGCTGGTACAATGGGTATCTTTCTCGAAGTACTATCCCAAAGGTCATAAGGGTCTGGTTAAGCTTAAGTAAGGTTATGGGTTTGTACCAGTTCTAGATCTTCATATTCAATATCATCATTACCTCATCTCATCGGTACATGGAAAGAGCCTTCACGGATAAAAGGTACGATTAGTACATTCGGGCGTCTCCTGGGCAACGGTACATAGCTACCGGATAATTTTCTCAATAGTTGGCAATATATACGGTATAAATGCATATGTTTACAGTGATCAGGTATAGAATATAAAGGAATAATTGATAAATGTGTCTACATTCACGTGAACGAGGATTGGAAAAACATTAAGGAAATACCACCCTCAGAAAAGCCGATCGGGATAAACATTTCTACCTCCACGTCACGGACCAATCAAACAAGAGGAAGATTAATCCTAATTGCTTGTACCTAAGGGTATTTAAACCAAGATTTTTAACTACAAAATCTAGGGTATAGGGCTTGAGAAGGCTACTGGGAGGAAATTCCCTCGCATTAGATAGGATAAGGGATGGAAAAAACCCCAGGAATAAGTCACATGAGGATAGGATAATGGGACAATCACGATCATTCTGATTGTAATCGATACCAAGCACGATACTCTTGATTTATAGCTTACCCAATCACCTTATCAAAAATAATAATATATAATATTTAGCACCGCGTCTTACTACCCGTTCGGGTTATACGCTTTAAGTACTAATTACTCTAATGGATTGGGAATTGGGGAGGTTTAGTTAGAGGAAGTGAGCCCGCATTTGCGTGGAGGGAGAGTTGAAAACCATTTAGGAAAATCCACCCCCAGTTCACCCGACCGAGATTCGAACCTCGATCTCCCCGTCCTCAGAGGTCGAGCTCAACACGACTCGCGCACCTTATCAAAAAGTGTTATAATTACGTATCGGTGGGCACACGTACTAATATGTGTATCTCGTCTGGTCTAGTTTGCCTATGACACGGAAATCAAAGTTAGAATCCCGTACGGGTACTGAAAGTTCTTTCCCCTATCTTCCCCCACGCAAGTGTGGGTACAATTTATCTCAATCATACCTTCCCATCAATGCAAATAGTTCAAAACTCCTAACGGAAACGGTTCAACGAAAAATCTCTTGTGACATTTTCTTGTGTCTGTGTCAGACAGCGTCAAATGTGCGTGTTTATGTGTGTATGTGTGTATGTGTGTGTGTGTGTGTGAGTGTGTGAGTGCGTGCGTGCTGTGTTTGCGTGACAAGGCACTCTGCGAAATGCACTTGCGAGAGGGAAAGAGCGCGTTAAATAAATAATTAGCAGTACAGCAGAGTGTTTCAACTCAAGCATGACTTGGAACTCCAGTCAAGATAGACCCTCGCAAGCCAAATTCGACGTTGAGTTACGCTTAGAGGAGTGTGTTGAGAATAACTCTTCCGACTCTTGGCTTGATCTGAGCAAAGTTTTATTTTCAGAAGGTTACACTATGTAGTCCCCGATTTTCCCAAAATAGTTCCCAAAATAGAACGTATGTCTCGGAATGATTTTGTATTCAAATGTCTAAATAAATAAAGGTGATTTGAAAGAATATGCATTATATTCTTTAGAAAATACTATACATTCCCAGGTTAAATAAACTTAAGTTCTGTCGAAATATGTATGTATTACATATCACATTAATTTATTATATTTAGGAAAATATTTGCTACAAAAAGGGATGTATATTATGGATAGTGGAGAAGATGGCATAATGATGAGTTTTGTATCAAGTAACAAACACAAGATATTGTTAGGATAATCCAAACTTAAGGGTTCTGTGGGTAGGACATATAACGTGAATAAAGAAAAATAGAACCACATTCAAGTTATTGACAGGCAAACCCAATGGGAAAGGACCATTGGGAGGACCTAGACGTAGGTATGAGGATAACATTAGAATGTACCTGAAAAAGATAGAGTTTAATGAGGTTGATGTGATATAGCTCTCTCAAAGTAGGGATAGGTGGCGTGCTTTAGTAGGTGTGCCAATGTACTTTGAAGTGCCTAATGCCATAGAGTAAGTAATATAAGTATAGTATATTTATGGCTCAGTGCGTAGGTTAGTTCACTAATTTCATGTTATTATTATTATTATTATTATTATTATTATTATTATTATTATTATTAGCACCGCGTCTTACTACCCGTTCGGGTTATACGCAAATTTCATGTAAAGTATCCTATAATTTGCACTATATATAATTGCCGATAGAGTTCAAAGACTAATTTATTTCCACAGCACAAAACCGTGAGTATAAAAAATATGACTATAAGGTGTAGTATGTACCATTTGAATGCCATCAATCTACCTTCTCGGGCTTCCAGCAGGGACTTTAGAATTCTGTCCTTGAAAATGGCAGGAACAAAAAAAAAACTTTTTATTACACTTTACCCAACTAAGTGTACTTTTGTTTTCAAGAATCTCCACGTCTTGCTACCCTTTCCACTTGAGGTCCTCCATCGGCGACAAACTAATCGGTTGATATTGCGAATCCATTTTCGACTAGGAATAGCTGGTCCGGACCCTCCTCGAGGACACCTTAATGGGAAACTCAAGGTAATGTCTGTATATTTATAGCTATACCCTGATTTTGGTAGGAATATCGTTCTGGAAGGTCTTATTTAGTACCTCAATCGTACTGTACAGTAGTATTTCGATAGAATATAGGTCCTTCCAGAACGGACTAACTACCAAAATACGAGTATATCACCTACTTTAGTGGCCGAATAGTCTAAGGCTTCTCTCTCGTGTTAGACTGGCCTTCTGATGACAGGGAGATTGGGGTTCGAATACCAGTTGGGTCTCATGAGGTTTTTTTTCCCTAGATAGTTTCTCAAACTTTCTTTGTAACACTGGTCGCTACCCATGGAGGGGCCAACTTCTATCTCGCCCCAGGAGTATCAAATATTGGGGAGGGGTGTTGGTGGAATATTTCTACCTCGCTATCGGCTGGGTGTCCATCCCGAGAATACAACTATGGAGATCTAGGAAAACCTCGAGCTGGGGAGACCTATGCTATATATTTTATGATAAGAAGACACGTTTAGAAAATACAAACATCTTGTTTCTACTAACAGTAACAATTGCCAAGCCTTTGAAATTTTTTAAATCATATAATTTACTTATAAACTTAAAATAAGTAACTATACTTTTTAATGATTTTTAAGTAATTTATAGCGGTTTAAAAACTTGCATTCTATTCCGCGCGCTAAAACGATCGTGGACCAGCTTGTGTTCGTCTGACGTCACTCTTGAGTAGTGTGGTAACTTGAGAAGTAGACGGACGGCCTTATTCTCTATCTTCAATAGTCTGTTAACTTAGTTGATTGCGTTATTTCTACTTAGTTTTCTTTATTATTTCTTGTTAGTATTATAATAATTATTGTTAATTGTGTATATTTTATCGTTTGATATATTCTATAAAAAAATTAATAGCTGGTCAGCTCGTGTAGTTGCTTACTTTTAACTTTATTTATTCACATTGCCTGTGGCTAAGAAACCTTATAGGCCTATATTGTGCTTTGTTCCATTGTATACAAACACAACCATTTGTACTCCAGGTGACCTATTTATTCCTGATGCTATAGACAATCGAACGAGAAAAGCCTGGATAAAGGCAGCAAGAAGAGATGTAAAATATATCAATTCATTCCGACCTTCACAAGTATTTCATTGTGAAGATCCTTTTATTGTACTAATCAAAAGGTATATGTATATTAAATATCAAACAAAATAGGATTTAAAATATTTGTATTATTCCTAAGTCAATGGTAACATACTAATTGCCAATCATTGGGCAAGAAACTAAACTAACTAAAGGGTGACTATTTATTTTTAGAACACACTCTCTTTACTTTTTAACATTATTATTATTATTATTATTATTATTATTATTAATATTAGCACCGCGTCTTACTACCCGTTCGGGTTGTACGCACTTACGCTAATGTGTAATGGTAGGGTGATTGTGAGATGAAATGGAGGACCTACAGTTTAACGTGGAATCCGAACCACGGTGGAGGCCTGGCATTCCCCACATTCACAAGATGTCTTGTCAGAGGTGAAGGAAGGGTTTGGTAATCAGATAAATCTGTGCCGGGACCGAGGATTGAACCCCGGCCGCCAGCACAGAAGTCTGACACCTTACTCCTAGACCACCAGGTCACCTACTTTTTAACAAACCAAAATAATTATACATTATATATTGATTCATTAAGATTAATTTACTCTCTATTAACTAAGCTAGATTTTCTCAGTAAAGTTGATTGACATTAATATTTATAGATGTACTTAATCAAAAGCTTGTTTTTTCTTAAAACACCAAGTTTTATGTTTGCACGGATATAAACACTGAGCAATGTGTGAATGTTTTTGATTTGCATAACTCGAGTGGATGCACGTGCTAAAAAGGGCTGGCTTATCGTATATAACGTAATGAACTAAAAGGTTGAAAGAGATTGCTGACCATTCATAACAATATTTGATCCAGTTGACCAGGAAAGGGGCCATAGCGGTCTATAAAAGTTATTTTTTTACATCGGGGATGTCACAATTCCATCGATATCGCAGGCAGTTACGCTGTCCGGCACCAGACCATAGCAGACTTAGAGGCCATCAGTCGAGCCATTTTGAACTATCTTTTAGTAACTTCTATTAAACCAAAATTCGTAGCCCTACGTATTATTTCGAACCAACACAATTACCTTGTCTGCAACCTAAACCCTCCCGCAAGCTATCCTGAAAAATCAAGCCCACGGGGGCTAGGTCACGACAGTAAGTATTACGTATTAGCATGAGTTATCATGTAAATAGCAACTTACAAATATTGGCATAGGGCGAGGTAGGTTTTGCCTGAAAATGTACCCGAATTAGCGTTAAGGGAGGTGAGGGAAAATTTAAGTGTTAATCAGAATTGTAAAAGCACTCCCGATGCACTTGGATGAGATTCGAACCCTGACCTTATGGACTTGAGAGTAGCACGACATCGTGATTTGGACACATTGTCGTTGAGCTATCTTAGCTTGTATATTTTATATTATGTTAAAGACCAATAAAACTTTATAAACCCCCTCCCCAACACCCCATTTACCCTTTCCCCTTCACACATACACATAAAAGGGTCAACAAATAAAAACACTTTTTAAAGAAAAATACCTTTAGCACACTGGATATTTAACGGCTTATTCTAATTGGGTAGGAAAGAATAAAACTTGATCCACACGTTTGCCGAAAAAAAGAAAGCAGAATCTGCGCAGTAAATCACACACTAAGTTGACCCAACATGCATCACAACGCTATCTTAAACAGCCGATTATCAACATATTTTATTTTCTAGTGGATAAAAATATATTTTAGATTATTCTCCCAATGTTTGTTTTCAAATAATAATGCTGGGTCGTGGCACAATCCAGTACATCGATACATACGCTTTACCTCAACAGGTTATTTCAAATCTCCTCACAACGGCAAACGAAGCTGTCTGCTAGTTTCTGGCTGTAGAGCGCATGCGTTGACAAATGCGCATGAGCACTAATTTGAGATGGTTGGTTCTGAGATTTGATTGGTTCTCCTGTGCCTAACATCTCGAGCAGAGCGGAAAAAGTAGAGAATAGTTGAACTTCAGCAGAAAAGCTTGCACCGATTAAGCGGATATCTTGTGATTGGCTAAGAGGGCGTCACGGCACCACGTTTCTATTCTGCGTTAGTTTTTCGACGAACGTGTGAATCCACAGTAAGGAAGGCTTTCCATTGATTCAACTCGGTGGCGTTGTTAGCTAACGTACTAGTTTCGTGTTGAACTAGACGGCCGAGGACAGGGAGATAGAGGTTTGAATCTCACTTGAGTGAACTGAAGTGGTTTTTCCTAAGTGGTTTTCCACTCTCCCTCCACGCAAATGCGGGTCCACTTCCTCTATATTCAACCTTACCAATTTATAGTACATCAGCGTAATTAGTACTTAAGCGTACAAACCAAACGGGTAGTAAGACATTGTGCTCAATTTAAAAAACTATCTAAATTGGTTCTACACCTTCATAACCACTATCAAGTCATCTCATCACGAGTATGAAGTGTAGACAACCTCCCAAGTATGCTCTGGGCAAAGTTCTGTTCCCACAGAGCGGCTAATAGTTTACATTCACAATGACTGAACAAGATACTGCGTCTCTCACGGTCAAATACGCCATACGCTGATAAAACAAACTAATCCGGTCTTTAGATCTCGCCGATGAACAGCAATGGGGTGACCCAGATCTGTCCCAATCTACCGATGATGGGAGATATCATGTCTTTCTGGGTTGTCCCTATTTAATTACGCTAATAAGGTAGGAATGAGCAAGATGGGGTTGTTTAGGAAGTATACTCCTATTTGTGCTATACTCTTATTTAATTACTTTTGAATATTTGAATTTTGTTAAATACATTTAAACAATTTGGTTTAAAATGTATATGATATGTTTGTTTTTATGGGAAAAACTTCTTTGACGCTAGTTTACTCAAAACCATATTTTTAAAATCATCTTCGAAGCCATAACATACAATATGAAGTTTGTGCTATTGTGTCATATCATTTATTTTGTATGTTAGTATTATAAATTGTAATGATTCTCTTTAAATAAGTGTCAAATATTTTGCTTTAAGCAATCGGGACAAAATTTGATATGTGATATTTGGTTTCATTCATTCACTCGAAAAGAAGGGTGGGATGCCAAAGTTATAATTTATAACCACACCTTGATGAGCTAAAATATCAATAAGGCAGTGGCATTATAGAAGGCCCTAAAGCGAGAAGTTACATAATCTAGAGAAAGAGAGTAAAACTCAAGAAGATGGAATACTCACAAGGGAACCCAGAGATTAATGCACGTGAAAGAAATGAGAAATAGAAAAGAGGGGTGTAGGGAGTGGAAGGGAGCCCCGCAGGGCAAGCTAATAATGTAGTTCAAGAGATGTAATTAAAAAGACCATAGAATTGAGAGATGCCAGCATTATTAAGAAGAATGAGTTAAAAACTAGAAGAATGAGAGGATTCCATGAACGAAGGAGCTACTTGATTTTCAGACCATATTTGAAAAGAGACGGGACGGGGGAAAGTAAGAGAGGCTACAATGGGGTTTGGGGTGTTTAGTTCGCCTTGGGGCTTAGCATTTTGAAAACTTTGTTCATTGTGTGATCACCAAGAAGGGTTTCACTAGAGGACAATTGAAGTAATAATTAAATACCAATAATAATACAATCTCACCGTGAATTAAATATATATTTTTAAATTGATTTAATATGTTAGCGTGCGCTCAAATTAATTGTTTTTGTTACCCGCATCAGTAAGCACTCAAAATAAACATCAATACCGTCGCATATGGCTTATCGGTGATAGAGAGTTAGGGGTTCGAATCTCGAACGGATGTACTGAGGGTGTATTTTCCTAAACGGTTTCCCACTATCCCTTAGCATAGAGAGGGTACATTTCTTCTTGATCCTACCTTACTAATCTATAACCCAAAATGTAGTAAAATTAGAATAGCCCAGATGGGTAGCAAGACAAGATTTTTTTTAAATTTGCTATCCTATATAATTTTTGAAAAACATAATGAGTTGTAGTAAGGAAACAATATTTAATCGTAATTATAATAATATAATTCAATGTAAAGAATAGTTTTAAATGTAAAATCTCAATATAAAGAATTGAATTCTATTATTCAATTCTTTATAATAATAGAATTATTCAATTCTTTATATTGTGATTTGCACTCATATTTCTTAATATTTAATATCCTCTTAGATATTAAGGACAGTATTTTTACTTAAATTTTCAATTGATCTTAGATTCAGTACCATTTATAACATATTTTCTATCCTACATTTATAACTATTCTTTACAGTGAATTATATTATTATAATTACGATTATCCTATATAAGTTAAGCTCCTGAAATTTGGTCGGTAGTAGTTTTATCAAAAAGCTATTTATTGACACGCCAACCAGAAAGAGTGTATATATTGTGAATATTTAACTTAAAATTTATAAAAACAAATTATATCGCACGATGACTTACACACTATCTTAAGCCTAGAACAAAACACCCATCCTTAGTACCTGGATATTAATTAGCATACACGGCAGTAGATTTAAAATCAAGGAAGAATAATTTTAGATTTTCTGACGTGTTTTCTAAATAATTATATTATATTAAGACTGGATGGATGTACGTCCTAGGTAAAGTTATGTGAATGAATTGACTTTCTATGAAGTTGATTTTAGGCCAAATGATTTTAAGCTAACTAAATGTTTTGTGAAATTAGCCATGATTTTTTTACATTTTTCATTTCAGGCCAAATTACTAAATGTCAACTAAATTTGGGTGAAACTAGCAGTAGTGCGGCTTAATTACTCGAGTTGGGGTTAACCATATTTCTTTAATGTTAGTCTTAGGTTAAATGCCTTACAGCTAAATAAACTTAGACCAAGTGAATTTTGGGGAAATTAACATCTTTCTTTATTCGAAACTCATTTACTGTCAAGGCTGGATGGCTTCAGGAAGAGAGATATTTGATGGAATTAATATTTAGACAAAATGGCTTTGGCCCACACACCTAAGAGACTTTAAGCCAAGTGATCCTAGGCTTACTTCGACGTCCCGAATTTTTATTAAATTATAATAATCCCACTATAACTGGCCTCTGATTCAAGGAATTGATTTTTTTCAATTATAGTCATAACATAGAGGGAATATTTTTTATTTTACATGGCATTTGGGGTTGAAAGAAAACTATCATCTGTAGCTAGGTATTAGATACTGGTACTCATATCTAAACAAAGTTTTATTTCAGGCGATCCTAATTATTTATTTTAAGTATTTGGACCCCTATTTTTTGTTATCACTAATCACATGTAGATGCAACTTATCTAGTTTTTCGCATTACAAAAGACAACATCTTAGATCACAACGGGATTTAAACTAATCAAAGTTTTAATGTCCAAATCTATACCTGAGATTCAAAGTGAACCCAGATAATGAAGTGTATTTTATAAAAATAATAACAATTATTAAGTTATCTAATTAGTTTAACACAAATCATAATTTTCGTAGTTTGTGTTGCCACGAATCACACAGCATAAACTTCCTCCATATATAACCGCAATTAATATTTATATGCATCATTTTTAAAGGTTTCATTGAGTGCTTGTCAATATATCCTTTCCCTGAAATTAGATTATCCTGGATACGTAAATGTATCCCACCTTGAGAGTTGCCTTTTAAGACCTCTGATTACTTGAAAGATAATATCCTCAAACGATAGTATTAATGGGTTTTTTTATCACCGCATCCTACTATCTGTTCGTGTTAAAGGCCCTACGCATATGACTACTTTTTTTAATGGGGTAGGAATGAGGAAGGAACCATTTTAAAGGTAATAAATACGAGTTTGCGTGGACGAAGAGTGGGAAAAAATTATAGAAAAACCATTCTTAGTAAACCCTATTGAGATTCGAACCCTAATCTTCCTGTTACCAGCAGGTTAGTCCATCTTAGAACTAGATTGATGCCTTAAACTATTTTACCACTGACTGAAGTGGGTGGTAATAATGTTGGTGTCAGCTCTGAAGCTTAAAAAAAATCCTCAGTATTTACTATTATTATTATTGTTATTAGCAACGCGTCTTACTACCCGTTTGGGTTATACGCACTTACAATAATGTGTAATGGTAGGGTGATTGCGAGATGAAATGTAGGACCTACAGTTTAAAGTGAGATCCGAACCACGGCAGAGGTTTGGCATTGCACACATTCACAAGTTGTGATTAATACATGTCTTGTCAGAGGTGAAGGAGGGTTTGACAATCAGATAAATCTGTGCCGGGACCGAGGATTGAACCCCGGACCCACAGCACAGAAGTCTGACACCTTACCCCTAAACTGCTATGTCACCAACATCTACCTAATTGATTTTATAAATGTCAAATTAGGTAATTTCTATTAAAGTTGGAGTTTAATGGGGGCTTTACTATAAGAAGCTTTAGAGAGTATAGACATATTTTTGTTGCTGTCAACAATGATAATTTGTAATATATATAACTATTATAGGTGTTATATATTATTATTAATATCTTTAAAAAGTTATAGCTGCAGATCACGTGACTAAACGTACGAATACGTGAAAGTAGACCAAACGGATTTTCTGGCTGTTAGCTTTTTCTACGAAAATTGGGCCAAACTTTAGAGCTTCAAAATTGTTCACTAAATAAAAGTTAATATGTTTTATTCTGTAAAAATAAATTATGACTAGTTCATTATTAAAGAATTACTTGCTCTATGGCCATATGTAGGCCTATTCGAAAGTTCATTGCCGCACTTACAAAAGTACACCACCTATCCCTATCTTGAGCTAGTTCTATCCAGTCCTCTTCATTACACCCTATCTCTTTCAGGTCCATTCTAATATTAGCCTCCCAACTCTGTCTAGGACTTCCCACTAGTCTCTTCCCATTAGGATTCTGAACATGGCTATAGATTCTCTCATTCGCGCTGTCTGTCCTGTCCATCATAATATACGAGACTTGATTATTCTAACAATGTATTTTGATGAGTACAGGGTATGTAACTCATCATTATGCAGCCTCCTCCACTTCCCAGCAGCCTTATCCCTTTTTAGACCAAATATCTTCCCTTGCACCTTGTTTTCAAACACCCTAATAATGTTTTCGTCATGTAAGGTAAAATGCCACGTTTCACACCTCTAAATATCCATATTAAATATAGGACAAAAACCACTGCTATAGTTAAAATTAATATTGCACGGGGTGGAAAGAAATTAATTGTTCTCTAATAGAGGATGCTATATTTTGAAAATTTAAGCTAGCTCATGTTGGCATTCATATTTCTAACAAAAGCTAAATATTCTTCATACTTGGGGATTAAAACCATTACAATTTGTTTTGCTATATTATAGTTTAGTTTTATAGTAGAGGTTATTCATCATAACTATTCATCTTTCACCATAGCTATGTTCCATAACGGGAAGATTATGGAACCATTTAATATAATTTGAAGTATGATATTGTAATAAGATCTGTCGATTAGTACCAGTGGATTAGTCCCAGAGTAATATATTCATTAAAAATGGTTAAACATTCTAGAATTAAATTTGATACAGTTATTTAGCGTCGCACCAATATTTATATCACTTATTATGTTAGGACAAACCTGGTATTTCGGGGTTGTCGAAGGGCAGGCCATATCTCTAACCTTAAAGCATATAATACACAAACTCTCATGGGATTTTTAATTATTTTGAAACAAAATTATTATTGAAAATATACCTATATAATATTATTTCAAATAAGAGTCTGTAACTGGATTCAATCTGACAACCTAGTATTTTTGGTACAAATATATTTTATAAGAAAATGTTTTAGACCATTTTCGTTTGGAAATATTTTTAGCATTTAATTAAGTTAGGATTAACACAATTTTATTAGGAAATTAACATTGTTGGACATTTTCCTTAAAATGTTTATTGTAAACAAATATATCATGTGAAACTTATTGAGATTAAACTTATAAATTATTAATTTTCATTTGAGGTATTTAACGTGCGCTTAATAAACCTAATGATTATATCAGAACACGAGAGTTTTTATGACTGAGATATAGTGATCTACGAATATTACCGGGAAAGGTATTTTCACAAATATTCCAGAATTCTTACATGACACAATCAACATGTGACCAACAGTGTTACTTCCACACTGAAGAAATTTGCTCTAAGGATTTATATCGCTCGAGAAAAATCCATCGAACCCAACTGGGTTTGAACTCACGAACATCTGGGGAGCGCACTACCCTAAGGCCACTGAGGTAGACTATAAATAGGTAAAACTACAACATCTATAACATCTATTATTGATCTTTAATCAACAATGACAATATTTTAGAAAAGTCCAATAACGTACATTTTTGAACAAAAATATATTAATTACAAATGGTTTATTCACAAAAACATAAAATATTATATTTATTTTTAACTTTTTCAACCAATAATCTCTTAACATTAATTTCTAAGTTTACCTTTGGATACTATACCCATCAGCCCCTTAAAACTTATGATTATTGTGTGTAATGAACCACTCATATTTTATTCGTTTAAATTATGACAGAGCTCAACATTTTGGAGATCACGGAGGAGGAAATAAAATATTTTACTAAGCCTGCATTCGTACAGAAACATACATGCTTGACTCTATAAATTATTTTTTAGATAGTTCATTAAAAACATAACTTTTTAACTTAAATAGCATTGACTTTTATCAATATTGAGGAGCGCTGTTAGATTGGGTTGATGTAATTTATTCTGGTAGCAATTTACATTATATACATTTTACATTAATGTGTATTTATTTTTTGTGTGATTAATCATTATTTTGAAGACAATAAAGTCATGCTATTCCCGCAAATAAGCATTTGGTAAACTTGAGATCACCTTTAATACATCATTGCAAAATTCATATTATAGAGTTTCTTTGATTAAATAAAAACATTCGAATAAATGTTTATTCCACTATATTAAATATATAAGCATATACATTTGTAATACTTCATTATTTTCAAATGTGTTTTTTTTATCCAGCTCTGTCCAATAAAAGTGTTTAAACACTAAAAACAAGTATAAAAACTAGTGTTACTCACCTCAATCCTCATTAAAACAAACACAATATTGTTGTAACTGACGCCGGTAAACGTCACACCGCAAGTGGATAAGAAACTGTCTTTAAAAAAAAAAGGTCACGTTGGGTCTACTTCAACACTAGACGACCTTGATAGAACATCATCTAACTTCAATGCCGTGCTCGACACAAACACCGCTCTGAATGGCTGGTCTCCGTGCACATTATAGTCATGTTGTTATTCTGTTCCTTTTTTAAAACAAAATAAAAGAGTTCCCTTTCGCAGACCCACTTTGTACAGTGCGCGCGCGCGGTATAACGATCAGCGACTCGTAGCGGATGACCGGGCAACTACTTGGAGGGGTCTGGTTTGCGCATGGGCAGTCCACCAGATCGATGAGCAGTAGATAGGAGGGACTGCTTGCTGCCAATACGACTCCTCTCCCTCTCTTTTTTTTCGACTCTGGTTACTATGGAGTGTTGTGAAGCTGAAAATAACATATATTTTGGACTCTCTGAGGTCTCGACGCAAAAGAGCAAAACCCTTTGTGATTATGAAGTAGTTTTAAAGCCGAAATTATTAAACAGACATGGGAGAGCTTTATTTGTTTTGTGGGTATTTGCAACGTTATTTTGTTAACTTTTTACTAGATATGTTTCACACTAGTGACCACAACAGCAAAGGTGAAAGTCTTGTCATGTTTGGTTTGCCAGTAATAGAAAGATTGGGGTTCGTATACCGTAAAGGTGAAGGGATGTGGTTTGTTACTAAATGGTTTACCTCCCTTCCTTCCTCCAAGAAAATGGGGGTGTATTCTCTCTAAATTCTCCCTTCCTCTACCCCATGAGTGTATATATGTAGATAGCTCGGGCGGGTAATAAGGCATAATGCATGTAATAAAAGGTTAAAGACTAAATTGTATTAGTACAATTTCTGTTTCACTTCACATAATTATAACAAAAAAAGTATTAATATATATTTATAAATTTTTGTAAAAATAAAGAAAAAATGAAAGTATGATTTAAAAAAGCATGTTTCAATGTTTAGCTTTAAACTTAAAAAGAACGTACTTACATAGTCAATCTCTTTAAGAAAGCCTAAAATATAAGTTTTGATAATATGTGCAAACAATGATTATAAACCTGGATATTTGGCTTAGAGTGGAGGTGTTCAACTATTCAGTCACACAGAATTTTTAAATAATAATTTAATTTAAAAAATATAAATAAAAACTGTTAATAAATAATTTAAAGCATAGATTACTTTTATAGTTTGACTTAATTTAACTAGACTAATCAAGCCTTAGCTATGTGTATTTATTTCTAGAGTATTCCCGTGGCTTCAACCCCACTTCAATCGGTTCGGATGAAATAGTCTAATTTTTTCCCAGTAACTTATTCAACTAAACTATCAAAACATAATTATACACGTATTTGGCAAGGGAAATATTTTATATGTCGAAGACACCACACATTAATTACCACCTGTAGTAAGGAACCAAATTAAATAGTAAACATTTCTGCAGTCATCCAGATTAGACTTCTTACGTTAACACCAACATAAATAGTTTAAGTTTACTAAATAAGCTGCAAAACTAAACCTAATTTACACTAAAAACCATAAAATAACCGGAAAATTACCTAAGCACCAAAAGTTTAAATTTAATATTCCAAATACAACACTAAATAAACTCAATGTACACGCAAAAGCATTTAAAAAAATGAAATTATAGCTAAGCTTAGGACGCAAATGGAGTCTTGTGTAGAGGCAATGTCGCAATGAACACCTAAATAAATAGTTTAAATTTTCTATCTAGGAAACAAAAATTAAGAAAATTGAAATACTCCCTCTTTGGGGAGTGCTCTAACACGAAAACCGAAATTCTATTATACGAATTCAACACAACCACCTACAACTTTATATGCAGAATGAAATTGACTCGAGACTAGTGCTTTATTCGCGTATGAAGATTTTCGTCCTGTTTTTTCTACATTGTTTAGCTCGATGATGAGATTTTTATTATTATTATTATTATTATTATCATTATTATTATTATTATAACTAGCACCGCGTCTTCCTACCTGTTCGGGTTGTACGCACTTACGCTAATGTGTAGGGAAGGTAGAGTGATTGTGAGATGAAATGGATGACCTACAGTTTAATGAGGGATCAGAACCACGGTGGAGTTCTGGCATTCCACACATTCACAGGTTATGATTAATACACGTCTTGTCAGAGGTGAAGGAAGGGTTTGGCAATCAGATAAATCTGTACCAGGACCAAGGATTGAACCCCGGACTCCCAGCACAGAAGTCTGACACCTAGCCCCTAGACCACCAGGTCACCACGGTGATGAGATAACTTGATAGTATATTTAGGGTATCTGTGGTAAGTACCGGTAAGTGACAGCTAACAGAAGGTTCTTTATTGCAATCATTGACTGACAATGAATAATGTCAACCTTTTTGGATGAAGTTATTATTTGTTTTGTGATATTATATTATCAGTAAAAATTATAATTAAACAATTATAATAATCTGTCCCTAAGGATAAATTAATAATTGGTACTTTCGTAACTTGTTAAAATAACAAAATATTGATAAAACTATTTTTTTTATTGTTTTGCAGTTGTGGTAACAAGATATATTATAATAGGTACATAATGAATTAAAAATTATTATATCTAAACTTGTATCTTGTTATAACGAGCCACCAAATTAAACAAATATTTTGCATAGCTTAAAGAAAGAGCTATACAAAATATTAGTGTCAAAATAAAGTTTTTATTCTCTATACAGCTTGGAACACTGCCGAAGACCGTTTGTATGACGTTATCAACCCCTCCTGTTTCGGTTGGATCACCATATTTATTTGTGAATAGAGCCTAGCATTTTAGAATTTCTCGTTTGAATAATACTTTTAAGTGAAACACAGACACCGCTTACACACAAAAAGCAAAATATAAACATTTGTTTCCATAAGTTCTTGTTTCACTCATGTACAAATGGTTAAGAGAAAGATTAATCAAAAACAAATTGTTTATTGTGAATGTTTTGAATGCCAATAGTAACAACAGCTCAACATATAGTCTTGAAGATCATATGGTAGCTTTTCTTGGCTATTACTTACCATCTCTCCTATCTCCCCTGCACTCTTCTTATAACCCACTTGTCTCTTAACACCCCATATTTTGGCTCTAGGTGACACCTTTACAATTTAACCCTTCAAACGCAAGCCGCCACTGTGGAAAATGTTCATCTATAATGCCGTCTCGATCCTATGAATACCTTTCTAGTTCTGGAAACATTCAAACAGACAAAATTATTAATATTATTATTATTATTATTATTATTATGGTCTCTTTATCGATTATGCTAACTACCTAGACAAAAAAACACTCAGATTCGAGTGTACAAGCCGACCTTGGAGCTTCATTAGTTATATATGTATTAATAAGAGAAAAATAAATAAACATCAAGTTTTTTATTTAAAAAAACCAAACAGGGACACCACTTTAATGATATTAATATTATGTTTCAAAAGAAAAATTATAATTGACGTTGGAGTGAACCCTTAAGTAAAATAATATTTAAGACCTCATCTAGTAGAACAAATAGGTTTAGTCAATGTTTAGAGTTAAAAGACAATAGAGCATTTAGGTATATAGTTCCTACAATTCATTAACTATTAAACGTTTTATTTTAACTATGAATCAATTGTGCACTGAACGCTATGAATTATTTACAAATAGACTTTAATTACTGTAAATGATTAAAAATTGTTGTATTTTAATTATGAATTGTGCAATGAATGCTTTGCATTGTTTACTGTTATTTAAGTGCTAAGCATGAATATAACCATAGCCTTATCTGTAAGATCAAAAGAAATAAACATGTGGTATGTTACTTGTGTGATCAATATATGCCAAATAAAAACAGTTTTTAGTTACAAATGTGAGGAATGCTAAACAAACAACTAAACTATAAAATCAAATAATTGGTTAGTTCTTAAGTTTAATTTAACTGTCAAAGAAACAACATTATTTATTTACTAATGAATATACAAAACAATAAACCTAACCAACATATAATTTATCTTTGTATTTAAGGTAAAATATATCCGCTAAGTACTATTTGGATATGCAGTTGATTTGGCGTTCAAGTCAAACCGAAAACGAATTAGTTCTGCATTCAATAGGAAAATACACCATTTATAGCGTGGTTCAAGACACAATCTTTGAAACACTACCAAATTGATTGGTTATAACAAATGAAAATACACCCTTTATCCATTATTATAGGATAAAGAACACACGAGTGAAAATACTGTATAAATTTGTTTAGCACATTTCGAGTTTATCGCGAACATACAAACATGCAAAAAAAATGTATATATAAGTGATGGGTGAGAAATATGGTAAAAAAAACAACTAAATAAACTTAATTTACATGTGAAACTATAAAATAACCGAAAAAGTACCTATAAAACAATTGTTTTTCCCAACATGGTTTCGCTTACTGATTATATAGCGTGATGCTGCCATATAGCTTACTTACCCTGTTCCTAAAGAAATAAGGTGTAAGACAGAAGAAGTCTGGACTCGATCCGATGAGTACTTTTTGAGTTTATTGAACATAGACAAACAGATGTACGGACCAAATTTCTAAAATGCAACATTTGGTCTTCAAGTCGTTTATACTATCCAGGATAATATAGAAACTACAAAAATTAGAGTGTACAAACAAACCTTATTGTTGTATTTTGTGTATATATATTTTCACTCTATTAAAAGTAATGTAGATAAGAGTCAGTGGTTATTTTCCCTTTTTCTTTTTCCTAGATAACTCGGGAAATAAGCCACATCTCTTCAGATCAATACTGTTGTTTTATCGAAGGCTTTATAGGGCTGACGTTTCACAAATAACGCAATCCGAGCTCGATATATCTGCCAATTTCATAGTGTGGTTGAACAATAAAATATATATTTATCACAGTTTCGCTACTTTATTGTGGGGCTTTGAAAAGCTGTGTTCAATAAGGTAAACAAACATTTTATACTTTTGGAGTTTCTAACGAGTAGAAAAAAAGTTCTTACTTTCGCCACCTATTTCAAGGATCAACTCATTTCTCTTTTAAGTAACAGAATATGTGGGCAAGTGACCGTGCAATTTCCTGTAACTAGGAGCTCAGACCTAATAGGTTGTTTTATTGGATATTTATTTGAACAATTCAACACACAGAGACTTTAACCGCACATGACTTACAAACTAGCTTAACTTGGGACATTACGTCTGATACGAAAATCATTAATTTTAGTTTTAAACCCCGTTCAGGCTTTGCGCAAACTCATGCTTTACCACACAACTTTTTTTAACCATCAGATAAAGGGGGTGAGATGAGGAAGAAAATTATAAAAATGCAACTGCATTAGTGTTCTTATGGCATTGATTTTGAAAACTCCACTCATGGGAGGTTGGCTGAGATTTTAACCTGATATTCCCATCACTGGTGAAAAAGTGCATTGTGAGTCTAGCGTCTTAGACATTTAGGCTGTTTGTGCTTGTTCATTATTTGTAAAAAAAATTGTTATGACAAAGTTTTGTTTTTATGTTACAGTTTAGCTATATTTATATATATATATATTATATATATATATATATAAGCTTGTGTAAGTTTTGGATGCGAAAAAAAGTCTCCCACAATACACATGTGCTCTTAGAAAAAGTTGTCAGTCTCGTATTGTCTGGTTTGCCAGTAGCAAGGAGCTCGTGGTTGGAATCTTTGCCTGGTGTATTTTTTTTAATACTAAACAATTTGTAAGTCTTTCCTCCTAGAAAATCTTCTATAAATTCTACTTTCAGCTCATCCACGCAACATGGTGTAGGTGTGACGGATGTAAAACTCGGAGCACTAAAAACAATGAAAATTAAAATTAATTATAATATTAATTATAAAAGCCTTTTCTTAGTTCCATGTTTTAAGAATAACACTAATCATTTCATTTAAGATTTTACAAGATTGCCTGTCCAAATTGTCTGACAGCGTCTATATAATATCTAGATTCAAAGTTACACACATCCCATCTAAATAAAAGAGTAGTTTCAATGTAATGGGAGACAAATTGACTCCAAAATATGAACTATGTATCAGACTTAGATGGCTTATAGCCATTTATTTAAACAATATGGATGAAATAAAATATACGATAATAAAACATAAAAATATTCACAATTTTCATATATTTCAGTTACAAAAAAGTGTGTGTTCTGTTTATCTCATTGAGTTTATCGTTCCATTTATTTTATTTGCCAAAATTACTAGATACGTAGATAAAAGCGTTAAACAAAACAAAAGAATACACGTCACAGCGCTGTAAATAAATAATACATCATTTTAAATTTATGTCTGTTGCTCTAATTTCCGTATGCATGTGGTGACGCAGCTGTTTGCGGCCTATAGTTGCATGTCATAATAACTAGCAGGGATGTCCTAGGTAATGTGTAAACAAACAGTATTACTACACATGTGACGCCTCTAACGCTAGCCCTCTCACTATTTCACCCCCTCTGTCACCCCCTATAGACCACCCCCCTCGCACGAACACATAATCCTCAACCGAGTTGCATGGAAGGCGACGAATTAGAGACGGAGCTGTGGCTTTCAATAACACCCTTCTATACTCCTCGCCTTAACAGACAACCATTCACTGGAGAATCTGTCAATAAAGCACTACTGGGCGAGGAGTTGGAATCGCATTGGGTTTCTGACCTGGACGGGACCAGAGGCTTTCCCTCTCTGCCTGGGGGATGTTCTTCTTACGGTAATTCTGGCAGAGTACCTCTTTATGGCGGTCCCCGGACAACATACGGAGGGTTTAACCCTTAGAGAGACTAAATCTCTAGTAAAATATCTGTGTGGGAGTGAATGAGGGGAGGTGGACCCCCTCAACTCACAACCCATTAATTGGTTGGTAGCTAGTACCTTTCGGGAAAGCTTGCAAGGCCACCTCCATGAGGACCCCACTGGTAAACTCAGGTTGAAAGCTCTTATTAGTGACTCCTAGGCCTAGGCCACCCGACCTCCTCCAAGGGGTTAACGCCCCTATGTGAGGCTATAGAATTCATGGTAAGAGGAGTCAACTCCTCCCGCAGAGGGAAGCTGGGCAAGGCGAGGGGCTTTACCAACTGTCCGGTGACAACCTCTCCTACACTACCCACCATGAATAAAAATTAAGACCGCTAACTGGTTGCTGTTTTAACGAAATATTATTATTGGTCTTAATTACCACCAACTGCTTTACTCCCCATCATGAATGATTACCGTTAGCTAGTGTCTGTGTAAACAAAGTTGGTGTTGTACACTCAGCCCGTACTCTTTCCCGATGGAAGAGTGTAGGAGATAGATATCTGCCTGCCTCAAAATGTTTCACCCAATGATTCTATAGGCTGTTTCCATGTTGGCGGCCCCCAGGAAAGTTCCTTCTTGGGTCTCCTTAGAGTCATAAGTAGAGGGTGGGGGTAAGTGAGGGGCCCCCACCACCAAAACACTAAGATTTTGACAATTCGTATTCGGCTTCTGCACCCCTCCACGAGGCACCTGTCGGGCAACTTAGAATCATTGCCTCGGGAAACCGAGGTTAAACCAAAGGTTGAGATTCTGACCTCCTCCAGTTACGCTGGTGGACACATATGAGGGAGGGGGGGGGGAGGAAACTCCTACCGTCAAGGGCTAGTAAACGTCAGGGTGTTTTTTTTTTAATCAAGCTACCCAGTGATAATTGGTTCTCCGATTAGCAAGGGTTGGTGGACCCAAAATACTCGCTGCCCATGTTTGCACGCGTGGCTCCATTTAGAGGGTATGACCATGGTGGGTAATAGTTACCCTGGGACTGGGTAATTGTTTCTTATCACGTGCGCCAGATGTTCCTCAAATTATGGCACTCGGTGGTTGGGCGGCCACAAGAATCCCTGTCTCATGTATGCCAATTGGAGACGTAGGGGGCACGGCATCCAAGCTTAGGCCTCAATCCCGCTTATACTCCCCACCACTACCGGCCATCGTTCTCTTTTTGTCGAAATCAGCACTGGGCTTTGCTATTTTGGACTGTATCCCCAGTGTACACTGCGCATCTATCGTAATTAAACTTTCAAAATATTTGAAATAATCCTCATCTTTCAGCTGTTGATTTTCTCACTCCAATGTTAGGTTAAGTGGTTCTTCCTTCTCACATATCCTCATTACCTTGGAACTCTCGATGTTAATTACAGGAACATATTATCTAAATATATATATATATATATATATATCACCTCGACTTACTACGTGCTCAGGCTATACGCACACATGGAAATTACTCTATTAGGATAAAGATGAGAAAGGAAGCATTTTAAAAATATTTTACGCGCATTTGCATAGAAGAAATATTATTAACCATTTAGGGAAAACCACCATCTGTAGACAAAATTAGGATTTTAACCTTGATCTCCCCATCTTCAGCAGGCCAGTTTAACGGCTTAGATGATTCGACCACTGAAGCGGGTACTCAATTATAGCTTCGTCAATCCTACAACAATATATAAGATATAGGTAATCCGGACGGCTAGTACAGCCAAATTAGTCCAACACCCTTTCAAGAATAATGAAAACCCTTGTACGTTCATTTTTATTTTAGAAAGAGCCTTTTATAAAATACTTATTTTTGTAGAAAATTTAAAACAGTTACGCTATTTTATGACTTGTTTCTTTATTGATATTGATCAAATCTATCAAAAATTAGAGCTTCAAATCACACAACCTAATGCAATAATGGGTCAAAGCATATACAGTAGCATTTTAACTGTCAGATAAGGTTCTTCCCAAGAAAATCTAACTGTATATTGCAACTTGGCATAGCTGTAAGCCATATTACCTCATTGTTGATCTTCCCTATTTATATAATCTAATCTATAATTGATATTCTCAAACACGTTTTGACTGCCCTTGGTTCGTGCCATCAACAAAAGAGGAATAGTTCTATACTCGTATATGTACAGTACAAATGGGCAATTTTAAAAATTTAGAACTATATTCTAAGACAGGCAAGTAAAAAAAAAGGTGGATATAAAAAACAGGGGTGGACTGGGCCAACGGGACACCGGGAGATATCCTGTTAGGCTGGTTTGATTTGAGCTGTTGCAACTATTTTAAACTAAAATAAAACTATCCATCCAATTCTAAATGATTAATGTTTTTATTAAGTTTTACTCAAAATTTTTAGTGAGTGGGTCTGAGATTGCCTCTAATATACCATTTATTAAGATATATAATGGCATTATTTGTAAAACAATCCCAATTATTGTTTCTTGGTGTGGTTTATTAACAATTTCTTAAGCCAATCGTAAAATATTTGATCAAAGGAAGCTGACTGTTACTAGTTTGTAATCTACACACAATCCCAGCAACTATCTAATAATTTAGTTTTGTTTTTTTTCATTTCAGTAGAAGTCAAATGCTGATGTTTTAAGTTTACTAATTGGCAACATAATCATCAATAATGTAGCTGAAAATTAATGGCCTCAGTATCAGATTTACTAAAAATATTATTATTATTATTATTATTATTATTATTATACAAATAGCTCTAATTTACCTCACAATTTTATCTCACATTCAAACTTAACCTTATTGGTATTTGTGAATTTATGTCAGGACAGTTATAAATGTAGTCCTGGGCTGCTTGGAATCTGCCAGTCCACCCCTTAGAACAAATAAACAAATTTATTTAATATAAAATATGACAAACCTATTTCCTGTAATTTATATTATGAGAAAGTGGCTGAACCGATTTAGACGAACGAATCATAATAATTTTAAAGAATACGAGTTCAGAGCATCGGCAAAAATAGTAACTTCCAATGGGACCCCGATTTTCCTAGTGAATTTACTGATTTTCTGTGTGTGCAGTGGCTCATATAAGATCACAATTTGTTTTATCACCATATTAACCCTTATTTGTGTATGATTGTATTTCGGTGGATAAAACATTTCTCTTTGGTTAAAATAATAATAACTCAATTCTTTTTTGGTGGTATGGTGCATCAAATAAATAGAAAGCTGGAGGAGGGGTCGTTTTTAAGTTATCATCATGGGAAAAATATACGTTTTGATTAAAATTAAACACCTATAACTCAAAATTCATGTAAATTTGATAACCTTCGACAAGTAAACCTTTAACTAAAAAGTGAAGTGAGGCCCCATTCTATAAGAAAATCCATATAAAATGTTTTTAATATATTATAACATATTAATCTGCAGGCATCATTGCAAAAATACACTAATTTTTATTATAATTGGACATTTGGTCCTTTAAATGACATATATACCCCTCGGTCAACTCCCAGAGAGCTTACACGGTCATAATCAGAGAAATGTTGGACATTCCTGGTCTAAGAAGTCAGAATTCAATCCTCATCCATATGAATGAAGTAATTTGAGTAGTGGTTGAAAAGTAGGTTCATCAAATATATAAATATATTTTTGCAGTCATCATTGCAAGGCTTTCAATAAATTTTAGTTTATTATTACTATTATTTTATTAAATTGATAGTGTATGTCAAATGTGACACCCATCCAATTTGTTGGCTGCATGATCTAAGGTATTACACTTGAAATAGGCTAGACAGCCGAAAACGAGGAGATCAAGGTTCGATTCCGGTCGGGCGTACTGATGGTAGTTTTTCCTAAATGTTTTATTCACTCTCCATCCATTAAATGTTGGTTCCACTTGCTCTATATTCAACCTTATTAATCTATAACACATTAGTGTAATTGCTATAGTATATAGGTATGAACCGAATGGGTGGTAAGACGGGGTGCTAACAAAAAAATGTGACACCTACAAATTAAGATGATTCGACGTATGAATACTGTACATTAAACTGTATTCAGTGATATTTTAAAACCACACAGAGGGTCACGCTGATGTACATGTCAGTCTAGTTTAGTTTTGGTTTGCCAATTACGAGGAGGTTGGGGTTCAAATTTTGACTGGGTGTAAGAAGGTGTTTATTTTTCGTTGAAATGGTGTACTACTCCCTTAATACTCCAAGCAAACGGTGGTATATATTACCTCAAAATTATATTCTCTCCTCTCTATTACATTTTAGCCCGGACGAGTATATTAATACCCAACACTAATATATATATTGAACTCTCATTACATGTTGTTACTCATAAAATGTCACTTCACATATTTGGTTCCGAGGGAATGGGGGATCACTTCATTTGATTTTTTTCTTTCTTCTTCTGTATTTTGATTGCATTAAGTATCTTAAGTAGCTGGTTTACTGTACTCGCTCCAAAGACTACTAATAAATATCAAAACATACAATTTTAGGCTATATTTTTGGAAGCTTACTAGTATAGTTTTCCATAGCCATTTAATTTTAATTTAACATAATACTAAGCTTTAGAAATATCCTTTTTTGCCCCGTCCTACTACACATCCGAGCTAAACACATTTTAAATTGCTCTAATGCGGTAGGCATAAGAGAGAAAAAATTTATAGAAAAAGTACGAACATCTTTGGGGAGAGATGGTTAAAGCTATTACTAAAAACCATCCTCAAATCACGCTGTTAGAGATTAAAGCCTCAGTTATTCTGTCATCAACCAACCATATTCCTGATATTTGGTTCACATGTCCCCCGATGATGGTTGGAGTGCGTTAAAATTAATTTAAAATCGTAGTTCTGACTTTATTTTTTGTGTTTTGATTAAATTCGTCTACTCTATCTTTGGGTGGCTGGAGGTAAGGGAGATGGGGAATGCATCAAATAAAAATAAGTTGATTACACTGGTGGTCACACAGTTTAAAAAGTCAGTGGTGAGGTGACCATGGTTCAAAATTTACTTTGGTTTACCAAGGATTGTTTTACCTTAATAGCTTATCTTTCTTCCTCCATGCAAATTCCAGTACATTTCTTTCAAAACATACCTTACTTTCCTACTCCACTTGATTAAATAGGTGAATAATTTGACCTGGTTTTAAGACGTAGTGTAAAAAATTGAAGCGTTTAATATTAAATGATCTAAGTGGCAATAATATTATTTGACCATAAAGTTTAAGATAGTCATTAATAAAAAAAGGACCAAATACTTCAAAAATAGTTACAGTCTACCACAATATTATAACCCTCTGTGGAAAGGAGGATATTATATAGGTTTCATTTCAATTAAATTTACCAATTATCATACACATTATGTGCCCTTATTGGTCTGTTAAAAAGTATAAAGTCATTATACCAGATTTCAATTTTCATTTCTTCTAATTTATAGTGCGGCCTATTTTATAATTAACTTGGCTAGAATATAATTTCAGCAACGTGCCAATTAACCTAATTGGTGTCAGCTATTCGTGTTAAGACCTTAATGAAATAATATGAAACCAATATTTTAAAAAAACGCACACATACACAGCGTGTATTCATGGATATATCGTTAAAACGCTACTACGCAGTAGGTTATATAATACCTAGCCTAGAAAATTGTAGTAATAGTAATATAAATGATCCATTCACCACCCGCCCCTGAACTGGGAAATTAATCCGCCCGCCTTGCTTCTGGCTTAGTTCCTTGTCCCAACGTTGTTAGCTGCTCCCGGGGTTCCGTTAAACTCTACTTACACGTAATACATACCGACTAGCTTGAGAATTGATATGAATTTATTTGCTTTTGAGTATCTGGTCTTACTAACAGTCAAAAAAATACGCATATTTTCGTTAAATTCCTTAGTTATTAACACAGCAATTTCATGCTTATCTCAAAAGTGAGGTAAGACGGTCAATAAAAGGTTACGCCTTTCCTTCAACAATTGACACAATTGTATACTTATTTTTCTAATTATATAGTTAATAAAATTAAGTTGAAATTCAAAAATTAAATTTTCATTTAAAAGTTTATATGCAATTATCTATTTAATCATGGTTTTAAAATCAAGCTATTACAATAAAATATGAGAATTTACGCATCATACCGGAGCACTTAAATTCATTTTACGGAAATATTGAGAGAAGCGAGTTTGTTTGGAATATTTATAAATGTTTTGAAATTAAGTTTAATTAAAATCTTTAGAGCCGATTTTGAGAAAATCGACTTTATCTCTTTTTTTCCTTCAGTAAACTACCCTTAATTTTAGGGTTAGATATCCAATTCCAAAAATCCTTTGGGCCAGCCCTATTAAAACCCTAGATACCAATCTTTAGCCTTAGTGGTAAAATAGTTTAGGCTCTAGTTGGAGGTACAGACAGACAGACGGATGGAAATTCAAAAAGCTCTTTTTCGGATTCGGGTCATGAAACGTCGAGATTCATCAAAATCTCGAATTTGATTTTTTTGATGATCACAATATCTTCTCTACTCGTAAGGTAGTGATAAAGTAATAATATTGTATGTAACCTCCGACCATAAATAGCCCCATAATAAGAACAATAGGGAAGTCGGTTCAAAACTATTATCTATTGATAAGACAAACATTATAATTAAATACATACAACCGAACAAAAACATTGAGTGTAGCGGAAAGGGATGAACCACAAATTCCGGGCAAGAGGGTGAAATTCAATCTAAACGTTTATCATTTAAAAATTAAATGCATAACCTACAACATAGTGTTTAATCTAGATTCCATGGTTAAATAGTGAGAACTAAAGTAACAAAAATTGCCCATTTCAAATTCATAACAAAAGGTAATAGTTTATAAGTGAGCTTACCTAATCTGAATTATTATAATCATTCTAAAGGATTAGCTAATTTCCACACCTGTTACGGCAGTATTATTATTATGTAAGACATTACTATTCACGTCCGATGTGGCTGTATTTAATTTGAAAGAAGAAATTTTATTTCCATACTCAATATGGCAGCATTTATCTAGAGAAAGAATATAAGTTACTTAGAAAAGTACTAACGCCATCTTGTGGCCTCAAGAAGAGTAAGTAGTAACAAACAGTTATTAAAGTGACCTCATAAATATGATTTTTAATTTAATACATGATTTCAATAGATAATTTCAATTTAATATTCAATCTGAAAGGTTAATGCTGAAAAGTTTAACAAATTATAGTTATAAGTCGAAAGATAATTTCTTTCTTATGCAAGTTATTATTCTTTTTTACAATCAATTGAAATACATTGTGGAACAAACAAAACAGAATGATACAAAAAAATTACTCCAACCCGTTTGGATTCACGAAACTTAGTTAAAAGATAATTTTGAATACAAGATTGAAATGGAGCCTAATGTCAGTGCTTAGCTTGTTTACGCAGTCAACGGTGGTATTATGAGAACCAATACAGACGAAACATGCAAATTTATAGTAATAGAAAGTCATCACGTGATCCCAGATATGGATAGAGGAGAATTCAAAGGAGGATGGAGATGGGTAAAGGAAGGGGAACATGGGGCATGCGTGGAACCGATAGAATAATAGGTGCTAGCCCAGATGGTTTTAGTCGAGGAACACTCGAAACATCCATATCGTTCTACCAGAGCCTTGAGACATAGCTCGTGACACGCCACGTTGGCCCTAACTGGCATTCTCTTAAGCAAACTCTTCGGAATACAAAGTGAGTACCATTATTTAATAACCATGTTTGTAACATATCCATATATGTTACACATACAACAGGTGACTTCTAAGTAAAATATAAATCTAAAATAATGTGAAACCCTGCCTCCTCAGTCACACCATTAAACCACTGATTTTTATCGGTGAGATATGGAACTAGTTTTTAGATTTCAATCAAACGTATGTACTTTTGCTTGGGTGTTATTTGAGTTTGAGGATTACAATAATTTTATACTGATGAGGTAGGGAAGCTGGAGGTTGATATTAAGGGAAATGTACCCGGATCTACGTGAAGGAGTGGGAAACCATATTTAGAAAAAAACTTGTTGGGATTTAAATCCCCATTCAGTTGATCCAGTCAATTGCAAGAGTGACGCCTTAGAACATGCAACCACTAACGTAGGCTAAATTTGATCGTTCTTTATAGTTTTTTAAAGTTCTTGGTTAAAAAAATGTATGGAATATGATGGAAGTTGTCCATATTGTGAGCCTAATAATACTCATAACCCAAGTGATGGCATGCTACTTTACTAATAAAAATGTATTACCCGCATCGGTAAACACGAGGACTAAATTTAAGATTATTCTAATATTATTATTTAATCACAAACTTATACATGATGGCTATCCACAGGATCAGTCCTGATAGTGATAGTTGAATCTAAGTCGATAAATTTAAAAATGACAATCTAGAGCCACTCTTCACTAGTTAGACTCAACACACCAACAACCGGTACAAATTGGCCCTGGATAAGAAATGAACCAGGATGGCTCAGTGGTAGAGAATTGGCGCACAAAGCCAAAAGTCCCTGTTTTGATTTCAGTGTCAAAGCTGTAATTTTTTTACCTAATAGACTCTTCTATTCCTGTTTGACAACGACTGAAAAGTTTAGTAGATAGATGAGTAGATAGATTTATTGACCACGTCTATGATCTAGGTGTCATAGCTCCTGGCTACAAATCCAGAGGTCCTGGGCTTGGTCTCCGGCGCATCTATAATTTATCTGTGAAGTATTGTGTCTGGAACAAGGTAAAACTCAACCTCGTGAGGACAATTGAGGACCTAGTTGAATAACGAGGTAACGGGTAAGGTCAATAAAGCTGAGAAAAATTGCTAGAGGAATAGTTGTGCTGACCACATGATACCCTCTATCCACAAATGTTGGCACCATCCTCACTAACGGTGGTGGCCGCTAGGTCGTTATGGTTTGCTTGCAAGCTCCGTAATGGAGTTTGGAATGAAAGATTTGTACTTTTCCTCTATGAAAATGAGGTTATATCATTGGCGTGATTAAAATGCGTGTAGCCACACGGGTATTAAGACGTGGGGGGGGGGGG
>CABFVX010001033.1:47102-58799 GCA_902151425.1 Timema shepardi | reverse complement strand
GGGGGGGGGGGGAGATGATTTTAAAATATGCATACCTACATATTTTTTACTTTGTATTTCTGAATATTAAATTAACTTATTTAAAACTACCCGCCTCGGTGGTGTAGTTAGCTAACGCGTTAGTTTAGTATTGAGCTAGATTGCTGAGGACGGAGATATTGAGGTTAGAATATCGGTCAGGTGAACAGGGGTGTTTTTCCCTAAATGGTTTCCAGCCCTCCTTCCTTGCGAATTTGGGTTTACTTCCTCTAAATTCAACGTTCCCAATTCCTAAACCAATAGTGTAATTAGTACTAAGCGTATTACCCGAACGGGTATTAAGACGCGGTACTAAACAATATTAATAATAATAAAATATTGTTTTAAATAATATAAAATATAAAAAGAGACCAAATTAGGCAAAACACATATTCATACTTAAGTCGTATTTTTATAACAACGAAACTTTGTTCATTCATCGTACTACATTGCGTATTTTTTAAAATTTGTGTAACAACTTATTTTATGGATCACGTTTCCTCCTAAGAAACATATACAAGCAGACGATATTACGCCACATGTCCTAGCACATGCGTGAGAGATTTAAAGGGTTACTCTTCTGACTTTTTATGTGACAGGCTTATTCTGATCGTTACGCTCCAACACTGGGAGCGGCAGGCTTCAAAGGGTATATTTTTTATTTCTTTATTGCAAAGGACAAACAAACAGTAAATGTATATTAAGGATTACACAATTTCCAGCAGATAGTTGCTGAGAGTATGAAATTTTTATTAGAATTGAGCGTGAAATTGTGATTGGAAATGATCGTGGATCGTAACTTGAATTGAGAATAATCTTTCACTTCGTCTGACCGCTAACGTACAGTACATAAAAACCTATGAAAACATAAGAAAAGACCGGTAAAGATATCACTCCACTATTTTTTCGCCCCGTGTAGTCAGGGTACACCAGTTTTTGAAGGTGTTCAAATGGACCCCTGTGTATTTGAGAAACGACATGTATTTGAAGAAGATAGAAGAAGCGACATTCACTGCCCTGTTTGGCCCGTAAGGCTAAGGTCACACGAACTATTTTTCCCGCTTGGACCCCAGCTTCAAAGGTTGCGAATACAAAAGTCGAACAGGGGGGTGCTAGACGGAACGATAAAAGCAGCATAGTCGCAGCTGCAAAATTCACAAGAAAGGTTAACATAGTGACTTTACCACTTGTCGCCCATGACTTATCTTCAATTTTGTCTACATTTTAATCGGGAAAACATAGTTCCTTTTAATTATACGATTTGCCCCTCAAATCTACGTGGTCCGTATTGCTGTAAACAAGAGCGCCCATGTGGGTTTTCCAAATGGGGTGCGTATTGGAGTCCCATATTCCCCTCCTCGAAAGAAAATTTCATAAACTTAACCTTGCGGGAGGGAATTTTCGAGCATCTAAACTTAATTCTGAGCTAATTATGAAAATAAAGAGCCAATTTTTCTGAAAAATTAACAAAAGGTCAAATTTGGTTGTAGCTGAACCCATTGAAAGTAACTTTATATTTTTCACAAGTTTATTGAACATAGCAAAATGAAAATAAAGCTGGTGAAGAAGGAATGGGTAAAATGTAAATTTGATATGTTGTATATTTGTTAACTTGGATATTGATTATTCTAAGTTGTTGATAGCTAACTGAAGACAAATCCCAAACGTATAGTTTAATTGTTTCCTAATAATTAACCAACAAATAAAGAGTAAATATTACAAAGTGATAAGGGGACCAGAGCCCCTCCTTATCACCCATTTATGGTTGTCCATAGCTGTAACGTCATTGATTGTGTAGCTCATCGACGGGAACGCTTCAACGCGTATAATAATTGCTTCACTAACAATAAAAATCAATGACATCATTCATTATGAATATCAAATATTATAACTAACAATAAAAATATAACACTGATCACAGCACACGTAAACGTGGCTTTGGGTTACACTTGAATGACAATTGGAGGAACGTGGAGGCACAACCCTGGTTGAGGAGCGTCTCTTGGTTTTTGTCGCACGTGTGGCAGGTATAGAGGTTGTGTCACCTGGAAAATGGACCGTGACACATTCCAACGCGACATGACATTGAATCCGAATTTTAGGTATCTCTGTCGTGCGATATTTATCGCTTGTCTAGCATACCACCATTTAACCCCTTGGTTTCCATTTTTCGCGCGATAAAAATAGCTTGAACGCAGCGGTAAAAATAGTTCTCGTGGCCTTAGCCTAACACTTACATTGGCTGAGTGCGTTATTCTGGTGTTAACTGCCGCTCACTTCAAGCAACATTTAGCGCTCGTACGGACATAGCCTTAACTTCGAGTATATTAAGGTTTGTATGTATACAAGAAGGTCGAAGTTCAAATCTCGGCCAATTTTATTAAGTAAGTTTTTCATATGTGCATTATAACTGATGTTTCTCCACGTTAATTTGGGCAAACTTTTTCTACTATCCCTCCACCTATTTCATTACTAGCCCTTAGGTTAAGTTGGTAGTAAATAACATGACGTATTATACCATTATAACATTACACTAACATAAATAACTGTAAGATTAAAGATTGTTGTTTAATGGAAGTGCACACATATGAGCATGGAGAAAGGATTAGAAAACTACATTGATACATTTGATCAGGGAAACTACATACCCGTATATCCGACAGAGATTTGAACTTAAAAACGGGTATATTGTTGGAGACCTGCACTAATTACCACATCCACTGATATTGTTTTATTAATATTATAATATTTCAGAAAATCATTCTTCATAACATAAGTTAATTTACAATTTAAATGTAATCCATAAAAATAATTATTATATAATTTTATTCAAACTTGAAAACGTTATGCCTAGTCTAAATTAACAGCCATCAGTGAGCATTTTATCTTTCTATAATTGGTCCTACTTCTTACTCTGTTGTTTGTGCGAAAAAATTGAAATTAGACATATAAAAGAAAAATGTAAAATAAAGTAAATTTTAATTTATTAATCCCAACAATAATTATAATAGTAATAAAATATATTATTTAATAAATAAAATAGTAATAATTATGAACATTTCAGTATTCCATTTTAAAGCTCTAAATTCCTATTTCTAACAAAAAATAATTTTCAGAAAATTGTTGATATATTGGGAACGCTATTTTAACTATGCTCACTAACCTTGGCCTAGAGTTTGATTCACAATTTTTCCCCAAATAGAGAGCCAGCTTGTTTGAGGGGAGCAATAATTTACACACATGAAAAAAAAAATCTTCCCATAAAGTAACGCACACCAAAACATTATATTTCCAGGTAGATAGAAAAAATCTTTAGGGTTATTATCAAAATGGATGATTTGTAATCACAGTGTTTCATCATGACAGAAATCAACACATTGATACTCACGCTTGACATTTAACGAGTCATTCAAATATCATCAAAGGTCAAGGCATCGGTCTGATTATGTCTAGCTACAAAGTGCATTCACCCTGATCGACTCGTTCTTTTTTGTAATTCTATTTGGTCTCCAAAACAGATGTTGATGAACAGAACCGATGAAGCTAGAACTTTTCAAAACCGAACAGAGTGGGTCAAACAGATCATACTGTATTCTTGTGATTGCGTTGGAGCACGTAAAGTGACAACGTTTATGCTTTTATTTTCTCGGCGAACGTGTGAATACACAGTAATGTGGATATTTGCAATGATATTAGGAAGGTGGGTAGACTAGAATACGTGCTCGGGTTGGGAGGATAGATGATTGGTTTATGATTACATACATGCTTTGCAAAAACAATCAACAAAAAACCAATAAATAGTGGAACTATTTACTGTTTTATTTGTCTTGCGTGCGCACTTGTTATCAAGGAAATGTTAATCAAAATATATAAACTACAATATGTAAAAGTTCTTCTCACAATCGTCACCCGAGAATGCAAGTGTTCTATCTCCAATTATTCACTTTTGTGTAAAAGAGCATTGAAGTTTGACCTTGTGTATAGGACCAATGTTACTAGATGACAACTAGAATTTGTATCGTCTTAAGTAATTATATATTAGTCTCAATTTCAATGCAGGTGAATCATATGCATTCTAAATAAACTTAAACACTAAATTTCTCAAATTTCACCATTTTGGAGATAGAAAACTTGCATTCTTGGGTAACGTAGAGAGCAAACGTCTTCGTTACATTTCTTTAAACCAAAAAAAACTGCGAGCTGAAAATTACACTCACCTACAAGATACGATTAGCACGGATGGTAATATAAACCCCAACAATTTAGGCAGAATTGTTATTCTTCCCTCTACTTTTGTGGACAGCCCCAGCTATCTGCATGAATATACACAAGACGCTTTCGCCTATGTGCGCACTTACGGCAGGCCTGATCTATTCGTGACTTTCACTTGTAATCCCTCATGGAAGGAAATAACAGAAGCGCTTATGCACAGGCAAAGAGCTACTGACCTACATGATTTAGTTGCCCGCGTGTTTCGTTTAAAGGTCCAAAAACTAATGAATGTTATTACAAAAGGAAAAGTATTTGTAAACGTCCAGTGTCACATGAATTCCATTGAATGGCAGAAACGAGGACTGCCACATGTGCACATTCTTATTTGGTTGCAAGAAAAGCTGCATCCCAACCAAATAGATAACATAATAAGCGCCGAAATTCCGGATCCAGAACAAGATAAGGATTTGTACGATACCGTAGTCAGAAACATGGTTCATGGTCCCTGTGGGCATGCAATTCAGCATCGCCTTGCATGACAAATGGAAAATGTACAAAACAATTCCCCCGAGAGCTGCTAAAGGAAACAGTGCACAATGATAAGGGTTACCCTTTATACAGACGAAGAGCACCCGAAGATGGTGGTAGATGTGTTACGATTCAGACTCGCAGTGGGGTAGTCCAAACTTTTGATAATAGCTGGGTTGTGCCGTATTCACCCACTCTATGTAAAATATGTAATGCCCACATTAATGTAGAGGCCTGCAACTCTGTTCGTGCTATTAAATATATTTGCAAGTACATTAATAAAGGGAGCGGTCAGGTGATCTTCAATCTGCGTAACGAAGGTATAGAGCAAACTCTTAATGAAGTACAAACCTATCAATCAGGGTGATATGTCAGTAGTAATGAGGCATCGTGATGGCTCCTTGGTTTACCCTTACACGAAAGATATCCGACTGTTACACATCTTGCCGTACACTTAGAAAATGGACACTGTGTTTCCTTTAATGAGAATAATTTCCAGGAAAGGATTTCATCACCTCTTAAAACCACATTAACTGCCTTTTTCCAGCTTTGTCAGACAGATACTTTCGCTAAAACATTATTGTAATCCCAAGTCCCACGTTACTATACATGGAACACCTCAAAAAAGGAGTGGAAACGTCGCGTTCAAGGTACGCCCGTTGAAGATTTGCCAGGGGTTAAATCATCAGTCGCTCTACACCGTCCATGTACCAAACTTTGAATGATTTTGTCTGCATATGTTATTGCGTCATGTTCGAGGTCCAACAAGCTAAAGAAACCTTAAAATTTTCAACGGTCAGGAATGCGGAACATATAGAGAAGCATGTGAAGCTCTTCGTTTATTAGAGAATGATAACCACTGGGACGAAATTATGGAGGAAGACGTACAGTGCCAATCACCAGACAAAATCAGGGAACTTTACGCAACCCTCATATCATCTTGCGGTCTTTCCTATCTTCAAACGCTGTGGGATAAGTACAAAGAGTACATGGGGGAAGATATTTTGCGGCGGCTACAGCAAGCACGTGCAGATATGACTTTTAATGAGCACATCTACTACTAAGCGTTGACGAAAATTGGAAACAAGGTTATGACAATGACGGGGAAGAAGCTTCAAGATTTTGGAATAGTAAGCGCTCGGCAATCAGATGAAAATGACTTAAACGATGATATTACTCAGGAATTAAACTATGATTTAACAGCATTGCAACAGAAAGTAATCGAATTATTTCCTCAGTTGCTTCTAGAACAAAGTCACGTATTTCTACAGGTATTACGTCAAGTAGAGTCAGGGAATGGAGCACTCCTCTTTCTCGATGCCCCTGGAGGAACCGTGAAAACGTTTTTGCTGAACTTATTATTGGCGTTCATAAGAAAAGACCAGAAAATTTATGTTGCCGTGGCCTCCTCCGGTATAGCAGCTACACTACTGAACGGCGGCCGTACTGCATATTCCGTTCTAAAATTGCCATTAAATCTTGCACTTGCACAGGAAGAGTCACCCATCTACAATTTCAGCAAAAATAGCTCTCAAGGTATGATGCTACGACAATGTAAACTTTTAGTGTGGGACGAAAGTACGATGTCCCACAAAAAAGCTATAGAGGCGTTAAACCGAACTCTTCAGGACTTGCGAGACAGTACAGATATTATTGGAGGATTGGTAGTTTTACTGACTGGTGACTTCCGACAAACTCTACCGGTGATCCAGAGGGGCACATTTGCAGATGAAATCAAAGCCTGTTTCAAGTCATCAAGATTGTGGGAAAAAGTTAAAAAATTCAGCCTAACAATGAATATGTGAGTCTACCTTTATAATGACGTAGATTCAGGACATTACGCAGAAACACTATTGAAAATTGGCGATGGACGTTTGGACACGGATGCAGAAGGTTGTATTATATTAACAGGGGAATTTTGTAATTTGGTGGAAAATGATGTGGAGCTCATTGATAAAGTTTACCCAGACTTACAACTAAATTTTAATTGTGATCATTCGTGTGCAAGAGCAATTCTTACACCAAAAAATGAAATCGTTAACAATATCAACACTGATATTTTGAAAGAGGTGCAGGGAGAAATAAAGGTGTATTTGTCAATAGATACAATCATGGACACAGAACAAAGCACTTCATATCCAGCTTAATTTTTAAATTCTCTCGAGCTATCGGGTGTACCCTCGCATAAACTACAATTGAAATTAGGTGTACCAGTTATACTTATGCGAAATTTAGATGTACCACAATTATGTAATGGGATGAGGCTTCGGATTACACAAGTAGGGCAGAATATAATCTGTGCCACCATTTTAACAGATGTGGGAAAAGGGGAAAGTGTAATCATACCGCGAATCCCAATAATCCCCACTGACCTACCTTTTCAATTCAAAAGACTCCAGTTTCCAATCAAACTTAGTTTTGCTATTACTATTAACAAAGCGCAAGGGTAAACATTGCAGGTATCAGGCGTGCATTTGTAAAAGCCATGTTTTTCCTATGGCCAGTTATATGTAGCATGTTCGCGCGTGTCCAATGCCCAGAATTTGTATATATTTGCGCCAAATGGAATGACATACAACATAGTATATAGGAGCGTCCTAAAATAATGATATATTCTGTTCCCATAATTGCAACGGCCAAGAAAAAGCGGAGTAAATAAGGGATGTCAATTAACGGTAGGTAAAATTTAAGATGGAATGGGATTTTCAATTCGCGGCAAGGCATAACCTATGACTCTACTGACACACACTCCGCTACTTCTTTTCTACTCCTACACTTAATCCGGATTTATATTGTGTACTTTGTATGTTTTTTTTATCTCTGCCTGTATTTACCAACAACCTGAATAAGTTCATCGTTTTTATTTTCATACTTCCTGTGTCGACCAACAGCCTGAATTTATTGACAAAATAAACATTAACGCGAGCGAAGCCGTGGGTGAAAGCCAGTATAAGATATAAAACATTTTAAATTATTTTAAATTGGCATTGAAGATTGACTATAAAATGGGTGTTTGAGAGTAGTTTTTGTTGGAAAATCCGGATATATTTTAATCTTTACTAACTACCATATGATTTTACTATAGTTTACAAATAACTTATTTTTGAAAATATCAAATTTGTTAAAAACTATTTGAAAATTTGGGTATATATATATATAGTGTTTATTGGGATTAACAAGACTATATGGTTATTTTTATGAGAAATATTACTTAAAGGGTAGCTTACTGAGTTTTTTTTTAAATATTGTTTTTAGGAAATGGAGGCTATTATACAATATGAGAGTTTTTCAATAGTTTCGTACATTTTTAAAAAATATATAAAACGCTCGCTCTATAAAGTTCCTACTCTAAATAATATTTACATTGACAGAAGAAAGAAAGTGAATTGCAATATATAATATTTCAGTAGCGCTTATATTGCGAAACCCAAAAAAATTACCATATTGTATTCAAAGAATAATATATACAATACATAGAAATATTTTTACCGACTTTACAAAAATAGAGCCTAATTTTATAGTTTTATCATGTACACTCCGTCGAGATTGAAAGGTAGCAACTTCTAATTCACTGAGCCCGCGAGGTATGATATTCCTCCACACATAACTGTAGGATAGTTTGCCTAGCTACGCCCAACACCTAAATTAGAGAAGGCCTTAAGTCGTTAAATTATTTCTTGACTGTTGGGAAGGAGTGACGGGG
The DNA here is from genome assembly GCA_902151425.1 of Timema shepardi. Lineage (NCBI taxonomy): Eukaryota > Metazoa > Arthropoda > Insecta > Phasmatodea > Timematidae > Timema > Timema shepardi. The sequence continues at coordinate 50,338 of CABFVX010001033.1, read as the reverse complement.
GAGGGGTTATGTCTTTTAGCGATGCCAGAATGGTTTGATTTAATAAATTAATTTTACTTTATTGCTCTGATAATGATAAAATCAATAACTAATATTTACATACTAAGTTAATTAATTATATTTGCTCTCATTAACATAAGGGCTGGTATTTTTTTTTAGCTATTAAAAGTTTAACCACGTCAAACGTTATTTGGGCACTGTTGCCCACATTGATTGGTTTTACATGGTAACATAAAGCGAGTCTCCCCTTTTGCAGAATCTGCATTACTGTTTATAGCCAATTATAAATTTATTAATTATTATATTCCACACATGTAACGTAAATAACATATTAACTCCAAAAGATGTTTACTTTATTTGTAAGAAGCTGAGTTAAAAAAAAACCTTCTGTAATTTACGGGTCCCAATCCGAATTTAAAATATTTTACATGTTTTCCGGGTGGGCAAAAATAAATATTGTTTAAATTTCATCCATTGGATATATTTTAGTTATAAAACTGAATTTATTTGTTTCTTCAAAGTTATTATGACTGTGTATAACTTTGTGGGAGCATAGTTCAATTCCATACTTTATTAATGTTACCATAACTACTATAATATAACTATATATAAAACGCTTTAGTAATAATACCTTTATTAATAAAAAGGTGTGGTTTATTAAGTTTTGCGTTGATAATTATCATTTTATAATACATTTAAAGTATAATGTTAACTGTGATTATTTTTGTCAAATCGGTTTTTTACTAAATCAATTCTGGAAATCCAAATAATAAAACCGGCCATACCGTAGGCAAGTAATAATACAATATCAGAGTGAGGAGGTTTAAATGATAATTGAAAAGCAAGGATAAATATTGTTTTGTTTTACTAGCTTAAAACCACATTACTGAATATATCTGCTTTTTTAAAGTCTGGAATATGAATATATTTAGGTAAAAATATATTATAGTTCTGTTCTATATTTAAGAATATCTGTCTATAGCCAAGGATACCTGGACTTTCACAACCTATTGCGGTGTATTTATTTCCATTCATTATAATGTCTCCTAGGAGAGGATTTCGCATACATACAGTCAGAGTTTGTTTTTCTTTTAAAGATACTGCCGGATGTATTCATCTCCTGAACCGTTTAACCAATTGCGGTGTGGTTGTTACTTTTGTACTGGATCAATATCCAGGCAGGCTTTAGCATTATTTGTGTATAATTAGGTGTTTCGGTGGGAGTCCCGGTGAAGGTTCAGGCGAATGTTTGTATACCTTTATGGAACAACATAATTACTGTGGGGTAGTTTTTATTATTCGTTAGTGTATTTATCCAGGCATTTTTTAGTATAGTAATTATAACTGCGTGTATTGGTGTAAGTCCCGGTGAAGTGCCAGCCGGATATGTGTATATATCTATGGAACCACTTAACCGATTTAATATAGTTTTTTTGTAGAAAATGTATCCAAGCAAGTTTTAGCATGATTTAGGTGACCTGGTGCTCTAGGGGTAAGGTGTCAGACTTCTGTGCTGGTGGCCGGGGTTCAATCCTCGGTCCTGGCACAGATTTATCTGATTAACAAACCTTTACTTCACCTCTGACAAGACATCTTGTGAATGTGAGGAATGCCAGGTCTCCACCGTGGTTTGGATTCCACGTTAGACTGTAGGTCCTTCATTTCATCTCACAATCACCCTACCATTAAACATTAGCGTAAGTGCGTATAACCCGAATGGGTAGTAAGATGCGGTGATAATAATTACAATAATAATCATAATTTAACATGATTTTATCATACATTGTGTTGTGAGTCTCGGTGAAGGACCAGCCGGATATTTGTCAACAACTGATTCAGTAGTTAATTCTATTCTATAGGATATCAACCGGGAAAATTGTAATATGATAGACCTAAGTTTTAGGGTTCGAATCCTTGTTAAAGTTTCGGATGGATGTTGTGTATATTTTACTAAGGATATTTATTACCCCATAAGTGATTGCAGTGTAATTTTTTTTAACTAGGCTTACGTAGATTTTATATACAGGCAGGTTTTAACATTAGTTTAATCAGGTGTTTTATTGTGAGTCCCTGAAATACTGACAGGCCTAGCTATAATGGATTTTGTGGATCAGCCAGAAGGTGAAATTCCGTTCTTTCATGAAGGATATAATAAAATCTAGCGTGAACTATAGGATAATATTTATAAGTAACATAATCTTAACTATTTCAACCATATTTACTGCTAATTACTGGTTGATAGAGATTAAAAAGATACAAATTTAATGTGATGTAACCACATTTGCTTGGAGGGGAGTTGGGAAACGTGTCTTAATATTCCCGGCCAGGACTAGAACCCTGTTTCATCCATCACTGAAAATGGACCATATAAGAATTTTTTTGTCCGCATAAACACCGAAGCAGTATAATATATATCATTTACCATCTTTCCTAGAAAATTAATTTTAATTTGTAATTTTGTTTAATATATGATATTAAATATTCTATTTTGTGAGTGTTTCGAGCAGATATCACACTGGTCTATAATCTATTATTAACTCGGGGCTTTCTTTTTTTAAGTTCAATCAATAATGTGTTTACCGAACTGAGATTATCAACAACTCTCATACCAGCCCCGGTGGCGTAGTTAGCTAACGCGCTATTTTACTGCTTAGCTCAACTGACAAGGATGTGGAGATCGAGTTTCTAATATCGCTCAGGTAAACTCGGGTAGTTTTTCCTAAGTGGTTTTACACTCTCCCTCCACGCAAATGCGGGTTCCCTTCCTCTAACTTCAATCTTTCCAATTCCCAACCCATTAGATTAATTAGTACTTAGGCGTATTACCAAAACTGGTAGTAAGACGCGGTACTAAAAAAAACCTACCATCAAAAATTGTTTTAAACACTCTTTCCTTGTCCTATTGCTTTAAGATTGACTATATGAAGGTTACCCAAGAAACAGTGAAGTTTTCCTGGCACTCAAACATATTAATAAATAGTTAGTTCTGTGTGTGCTGGCTGGCAGCGAATGTCCGCGTATAGAGTAAGATAGTTAAATGGCGCTTGTCTAAAAGGAGAGTTGGAACACATTATTCACTTCATCAAGTCATGCACTAGCAAAATACTGACAGTTTCTAATGCATTTAACATTCATACATCTTCTAAACATTTATGTTTTGCAGTAAGCCAACAGTTATTACTCCTTCCAAGTTAATTTCAAGAACAAATAAATTATGTATTTTGTAGGCTGCATTA
>CABFVX010001033.1:23836-46620 GCA_902151425.1 Timema shepardi | reverse complement strand
CTTTATGTTACCATGTAAAACCAATCAATGTGGGCAACAGTGCCCAAATAACGTTTGACGTGGTTAAACTTTTAATAGCTAAAAAAAAATACCAGCCCTTATGTTAATGAGAGCAAATATAATTAATTAACTTAGTATGTAAATATTAGTTATTGATTTTATCATTATCAGAGCAATAAAGTAAAATTAATTTATTAAATCAAACCATTCTGGCATCGCTAAAAGACATAACCCCTCCCCTGTCACTCCTTCCCAACAGTCAAGAAATAATTTAACGACTTAAGGCCTTCTCTAATTTAGGTGTTGGGCGTAGCTAGGCAAACTATCCTACATTTATGTGTGGAGGAATATCATACCTCGCGGGCTCAGTGAATTAGAAGTTGCTACCTTTCAATCTCGACGGAGTGTACTTAATGGATGTACTGCAGTAGCACAAAATAGCCTGTGAATACAAAGAGAAATTTGTGAGAATATTGTTCTTCAAAACAATTAAATCAAATAGAAGTATGTATCAATGTAACAGATATATGGCTCGTATTATCACATATAAGTAGTTATGTTCAGATATGATGTTTTTAAGTAAGAAAAACTATTTATTATGACTGAATAATAGCATGCAAATAACATAAACTCCAATAACACCTTTAATCATATGAGTATTGTGTAATAGCTTAATTTCTTTAGACTGTTCTCATATCACATTTTGATATAATATTTATAAACGATTTATGATTATCTAATGGCAGTTGACATGAAATATAATACCATCAGACTTTTCTTATTAACTATAGTAAATGAAAATATAATAGACAACTATACCTTTTTTTTCACGTGAACGAATAAACAACGTGGTTATTTAAAAACTATATAAATATATATATATATATTATTTTTATAAATTTGAAATGATTTTTATTAAATTATGAATTATATGACTATTTTTTAATTTAATAGCTTATTTATTTACTAACACAGAATCTGAATATACAATTCTCCGATAAATACGTGAAAATACCAAACTATTGTAATAATGTTAAAATCTTAATTATTGCTATTTTAACCCAATAAACTTAGATAAAACGATGGTTGTGTTAAACTGTTCAATCTTTATGATACTATCTCAAACTTGAAATGTAAAACTGGTGTTAATTAATATTTAGAATCGTTTATGTTATTATAAATCAAGATTTTTGAACATTTAAGGTCTACCTGAGGTCCTAAATCAATAGCCCTGCAATTCAGGCCACGACAGGCTTAGTAAGTCGGTAGCCAAAATAACTCAAAGTACTCGAGAAAATAAAGTAAAATGTTGGATTAAAGATTGTTGACAGCCATAAGCTTAGAATGGATAATCTGAATATTGTCACACTGGCTGGAAGTGTGGAGGAAATTGAGGACATTATGGATGAGAGGAGAATTGATATCCTGGGCCTGGGCGAGACCACGGGGAGAGCGCGGCGTGAGGAAATTAAGAAAGGCTACATTTTGCATTTGATGGAAAACGATAAAGAAAATGGAAAATAAGTGGGCTTTGTAGTGAGAGGGGCTGCAGGAGAAGATGGTAGGGATGAATGACAGGATAATAAACATAGTAATAACGGATAGAGAAAAAAGGTTGGAGGTGATACAAGTGTATGTCCCATAAGTGGGGTGCACAGCAGAAGAAAAGGTAAAGTTTGAAGAATATCTAGGGAGGCATATAGGAAATAAATGGCAGGTAGTAATGCGGAACTTAACGCAAAAAAAAGGAAAAGAAACAGGAGGGTTCAAGGGGGTGTTAGGTAAAAAAGGTTGGAGTGAAACTATTAGGGTTGAAAGCTGTTGGAGTTATGCACAAAAATAAAATAAAAGTTGCAAACAGCTGGTAAAAGAAGTAAAGAGAAATCCATGAAATCACTAGATACATTTTGTATGTGGAGCAAAGGTCAGTCATAAACTACTTTCTCGTGGATGAAGAAATGAACAGGTAGACTGTAAACATCAAGTTAATATCAAGTGTGTCCTTAGATGGTGACCACGGGTTAGTGGTGGCAGTCATGAAGGAATGGGAATGTAGGAGAAAGGTAGTAAGACAATAAATAATAAAGAAGGTGTGAAGGCTAAAAATTCAAAGGAATGAGTGCTATACCTAAGAAAGGCAAGAAGCTTAATGTCCAAGGATGACTTGTAAAGTGTAGAGATGGAGGGGGAAAGGTTTTAGAAAAGTTTGGTGGAAGTTACAGAGGAGTTATGTGAAAGGACAAGTGTTAAGAGGAAGTGGAAGGAGACACCCTGGTGGAACGACAGGATGAAGGAAGCAGTGGAATAGAAGAATAAAGCATACAGAAGGAGTATTACGAATGAAAATAAGGAAACAGAGGAAGCATATAGGGAGAATATGAGCAAAGCTAAACTAATTGAATGGAAAGAACGGAAGGATTGGTCGCAAAAATGGACAGTAATGGAAGTAAGAAAGTAAATAACACGAGGAGAGAGAAAAGACGAGGAGTTAAAATGATGGATGAAGAAGGAATAACGTTGAAGACAGGAGAAGGAGAGTAATAACTTTTGATGTCATATTTTGAGAGGTTCAATCCGAAGGAAGAAAGGGATGATTGTGAAAAAGAAGAGCGGTAAGATGATGAGGAAGGAGGTTTCACCTAAAAAGAAGTGGAGGACGTATTAAAGAGGATGAAACAAGGAAAAACACTGATGGTGGACTAACTGACTGTGCAAATAATAAAAGCTGCAAGTGAAGCAGGTATGTAATTATTATACAGGATGCTGAGAGTGATTTAGAAGGAGAACAAGCTACCATAAGATTGGATGGATGAGTTGTAATAGTTATTTTTAAGAAATTAGACCAGAACAGGTGTAAAAAATTATATGGGCATAATGATGATGTGCCACTGTACAAAAATATATGAGAAGATACTGGAAAAGAAAGTATGAAATAAAATGAAATGAAGGTGGAGAGAGGAACAGCATGAATTTAGTAAACAAAGGTCTAAAATAGACTTGATATTTGCCATATGACAGCTGATGGAAATAATATATGAATTTATGAAAGATTTGGTAATGGTATATATGGATGTGAAGAAGGCATATGATAGTGTGGATAGAAATAAAGTTTTGAAAGCTATGGTGGAGGCCTAAGTGGAAAGAGGAGCTGTAATGTTATTGAAAAGTATGTATGAGGATAACAAGAGTTTTATTAAGATGGAGAGTGATAGGATGAAGTGATTCGAATTTTTTTTTAATGAAGCGAAGCAGGGAAGTACCTTTTCACCACAACCATATCATATATGTAATGGTAATGGAAATGGTCATGAATAAATTGGCGGGAAACTCAGGAAGAAAAGGATAAAAGCCATTATGTTTGTTGATGACTTGATGGTATGAGGGCAGAAGGAGGATGTAGTAAAGAAACAGCTACAGGTCTCGGGTTTGATCCCCGTGTCCAGGTATAATTTTTCAATTTTCATAATATAAAATAACAAGTTTAACCCTTTATAACTAGTGACCTTTGATGATTTTAAATCATTGAATCTCCTGCTCAAGCTTGAGTCAGCCCTGCTCTATATAGTGTGACAATCAGTGTTAGTAACGTAAATATTTTTAAAACAAGCTTAAGTTATCGCGCACGTAACCAGTTTTTGTTAATATCCGCTCTCAACCCACCGCGGATGAATTTTGTCCGAAGGATTATTACTCCAGTTTCATGAGGAGGCCTCTGCTCCAACGCTAGTGTGTCAAAACAACGCTGAGTAATGACCATAAAACGTGAGTGAGACAAAAAAAATGTAATAACAGCGTGAGGGCCACAGATGTGAAGGAATAGGCACAATATTAAATGTTGAAGGGGGGTAGTGTGGATAATGGTTTTAGAGCAATATGAAACTGAACTATACTGGTCTACAGTTAATACTCCATGACGCAACATTTTGTACTGTCATTGGAAAGTGTACTTTCTAAATGATGTGTTAAATCAGCACACAATTTAAACAAACCTAGAATAGGAAAAAAAATTGACTTCTATACATTTAACATTTTGTAAAACATTCTAAAGTAGTTAATGTAAGGAGTGGTAATAATTAAAGTTAAGACTTAGATAGAAAACTCAGGAAATTATTATAACAAAATATAAAGCATTTAATTTAATGAATTAGATAGTTTAAAAATTGGTAGATGAATTAAGTGACATTAAAATTCAAAAAGATTGATTATAATTTGTTTCTAATGAGCAACATAATATCATATATTAAAATTTCCAATAAATTGATATAACATCATCAACTTAATTAAAACAAAGGTTGACGACAATTCCAAAATACACGTATTACATATTAAAATTGTGTTACAAAACTTGTATACAACAAATTAAGGACAAAGCATAGTTTAAAATTCAACAGTGTTGTAAATTAACTATAAAATTTAAATTAGTAGGTTAACATCTCCCATATTAAGTTTAAAAAGGTGATAAGTGTTTTTGGTTACAGTTATATTATATTTAGAGAAATCATCACGAATACATCAATGGCCACCCACATTGCTGGTCACACGGGCTAAGATGTCACACCGTAATTATACTGAATCACAGATAAGTTGAAGATACATGTTTGTATCCTGGTCAGTTGAACTAAGTGCGTTTATTAAATGGTTTTAAATTTCTATCACCACAAATTCGGGTGTATTCACTATAAATTCCACCATCCTCATATCTCCCTTATATGAGTAGATATTTAATAGCCCGGACGTGTAGGACGCATATTATTTTTGATTTAAAGAAAAGGGTAGAAATTTAACTAAATATCCTATAATATCTAAATATCAAGTTTGAACAAAATGCATCCAACCCTCTTGGATCAGTGACCAAGGACAGACAGACAAAAAAGGGACGGACAAAATTGTGAAATTCACATTTTTAATTTTTCGCTATCTTACAGGTAGAAAAAGTATTGTGATCTTAAAAAAAAATGAATTCGAGATTTTGATGAATCTCGACGTTTCATAACCCCCGGAATCCGAAAAAGTTGTTTTTGAATTTCCGTCTGTCTGTATGTCTGTCTGTCTGTACCGCCAACTAGATTCTAAAATATTTTACCGATCGATCTAAAACTTTCTATCTAGGGTTTTAAAAGGTTTGCCCCAAGGGGTTTTTGGAATTAGGTATCTAAACCTAAAATTAATGGTAGTTTATTGAAGGGTAAAAAGAAAAAGAAAAACATTTTCTCAAAATCTGTTCTAACGATTTTGATTAAATATCCTGTATAAACATTTAAAAATACATTTAAAAAAATGGCTGCCTACTCTCAATGTTTCAGAAAAACGACTTTAAGAGCTCCGGTGTTATGCGTAAATAATCTTTTTTTTTTATATCATATCTCCGAAACTATTTTAGATATGAAATTACTTATCATTACAAATATGTATAAATATTTACTATTCAAATCCTTTATTCAAAGAATATTTTTATAAAACCAATAACTTTAAAGATTTGCGTAAATATATATATTTTAACTTTTCTATCACAAAAGGTAAAAGTATTGCGACTGCAAAAGAAAATCTAACCTTAAATGTTGATGGATGTCAACGTCCCAAGACCCCCAGAACCCTAAAAAGTGGTCTTTGCAATGATGTCTGTCAATGTGCCTGTTTAAACTCAAAATTAAGAGTAGTTTAATTAAGGTCAAAACGATAAAAATAAATTTTCTCAAAACTGACTCTAACGATTTTGATTAAAATTGGTATCTAGGTGTTGATTAAGATTATAAATTAAATGGATATTTTCATTTTCCTATGAAAATTACTTTTAGGGTACTTCACAAAAGCTGAAATTTCCGTATCTCTGCAACTATTTGAGATACTAAATAACTTATCGTTGCAAAATTGTAGTACTATTAAAAATAAAAAAGTTTATATAAAATATATTTTTATAAAACAAACAGTTTCTGAGATATTGGTAAATATATATTAATACAATTTTTTGAGCGTTAGTTGTAAAAGGATTATATTTAAGTTTTAACGCAATAATTCCTCAACGCCATAGAGTAATTAAATATAAGTAAGTCTCTCAAAAAGACTGTTATTTTCCCTTGAACCTCTTAGGATAAATGTTTGTACAACTGTGATATATCTCCATTTTAGACTTAATAGTCAATATTTACGTTGTTTATTGGTCAACATTTATAAATGAGGAATTTAATAGCAATACGATGGCATGAAGATTTGGAACATCTAATAAAATGTCGACGATTTTAACCAGAAGTCGAAATTTTAATATAAAGTGTTGACCTTTGTGGACCCAACATTAATATTTTTATATTGGTCCAAACATACAAATGAGACCATTAATTCTTTAAAAACAAAACTATAAAATTTAAAACCGGGACTAAAAAGAAGTTATAAGAAGTACATTATAAAGGAATTTAAATTAAATATACGAAGTTTGAGTGTCTATATATCTGAGGTTATTGGGTTCAAGCCCCGATGGGGTCGATGGATTTTTACTGAGTGATAAATATCCGAAACCCAGTTTTTTTCCTGAGGGGAAGTAAATCTGTTGGTCCCTTGTCAATTGTGATGTACAAAATAACCCTGGAAGGGTTCAATTTCTTTCTTTCGCTCTCGCTTGTGGAAATTCTCGTGTTCTGATATATTCAGTAACTTCAGAAATTACATGTTAAATACCTCAACTAAAATAATAAAAAAAGTCGTTTATATTCATGTGACTTTAATTTACCGCTAAACTATGCTTCGCCATCACCTTCAACAAACACAAGGCCAGTTATTTAAAGTAACAGGAATTGATCTAAATTAACCTTGCTTTTCTAATGGTTAGTCGTACGTCACCTTCTCTAGAGTATGTAAAATAAATGGTACAGAACTAGGCCCGGAAGTTCTCGCTCTATGCTTTAAAAATGGAGATGTTTACTCAAAATTAGTAATATAATATACACTTGTGAACCCAAGAACCAATTGCGCTATACATACGTAATACATTTTTTTTATTAACAGTTTTAAATTTTATAATTCTATTTAAAAAATTAACGTCTTGATTTGTATATTTGGGCCAATAAAAAATATCGATACTGGTTTCCCTAGGGCCAACACTTTTCATTAAAATTTTGAATTCAATTTAAAATTTTCGGCATTTTTTTGGGGGGGATGCACATCTTATGGTTATCGCATTGCTAATAAATTTCCCTTTTATAAATTTTGACCAATAAAATATGTGATTATTGACGATTGAGTCTAAAATGAGAAAAATAGATCATTGCTGTACCAGAGGCAGATCCAGGACGAAGCCAAGGGTGGCGCGTTCCCTTCAAGAAATTAAACCAATTAAATCAATGTTAAAATTAATACTAGTTTTATAGTCACGTTATATTATCTCACTAGCCTGATTTCCTTTTTTAAATTGTAATTAGTAATATTATTAAATGATTAACATACGGTAATTATTGTAAATAATTAATACAATCACATTAAATATTAAAGTGGTGAAAATAGGCATTAATGAAGATACCCAAACATAAGTTGCGCACCTCTTACCTTGTTGCACAATCCTTGTTTAGGTTTAAATTTATTGTATCATTTTTATTATTACTATTTCAATTATTAATAATAAATAAAGAAATTTAAAATAATGTATTTTTAAATAACGTGCATTAAACAAAATTTTTGAATAATTCCACACACATAACGTGCTAGTATGGCTTAGTGGAAAAATTTCTATTTCGAATGAGAAAAAACTAGCGATACTATAAAGTGGAGTTAAAGCTCGATTGTTCTAAATCTGATTAATTCCATCTATTTTTTCTAGTTGACTGAATAGCTAAAAAAACTATTCATATAATAATTGTTATAATAATGAAACAAATAGCCGAAACTATTGTTAATGCAGGTGTCATTTTTCAATTTTCAGAATTGTTATTATGTTTAAACTTATTTACCTCTTAATAATCACTATTTGTTGATATCCTTATCATTCTCTTGTAATAATTTTCAATACTAATTGCAAATTTCAAGTTATACCATTCATAAGAGTATTCTCAAATTTAGCGCTATACTGAAAAATTATTCAAATATTTGCCATCAAATTTTGAAGTTTTTTTGTGTCAAAATTCATTTAGGTGTTTCCTACACCACTTTCGTGACCCGATCCCAATGGAAGCACCCGCGTGATCTCCCACCCACTTGCGAAACTATTTGATTCGCCCCCGTTCTGTACAAACATTTCTCCTAAGTGTTTAAAGGAAAAATAACATCAACTTCTTGAAAACCTACTCTGTGGCATTAGAGAATTATTTCGTTAAAATTCAAGTAGTATCTCTTTACAACCAGAGCTCACAAAATTATATTAATATATTTTCAAATATCTCAGAAACTGTTGGTTTTATAAAAATATATTTCATATAAAAGTTTAATTTTATTTTTAATAGTACTAAAATCCTGCAACGATAAGTTATTTAGTATCTCAAATAGTTGCAAAGATAGCGAATTTTCTGCTTCTGTAAATTACCCTAAATTAATTTTCACAGAAAAATGAGAGGCCAATTTTTTTATAATCTTAATCAACGCCTTGATATAAATTTCAATCAAAATCGTTAGAGGCGATTTTGAGAAAATCTATTGTTTCTCTTTTCGCTTTTTATCAAACTACTCTTAATTTTGTGGTTAAAAAGACACACAGATGGGCATTATACGTTCAAATTCATCAACATTTCGGGTTAGAATTGTTTTATGGTCGCAATACTCTTTTGTGTTCGAAAAGTTATAACATATATACATATATATTTGCGTACAGCTTGATATTTTTTGGTTTTATAAAAATATGCTTCGAATAAAATATTTGTATTATAAATATATCTACATATTTTCAATGATCAGTAATTTCATAACTCAAATAATATTGGAGATATTATTTAATATATATATATATATATATATATATACACAACTGACAGGAACCCTTAAATTTATTTTGCCGGAATATTGAAGAAAGCGATTTTGTTTGTAATATATATAAATGTTTAGAAATGAAATTTAATCACTATCTTTTGAGCCTATTTTGAGTAAATCGATTTTTTTTACCCTTCAGTAAATTAACCTTAATTTTAGTGTTGGATATCCAATTTCAAAAAAAATCTAGAGGCAACCCTATGAAAATTCTAGATACCATGTTTTAGCTCTATCGGTAAAATAGTTTAGGGTCTAGTATGAGGTAAATAGAGACGTAAATTCATAAACCCCTTTTTCAGATTCGGGGTCATGAAACGTAGAGATTCATCAAAATTTCGAGTTCAATTTTTTTGACGATCACAATACTTTTTTCTACCTGTAATATAGCGAGAAAGTAAAAACTCGTTCCTGCTAACCCACAATGACAAGATTTGAAATTTTTTGTATAAAAATACATTTTAAAATATCTGGAAGTTGTAAGTTGAAGATTGTATTACTTTTAAAATATTTTGTAAGCGTCCTACCTGTGAGAAGAACGGCTAACTCTGTTGGTATGTATAATTTAAGTCACTTGGTGACTGTATGGACGCTATTTTTACAGGTTTTCCTTGTCAAAACTTCTTTAATAAGGTAAACTTTCCCAATGAACCATGAAATATCTTAAATGTTTCTGGGCTTTATTATAAACCCGATGATTTGGACACGATTACTTGGACAATTTTTAAGGTTGGTTAAGATTATTAATTTTCAAATTTTACTGGTAGAACCTTATTTTACATCTAAACAATTCCTATTACTAATTTCACGTATTCATATATAAATCTTGTGATCTGAAGCTGTAACTTGTGATTTATATATTTAATACCTATAACGTAACGTAGTGAAAAAACAAATAACAACATGATAAAGTAGTAAAATGATTTCAAGGCTGCCCTTAAAATAAATGTTTGTATTTACTGATTCTTCCTACTAAAAATCACACTATAGTCATTTTAACAAATCATTATACTTTTAAAAATCCAGAAGAATTAATAGTGTCCTTATAATTAGAATCTATGTTTAATATTCCCTTAATATAATACTTCGACCATAATGTAAATTTTAATTCATAAATAAAATATCAATTTGTTTAATCAAAGATCATAATATTATTTTCTGTTTGTACCGTATTATTATTCTCTTGCTCCTTACAGACAGACATCCCCTTTGGCGTGTTTATTCTCTGAAAAGTTTACCCTTCAAGTTAATAACAATGTTATCACATGCCCTAGTTCCAGATCTGGTTTAGTATGACGTCATTCCTCATATGTTGTTTCCATCTGTAATGTCAAAATGCGTTTTAACCATCATTTTGATATTTATACTCAAGAGTCCAAGATTATTTTTTTTTTCAATATAAGATAAGTTGACCAAATCAAACATAAAGTCAACCTCATTTTGACTGATTTGATGGTGAAGGAATGTCAGATAGAATCCAGACAGGGTTTAGACCTATTAAGTAAGATTTAGTTTATATTTATTTTCCAACGCTTCCTCCACGCAAATGTGGGTATATTTCCTCATTTTACCTTTCGGTGTATTTATAATGTTTATATAGACTGGATGTTTAGTAAGACGTGAGGAAAATAAAAGCTACGCATATATTTTACAATAAAACTAAATAAGTTGACAAATGACACAATAACATGAGAAACGAACCTGGTATTTTTGGTATAATCTATAAGGTAAAAATATTCTATCACTGAACTACCCAGGGATTATACCTGCAGACGTATATAAATCCTACTTAATTTGATTAATGGTTTGATATTTAATATTTTGTTCACACCAAAATGAATGGGAAAGTTATATATATTTTCTTGAAAAGTTAAAAAAAAATCTAATTTTGAAAAATGAAAATAGAAGATCTAGTTGCTTTTCAACAACGTTTTACGAGAAAATTAGCACTTCATAGATTAATTTAAATAGTTAGAAACCAAAATCTACTCTTTCTCTATCAGACAAACCATTATTTTATAGGGTTTCAAAAGACAATTTTTAAAAAGCTTTTATTTGTTTTCGAACGTTTTATGTATCCACGCTGTTATTTTTCTACTCCGAAGTAGCCATCACGATTCCCCTCCTCACCAATATTTATTTCCTTTATTTAACAATTTAATTTGTTACGAACATTAAGAAAAGAAAAAGGCACTGATATTTTTCCACCCCAAAACGTTAGACCTAAATTTTAAATGCCCGTGGTCTTACAACCGAATGAGTTCATTGTGGTGGTCCTACACATGAGATATTATTATAATAGTTTTGACGTTTTTGGTGTTCAAATGGTCTAAGGCAGGGGTCAGTGGCAAGCATTTAGGGCTCAGATCGACCTAGAAACGTATCAAAGTCCCCGTAGTGACCTGTCGTTTCTTCACCCTCTTTATACAATAGTCAACCCGGAGCCGAAACAAGAACTGAGAGCTGAAATTAACAGCTATTTTAAGGAAACATAAGTGGAAAAGGAACCCATAAAGTAAATTGCTTAAGAACCAGAACCGGGATCTATATATACTTGTTGGTTATTAAAAGTTCTTATCGGTTCTTAAAGGTTATAATTTTTTATAATAAATATTTTATAATTGCATTTTATGCCCTTATTTCTTAAACTTAATTTTATTTTGGAAATAAAATAAAATTCTCTCTTTTATCAGGGATTTTTGTTTGGGTTTAGTTTCTCAGGGAATTATAAAAGTATTGTTGAGCCCTCAGCAACACTCTAATGCGTTCAGATTCTTTATACATGATGATCGTCCCATTCTCTTGGATTTTCTCATTTTGTTCTATAGAAGCGGTTCCCAAACTTTTTGAATGGTGTACCACCCCATCACTTTCGATATTATGCAACATTTCTATTATTTCGGGACATTTTTTATGGTGCCCAGTGATATAATAACACAAACAGCGCGGCTGCATTGTCTCTCTGAGCTTGAATAAATGTTGCCACACTTTCAACCACTGTTTAAATCTGTTTTACTTTTGGCTGGACTAGTTTCAAATATATTTATAAGATTCAATGAGGCTCTATCTTTTTCCGACTTTAATTTGCTTGTTTTGGTTGGCTTCTTGTGACCTACCTTAGGGAATAACTGTATGTACCACTGGTGGTACGCGTAGCACGATTTGTGAACCACTGCTCTATAGAATAATAATTTAGATAAAAATACTTATCTTTGATTGACAGCAAATATATCTAAGAAAGGGGAGTATTGAGAGATTAGGGTCTGTCATGTTATGCAAGCAGCAAGCTAAATAGAAATAAATGTATCTAAAATTGTTACTCCTTAAAGTTAAACAATTTAATTTTTATTGGATGGCAAGTTAGCTTGGGGAGTAAAAGGTAGTGAGGGGTTCACAAATTGTTAATCTTTTCACTTATCCTTCAATTATAAGTTAATAATAGTTCAAAGTTTGTGTCCATTGTGTGGAATTCAGGAGGGTTTTTATAGTTTTATTACAGATAGGTTATTTGAAGTATTTTATATTTGAAATAATATACTGTAACCCTGCTAGCTCATTTATTATTTCGGTTTGTTCACAAATTAAAGACTTCAAGAAAGTTAAAACATTTTAAGATAAAAATGTTCAAATTGAAATTGAGAACATTGCTATAATATTATTTTAGTAGCCTGTTAATGTAGCTGAAAGTAATATTGTTATACATAAAAATAATTATTTACAAATACATTATATAGCTGATTAAAATGTTTTAGACGAATAAACTATTGTTTATGTCCATACTATTCGCTTTTGTTTCCGACTTGGTAAGTTGGTGTTTTGATTGCAAAAAATCAGCATTGTATAATTTAATTGATTTAATTTTTATAAATTGAAAATAGTGATAAAATACAGTTTGCTTATATGATAGTTTGAAAATTGAATTACACTTTTTTTATTAAAGAAAGCCACATGGCGTCGACCACAATTGACCAATACCAACCGAGCGGCCAGCGTCTGTTGGGGAATATAATGCCAACTTTTGCGGATGGGTCATGTGGTCAGCACAATGAGCCCTCTGGTTATTAGTCTGTTTTTAGACCGGAATGGCAACTTTTAAATTCAAGTAGCTTCTCAATATTGTCATCATAAAGCTGAGTTGACTCCGTTCCAGACATACTGCTTCACAGAAAATCCGGAAAAGCCAGGGATCAAACATTGGACCTTTGTATATAGCCTGCAACTCCAACCAGTTGGCCAGAAAGGCGGGATTTTAATTATTTTGTAACGTTCCGACTGAGAAAATATATCTACTGTTTGAATTGCAAACTGAATTATAAATAAATTAAGCAATTATCAAGATCTTTAATTATTTATTTTTTTATTTTAATATATCATGTTTATTAAATTACATTTTAATACTAGAGGTTTTTGTTATAGTTAAAAATATTTATATGATATTAAAACTAGTAAATATAAATTTATATGAAATGAAACTTTAAATTTTATTTGGAGAACCAGAACAGGAACCAGAACCGATTAGTACATTGGTTTAGCTACATGTTTTTTATAAATTTTATTTGCCTAGATATATCTTATATATAATCCTAAAATACTTGTGTGCCGCCCCCACTCCCTCTTCTAGAAGAAAAGTTATAGAATAAATAAAATGTACATTTCCATACTAAACTATTTGGTTATAATATTATTATTATTACTATTAGTAGTAGTAGTATTAGTAGTACCGCGTCTTACTACCCGTTAGGGTTATACGGACTCACCCTAATGTGTAATGGTAGGGTGATTGTGAGATGAAATGGAGGACCTACTGTTTAACGTGGAATCCAAACCACGGTGGAAGCCTGGCATTCCCCACATTCACAAGTTGTGATGAATGCACGTCTTGTTAAAGGGGAAGGGAGGGTTTGGTAATCAGATAAATCTGTGCCGGGACTGAGGATTGAACTCCGGACCCCAGCGCAGAAGTTCGACACCTTACCCCTAGACCACCAGGTCACCGTTATCTTATATCATTACTGATTGTGAGCGATCAAGGTTATTAAGTCTACACTTAAATTTTATTAGAAAGTATTGGTGTATTTGCGAGCTTAGAAGACTCAAAGGTTGAGTCTCAATTACGTTCAGGTTTCATCACGTAGTCGTCTAAAAATGTAGGTGAGATCACGATCGATTAGTTGTTAACTAAACCTTCACATAAGGTGTTACTTTAGAAATATACTGTACTATCGATGATGGAGGGATCGGGGTTAAAATCCCAGCCAGGTATACTGAGGGTGGTTTTCCTAGATATTTTTAACCTTCCACTCATGCAAATTTGGGTACACTTCCTCTAAATTAAACCTTCCTCGTCCTTGACAGATTAACGTAAATAGTACGAGAGGAAAAAACCAAACGAGAAGTATGACATGGTGCAAGAAAATAAAGTATTTTACTATCCTCTTTTTATTTTATTGAGAGTGTATTTCCTCTAGTTTACAATTTTTCTTGGTTCCCTTTAGATTAAGAATTTAGTATTCAGTATGCTAAATCTTATTTAAAAAAAAGTACTTCAACCAGTCTTGGAATCTATGATTATAGTACATGGCCTTGCCAAGAATGTTAGGAAATATCGCACAACAGTTACGTCAGAGGTGTTGCCTAACTACAGTGGGACACTGGCTTTGATACTGTCTAACAGAAGAACATTGTTTAGAAATATCCACTAATTTAGCGACGTATGCAACTTATAAAATCTTAAAACCTTTAAATATTCTGTAGCTTTATTACTTTACACAAAATAACGGGATGGTTGAAAGTATCGTGAGTAAAACTTATTTGATAATTTAGTAAATTAATTGCAGCACCATTTCTTACTACCTGTTCGGGGTATAAGGTTAAATACCAGTTATACTAATGATTTTATAAATGAGGAAGCATATATTTATGGGTAGTGTAGCCAAATTTGCATGAAAAGAGAGTGGAAAACTATTTTGGAAAATCCACCTCCTGTACACTCGACTGAGATTCGATCCTTGATCTCCCCGTCATCGGAAGTCTAGTCTAGAGTAGCGCGTTAGACAATGTTGCCACTAAAGCGGGTTATGTCAAATTGACTGTATTGTCGTTATATTGTTCACTTAATGTTAGTGGAGAATACAGAATATTGTTAAGTACTGTCAATTTTTTTTTAATAAATCTTTTTCCCAACAACTTTTAACAAAGCTTAATAAGTAGCATAACTAGTTAATATTGTTTTTAGATTGAAACAATTCTAACTCTCTTTGTTGAGAGCATGTATCAGGGCGTTATCCTCGTCTGCGTTGGCTAAATGGTGATTGGTACGTAAAGGCTCGACTCATAGCCAGTTGTACTTTGGTAGTACATCCGTGAACATGAGGGTATATTTCCTATAAACTTTACCATCCTAATCCCTAGTTTTTGTGTAAATACATGTAAGGGGTTGGCACCAATACATCGCAAGTCCATTACAGCGCATGTCCACTACATCGCGTTTTGGGAACAAATACATTGCAGGTCCCTCACGTCGCATTTCACCCACCTATCTATACACAGCTAACCCTATTCTAACGTACAACCAATAAGATTTAAGGGGCGTATATATACAATCACATCACAATTCCATTACATCGCATGTCCATTACATCGCGTATATTTTTAATTTGAAGATTATATTCTTATTTTATTATTTCATCTTTGATTTTCGTTGCACCATAGCAATTGGAATTTACAAATTCAAATCTCCAAGTTTGTTTAAGGACATTCGATTTCTGGCAAATTAGAAACTCTCCCCCATCCAAACGGAAAATTTAAGGTGGGTGAAATACATAAGAGTGGATATGCTAACTTTTGCCCTGTCTGGAACAGATGAATACTTTCTAAATCTAACTATTTAACTTCAAGATGAAAGTCGGGTACACCATCCTTGTAATCAACTTTGCAAACAAGGAGAATTAGGCACACAATACTTTCAACCAAACCTACCTTCATATTGAGAGTGAAACCTCGTTTATTACGTAACAACTTGGATCCAGCATGTTGTAAGACAAGACATGTGAAAAATTAAGCTGTGTTTATTCTAGACAACTTTTTGAACCAACATCCTTGTTCCTCCACCTTTTTAAAATTAATCTACACATTTATAGCCATGGATTACGACGTATTATTTGCCGTTTCTTCATTTGTTTGATGACAGGAAGTGTATTCTTGCAGAAGAACCAAAACTTAAGAAACGGTAGGGCATTCGAAGTTTTTTTTTGTTGCTAGACGTTGAATTGAAGGTGTGTATATGGTAATAATGAGTTACCTACATTTGTAAAGTGGAGATGATAGCTTTGTACACATGTAACATCACAAAGAACAGAATACTTTTGATATAACTCAATTAAGAATCTAGTAGCCGAAGCTATTATTATTTATTCTTTTTAGTGAGGAATTCTCCATCTAGATATTATACTCTGAAAATTGAAAAAGGACACCTGGACACGGGTCCCGGGTTCGATTCTCGTGTCCAGGTGTAATTTTTCCATTTTCAGAATTTAAATCAATTAGTTTAACTGTATTAGCCTTGTTTCATTCCATGATCACAAAATTATGCAAGCCCTGATTTTAAAAGTTAAACTAATCTGAAAATAAAACACATGCTTCACCAAGGTTAGACACTCATCCAACTCGATAGCGCATGCGCAGAACCTCCCAACTCGGCCAACATGTTGGGCTGGTCGTTTATTATCTCTAACATATGATCCTACACAACCCAACAAAACTTGATGGCTCTGACCGGCTCTCCCAACACCAACATGTTGGTCAACATCCCCAACAAGTTGAGAGTGTGTATATATTGTAACTCAACTTGTTGGAATCGTGTTGGCCAATATGGTTAGCTGTGTGTAGAGAGGTGGAGAAATGAGACGTGTTGGACCTGCAATGTATTTGTTCCCAAAACGCGATGTAATGGACATGCAATGTAATGTAATTGCGATGTAATGGTATTAAAAGGCGAATACACCCCAAAATTGTCAATGATGTTTAACGTGCGGAGAAACAAGCTATATGAATGTCGTTTTGTATACGCCATTTACCCAGAAAGACAACAATCTTACCTTGCTTGGTTCCACTATGGTGTCAGTTATTAGTTGGAGCTATAGTGTAATCAGTCACTTACCCTGAAATGTACCATTATTACCTGAAATTTTTGCACTTTGGCCCCATCTAATAACTGACTCCATAATAAAACCAAGTAAGACTGATATTTTTCATAGTATACTCTAAAATATAGCACGCTTTCGTTACTTGATTATATTATAAGATATGAAGGGCCGTAGAGTAACTTTTCAAAGAAAGCTGAGTTATTATTATTAAAGGTAGTGAGATTTCCTTATTAATTTAGTTTAACTATAAGATAAGATGGTTTATAATATATTCAGGCAAGCTAGTAGGGCTAATTTGAGGGCAAAGTGAGTGTACTCTTAAAGGCAGTAAGCTTCCCATATTTAGATTTACTATGGCATCAATTACTAAAAGTCGGGGTCATAGCATTATCAGTCAAGGTAGGCCTACTACCTTTCAGAAAAAAATTATGTGTACGTATTACCCACCTTTATGAAGCTCCCATTAAATAGGAAGTGTTTGTACACATGTCCATCAAACAACATTCCCTTGTCAACATCAACAATGTCAACAGCAGTTTCTCTACATAACGCGATGAACAAATATCCGCTGGCGATATCCATCTCCCATGCAGATCACCGCGAGCGAGCTTATGGCTTGTGTGTGCGTGCATCTCACTGCGCAAACTCCATAGACCTTAACGGGCAGTATATTCTACAGACAGAAAAGCGACGAGCTCTAGTGACTCCGACATAAATTAAACGTAGGCTTTTTTTACACCACGTTGTCTCACACGTTTGGGCTATACGCATATTTATTAACTACGCTAATGTTCAATGGAGAAGTAAATATAAATTTATAGGAAGTGTACTAACATTTGCGTGAAGAGGGTGGAAAGCTGTTTAAGAAAATTTCATTTCAGTACACCTGACCAGAATTTGAACCCTGATATCCCCGTCATCAGCAGTCTAGTTTATTACGAGAGTGATGCCTTAGACTAGGCGTGTCAAACACATTTGATCAATAGACCACAATGAAAATTATAAATAATCAGGGGGTCACATTGTGAAAAATTAAATACACTTAGGTGGACTCATTGTGAAATAATTCAGTATTTTTGAATTATTAGGTAGTAATAAGTCCAATCTAGTACCTCATTAATACAAAGCTCATATGTTTAAAAAAATAAAGAAAAACCACTTTTATTTGCAGCATTAATGTAACTGTCAGTCTTTAAATCTTGTGCCGAAGTCAATTTTATAACTGTTGACAAATATGTGTTAGCAAGGCCTTTTGGCCTTTTTTGATACCTTTTAATGTTAGAAAACAAATGTCAACAGACCTATGTGTTTCCAAACATTGCGCCTATTTTGAACGCAAATTCAACAACTTTTGGGAAATAACTCCTGTTGAAAAAATATTAAAAATTTGTACACCAAATAATTTATGCCAGCCAAATTCCCAAAAGTAGTATTTCTAAGACGTTTATAAGAAGAAGAATAGGGTGGATTTTATGTTGGTTCATCATCAGGTCCACGTTCTGCGCAAAATCAGTGATATGGCCACAAGCTTGGCATGCCTAACTTAGACCACGTAACACCTAAGTGGGTTTGTATATATTAATTAGGCTGATGTTTCAGAGGTTATAAGGTAGAATTTGAAGTAAAAGTATCCACATTCGCGTGAATGGAGATTGGTGAAGCATTAAGGAACAACCACTCTAATCACATACGGCTTGCATTCAAATCAAGACATCCGTGTCACCGGTGATATAGACAAAACGAGCCTACCTAACCTAGTCTAGGAAATTAGTCACCTTCTTTCAAGGAGTGCGGTAAGGGTTGGATGCCAAATCCCACGATCAAATTTACACAATCCGCAAAACCCACGGCCTCAAACTACAGGCCAACTTATTAAACAATATGAGCTAATAAGCTTATAATTAAGCTTGTGTTCTTATTTTATTTATACTCTATAAATTTATACTCTTACCATTTGATTGCTACTTATGCTAATGTGGTTTTAGATACTAAATAAGGAGAGTAGTAAACATTTTGTAGCTAAATGTTTAAAACTTAGTTATAAGAGCTTAAAATTATTATTGTTATAAATACCAATGTACAAAATTGTATGCTAAATATTAAATATATTAGGTCCTCAGCTAATAATCTTTCTCCTTTTCTTTAAAGTACACATTATTATAAGTAGTATATTAGTGGTAGTTGTAGCAGTACTCTCAGCACCAATATTATTACCGACTTAACTTCCCCCTCAAATCTCTGTAGGTATCCCACCTGTCTACTGAACTAAAGATACTTGGTTCCGTTCCTGGCATGCTCTATAAATGTACTATTTGTGAAATTTGGGGATTCCCCCTTTACAATGATGAATTGACGTCAAGAATACTGGGTAGTGCGTGTGTTCTAAAATTAAGTAAGTTAATAAAACTTGTGATGAAAATATAAACCTTACGTTCCAAAAGTATATCTTAAATACCCTTTATAAAAATAACATATGACGACTTAATTTCTGAAGTGAAGTTGAGAAGGATATTTGTTAGAGGAGATGCACTTGCGCTAAAATGTATAGTGGAGGGGAACAAACATAATGATAACATATCGGATAAAGTGGATCACCCCCCCCTGAATGTGGTTGTGATTTGAATATTAACCTCCTCGTCAACCACCATCTAATACAACTGCAACTTAGTACCTTAGACCACGTGACAACAGCTTAGATTATTTTTGTACGAGTATAATTAACCATACTAGTTGCAGCGCGAATGGGAGAATCTAGAACCGTGTTCAACGTAATGACTGACAAACTCAAGGAAAAGATAACATTGGGAAGACCTAGACGCAGACGGGAGGATAGAATTAGAATGTACCTGGATGGGATAGGGTGTAATGAGATGGACTGGGTAGAACTAGGCGTGGCGTACTTTAGAAAGTGTGGCAGTAAACTTTAGAGTTGATAGTGCCACAAAGCAATTTAAAAAAATTGATTAACTATATACCTCATTCGTTCATGCTCTTAAGTTAAAAATTATGTCATTATAATCAACACAGCCTAAATTGAGGCGTGTTTGTTTAACATTTGTTGTATTCTGGATTATGAATGACAAAACGAGGGTCACGAGGTGTTGTGCTAGTACACAAATAGAACATATCCACTGACAATTTAAACAAAGTGTCAGCATTCCTTTTGGCAATCAGGCCAAGTTGTATTATAAATAGAATGAGATTTAGAGCTAACAGGGTTGACTAATCACCATCGAGTCTAGGGAGTCACTCTGCCCATTTTTGGGGCTACGCGTATTAGGACGCTAGATCTTCATTACGTGTTTTGGAGGGCTACCGTCGAGTCCAGGGTACCGGGGTTCATAAATCGAGTAGAATCACCTAGAGGTCAATCAGGCCATTGGTTAAGCATTCCTTGCATACTTCGTTCTGTCACGTAAGTAATTCTATTAATTTTTTCCATATCATCTAACATATCTTAAAAAGATCACATTTTGTAGTAGTGCAAATAAGTACAATAAAACAATAAAAATCCAAGCTGTACGTCAATTACGAACCCACACAATCAGAGCCCAGTCACTTCCCTCATCCTGGGCCACAACCCATCTTATAATTTAGGCCCACAACAGGGGGAGGGTGACATTATGTTCTTATTGTTACTACAGTCTCGTGTTTAAATTTAAAATATTTCCTTTAAGTCCTCCTCGAATTTAAGATGATAGTTTCCCTGATGATCTAGTTATACAAAAAACAATTTAATATTATGTTCAATAGTTGATTATATTTATATAGAATAAGATAAAATGCCAAACAATTGAGTAAAAACAAGTCATCGCTGCATTTGATTGGTATTTTTTAAATGTGACCTTTCTGGCGTTGTATATATTTTATTATTTATTATTATTATTATTATTATTATTATTATTATTATTATTATTATTAGCACCGCATCTTACTACCCGGTCGGGCTGTACGCACTTACGCTAATGTGTAATGTGGGGTAATTGTGAGAGGAAATGGAGGACCTAAAATCTAACGTGGAATCCGAACCAAGGTGGAGGCCTGGCATTCCCCACATTCACAAGATGGGTTGCCAGAGGCGAAGGAAGGGTTTGGTAATCAGATAAATATGTGCCAAGACCGAGGATTGAACCCCGAACCCCAGCACAGAGGTCCGACAACTTACCTCTAGACCACCAGGTCACCCCTAGTAGATATAAAAAGAGTATATATTACTATGACATACCCAGGTTTATACATTACTATGGTAGGATTCAATGGCCTAACATGCACCGTATCAGTCGTAACTCGTAAAACGGAAATTTGTTCGATTTCGTGGTTTGGATACAATGCTTTTAGATGTGTACTCCCTGCAGATGGTGTGGTTTACATTCAGTTAAATTTCAAACTAAGCTGCGAAACAAATATCGATGACATTGTGGTATCATATATATACACTAACTGACGGTGGCAAAAACATTGGCTGCAAATAAATACAAGAAAATTTTAGTTTATTTGATAGCTTCATACAAAGGCTAATTATATTTTAATTTATTTGCCGTGATCACCGCATACTACTAGTAGCCTTAATTTTAAGATTAAATACTAGGATTAACTAAATACAAGTAGGGAGATTAAATCAAAAAGCAGAAAGGAATGTGAAAAATATGTGAGATAAGTTTATTTTGTAGAAACAAAATAAAATATACAAGGAACTTGAAATCAATACTTTTTTTATGTGTTACTCTTAATTAAAGATAAACATATTATAACAATAATTGAAGAAAATAAACACTTTCTCTCACCTGGCTGGTAGGACATCCACACAAGTTAAAATCACCATAGTCATTAAGGACTATATGAGTCCTTAGAAATGGTTGCAAGACGACTACTTATTCCAAATGGTAACGATGTTACAACGAATAACAACATCTAACGCATACCACTCAGTAATATGGAATTACAACACTCACCACCAGTGGCCTGGCTTCTCTCCGTCTGATGGAGCACTAACACACACTAAGACATCCTCTCCCGTGGATTGAACAGTTTCGACTGAAACGAGACGCTGGTCAGCGCCTCTCTCGTCATCGAAGCCCGGCCCACAACAAACAAGGACTTAACTTGACTAAGATCGTTTCCGGTTCTGCCATCTGGGATGTTCTGCAAACTTCGAGTAATTACTGGACTGACCGCTAAGCTTCGAGAGCGCTATTCTTCTCCCTTCCTTTTGTTCTTTGTTTCCACCCTGCTTCCCCCCTTCTCTGAGAACAAGTGTAGGTTGTATCTACTATATAATAGCTTGTTTTGTTTACCTCGTCACTCGGATAGAGTGGGTGCCAAGAGGAAGGACGTGCACCACTTGAGAGCAAATCGTTAGATAACCCTACGCAATTCACATACTAAGCTCGGGACAGACGTACCGGTGGTTATTGCTGTAGCGGGAAACCTTACGGTGACAACAAGCTACAGCAGGCCGTAAAGCGGAACCGGCTGCGAAACAATACCTCGCAGTCGGAGTCTGTCCTCTGGGACACCAAACAACAGTACAGATCCTCCCACACTGCACAGAGGAGGGCATCTTAGCCCTTCCACACTGGCCATTAGCCTGCCCTTTTCAGGGTTGTGTGAAATGGCCGCCGCCACACGTACATCAACAACAAGATCAGTGACTTCAGAATAATCGACCACCGAAGACACAGAGATGGAATCTGACACAGA